>JBBDGP010002524.1:2457500-2795977 GCA_037952835.1 Lithobates septentrionalis | reverse complement strand
TGTTGTTCTGTGAACACTGAACATTATGCGGTGTTCGGGGCAAACTCGAAAGTCGCCGGAACACCGTTAAAGTCTATGGGACAAGAACATGAAAAATCAAAAGTGCTAATTTTAAAGGCTTATATGCAAGTTATTGTCATAAAAAGTGTTTGGGGACCCGGGTCCTGCCCCAGGGGACATGTATAAATGTAAAATGTTTTTTTTTAAACGGTCGTTTTTTGGGAGCAGTGATTTTTTTTATGCTTAAAGTGAAACAATAAAAATGAAATATTCCTTTAAATTTTGTACCTGGGGGGTGTCTATAGTATGCCTGTAAAGTGGCGCATTTTTCCCGTGTTTAGAACAATACCACAGCAAAATGACATTTCTAAAGGAAAAATTGTCATTTAAAACTGATCGCAGCTGTAATGAATTGTTGGGTCTTGGCAATATAGATACAACTCATTGAAAAAAAGAGCATGGGATCCCCCCCCAGTCCATTACAAGGCCCTTTGGGTCTGGTATGAATATTAAGGGAACCCCAAACCAAAATTTAAAAAAAATTGCGTGGGGGTCCCCCTAAAATCCATACCAGGCCCTTCAGGTCTGATATGGAAATTAAAGGTTACCCTGCGCCAATTTTTTTTTAAAAAAATGGCGTAGGGGTCCCCCCCAAAATCCATGCCAGACCCTTATCCGAGCAGGCCGCAGGAAAAGAGGGGAGGACGAGAGAGCGGCTCTTCCCCCTCCTAAACTGTACCAGGCCACATGCCCTCAACATGGGGAGGGTGCTTTAGGGTAGCCCCCCAAAGCACCTTGTCCCCATGTTGATGGGAACAAGGGCCTCATCCCCACAAACCCTTGCCCGGTGGTTGTAGGGGTCTGCGGGCAGGGGGCTTATCGGAATCTGGAAGCCCCTCTTTAACAAGGGGACACCCAGATCCCGGCCTCCCCCTGTGTGAAATGGTAACGGGGCAAATGTACCCCTACCATTTCACAAAAAAAGTGTCAAAATGTTAAAAACGACAAGACCCGGGTCCCCAAACACTTTTTATGACAATAACTTGCATATAAGCCTTTAAAATGAGCACTTTTGATTATTCATGTTCGTGTCCCATAGACTTTAACGCTGTTCGTGTGTTCGGTATGTTCTGCTGCGTGCGAACCAACCTGGGGGGTGTTCGGCTCATCCCTTGTAAACAGAACAGTTATTTAGAAAGATACTGGATATATATTTTTGTATTTGTTTCCTGCTGCAGTAGTTATATGCATTTGGAACCACTGATCAATATTAGGACAGGAGTTGCCTCTCTTTAACATTTCCGCCACATTATTGTTTGCAATTTCTAGGAACACATGAATATTTTCACAATCCTTTGTGTAGTCATTGATTTGTTGTATATGTATTTTGCTATGATTATTGGATGTGTACAGCTGCCAGTTGCTAATTATGTCCAAGTCCATACATCTTTGGTTTTCCATATGTACTGAAAAATCTATTTTTATTTAAAGTTTTTAATTTGGTGTGACCTGAAAGTTGTAAGTTAAAGCAAATCTATGTTGGCTACAATAAATAAATAAATAATTAGAAAAAAGCTATAAACAATTATACACTATATTGTCAAAATTATAAAAAATTATATAATTAAAATATTGGGACGCCTGCTTTTACAAACACATGAACTTTAATAGCATCCCAGTCTTAATCCGTAGGTTTCAATACTGAGTTGGCCCACCCTTTGCAGCTATAACAGCTTCAGCTCTTCTGGAAAGGCTGTCCACAAGGTTTAGGAGTGTGTCTATGGGAATGTTTGACCATTCTTCCAGAAGTGCATTTGTGAGGTCAGGCACTGATGTGGACGAGAAGGCCTGGCTCGCAGTCCCCGCTCGAATTCATCCCAAAGGTGTTGTATCGGGTTGAGGTCAGGACTCTGTGCAGGCCAGTCAAGTTCCTCCACCCAAAACTCGCTCATGTATGTCTTTATGGACCTTGCTTTGTGCACTGGTGCGCAGTCATGTTGGAACCAGAAGGGGCCACCCCCAAATTGCTTCCACAAAGCTGGGAGCGTGAAATTGTCCAAAATGTCTTCGTATGTTGACGCCTTAAGAATTCCCTTCACTGGAACTAAGGGACCAAGACCAACCCCTAAAAAAACAACCCCACACCATAATCCCCCCTCCTCCAGATGATGTGGAGCAGTGCACAAAGCAAAGTCACACCTTAACCACTTACAGACCGGAAGATTTTCCTCCTTAATGACCAGGCCATTTTTTGCGACACGGCAATGCGTCGCTTTAACAGACAATTGCACGGTGGTGCGACACTTTACCCAAACAAAATTGACGTCCTTTTTTTCCCACAAATAGAGCTTTCTTTTAGTGGTATGTGATCACCTCTGCAATTTTTATTTTTTGCGCTATAAACAGAAAAATAGCGACAATTTTGAAAAAAAAAACAATATTTTTTACTTTTTGCTGTAATAAATATCCCCAAAAATGTTTTCTTAAAAACAAATTTCTTCATCAGTTTAGGCCAATATATATTCTTCTACATATTTTTGGTAAAAAAAAATAAGCATATGATGATTGGTTTGCGCAAAAGTTATAGCGTCTACAAACTATGGGAGAGATTTATGGCATTTTTATGACATTTTTTTTTTTTTTTTACTAGTAATGGCAGTGATTAGTGGTACTGCGACATTGCGGTGGACAGATCGGACACTTTTTTTTGTTAAATACTTTTTATTGAGTTTTTGTGTGAAAAAAAAAAAAAAATTACATAACAAAGCCTCTGGGCATACCCCGGCTTAAACAACACACAATGTAACAGTCCTATAATTTCTAATATATCTATTGTTACAACTACAATTTAAACTGCTTGTGCTCTCAATTGGAAGGGATATTGGGAAGGATAATGGATCATATACTTTATGTGACCACTTCAGGGAGAGGTGCTGAGACCGGGGGGAAACTCATCTCGGTGTACCATCAAATATCAGCAGAATTAGGTTATCAGCTCTACAAGACATTTGGTTAAGGTAAACAAAGGGATCTAGATCCTATTGTGTTGCGTTCGTGATGTCTGAGTCTAACCACACGTGCCAAATTTTGTCAAACTTGGCTGGGCAGAATCTAGCGAGATAAGCCGATTTGTATAGTGGCACCGCTGAGTTGATCAACGATTTCCACTAATTCAAGGTGGGTACCTCTGGTTGTTTCCATTTGATGAGTAAAGCCTTCCTAGCATAAAATAATAAAAGTCCTATTAGGGTTCTGGTTGCTTGGCGGCGGGCCAGGGGGCCGACCAGACCCAGCAAGCAGATCGACACCTTTAGGGGAACATGGATCATGAGCAGAGTTTCTATGAATCTTGTGACCTCCATCCAAAAGGACTGGATCCTGGGGCAGGACCATAACATATGGTTGAAGTCAGCTTCAGCTGTACCGCACTTCCAACAGTTGGAGGAGGAATTTTGGTAAATTTTGGATAGCCTTTGGGGTGACAAATAGACCCTCTAGATCAATTTAAATTGCATCAATCGATCTCTTACGGAGATAAGTTGTAGAAAAGGATACTCCCAGGCATCTTCCCAGTCTTCCGATTCCAGATCAGGGATCTCGCCCTGCCACTTAGAGAACAAATCCTCCAGACCAAAATGGACTGAGGGTAATAAAGCCTTGTAAATGGTAGAGGTGGATTTGACCAGAGGGACATCCCCTAATGTGGACTCAAGGTTGGACTGTAGGAGAAGCACTGGGGTGGATCCAAATTGGGTAGTAAAGGAGTGGCGAATTTGAAGAAATCTAAAGAATTGTTGATTAGTAAGCCCAAATTTCTCCTTAAAGGAGTCAACGGATAGCAGGGAACCACTAGTACAGATATGTTCCAGTTTTTTGATACCTCTGGCAGCCCAGAACCGTGGGTCCGGGACAGACAGAAAATTTGACATATGTGGGTTGAGGCACAAGGGGTGTCTGGAGATCTAGTGTGAGGATCTCCTTGTAGTTTACATACTACTAGTTGCCAAGCCCTGATCGGGACCACTGACATTTATACAGCGATCAGTGCTATAAAAATGCAGTGATTACTGTGTAAATGTCACTGGTAGGGAAGAAGTTAACACTAGGGGGCAATCAAGGGGTTAAATGTGTTCCCTAGTTAATGTTTCTTACTGGGACTGACTGGGGGAGGAAACATTACGTGTTCCTACTTACTAGGAACAAACTATCTGTCTCCTCTCCCAGACAGAACACAAATCCCCGTTCTGGCTCTCGTGCCCATGATCGCGCCCGCCAGCCACACGCATTGGGTCCCCCCGCTGTTCAGCGGGCGTGCGCGCGCATCTCTGGCGGCTCTTAAATGGGACAACGTACCCATACCCAGGCTCTTAAGTGGATAACGTACCCATACCCAGGCTTACACTTCCCACTTCAGTTACCGCGGCTGGCTAATTTGAGCGTGTGCTTGTGTCACGGTCAGGGGTCAGGCTCGGAGACCAGTAGCTATAGCAGTAGGGGAACTATCACTGACCAGCAGGGTAGGTATACAAGCAGGTCACCCTGGCGGATGACGTGGGCTCACCTGAGATGCGGATTCTAAGCACTAACTGGTGTTCACCAGAGCTCCTCATGGTGGAGATGGGTTTTGATGCGTGTTAGTACCGGGTCACGCTCCTCAGGATTGCCCCACCAGGAGGTGAGCAAGCTGGGGTCCAGTAGCGGATTTAGCAGGTAAGGATCTCCCAGGAGCGTAGTCAAGAAAAAGCCAAGGGTCGACAACAAGTGGTTGCAGCTTGGGATCAGGCAGAATGGATTCTCTCTTAAAATATTTGAATTTTTAAACTCAGAACAAGTTTACTGTTAGCAAAATCAAATCCTCAATTCCCTACAGACTCAAGCAAGTTATATAGTCATACAATGTCTTGCCGGTTATGATGAAAAATATTTTTTAAATTCAATTTTTTTTTCAGACTTCGGTAAAATATTAAACGCTGTTTTTTTTTATTTATTTTTATTTTATTTTATTCCTCATGAATCACAGCTCATCACTCAGTTAATACAACAGTCTGTCTTGCGGATGAGCTAGAAAAAAAATGAAAAAGTTATCACAGATAAATAATTTTTGCAAAATGAATTATTTATTAGATTATGTATTTCACTTTATGTTTAATATTCTGAGTAGTTGTTCGTGTGGTGAGGTGTTTGGAAGGCCGACTGAAAACTTTTTAACCTTAAAAGTAAGACAAACACAAATAATTTTTGCAATGTGCACTGAAGCTTTAGACTTAACATAGGAACTGAATTTTAAAAAGTAGAACATCAAAATATTTATTCCGGGTAGCACACAGCTAAATATTTTTTTTTTCAGACACTTTTGTGCATTCCACTTTACTAAGTTTTGAGTTCTGGAGAGCTAGACATATTAAAATATTAATTTTCCGGTTTACTGAAATGATTTCAGAGTCAACTGCCATTAAAATTCTGAATGTAAGTATGAAAAAGGAGGATATGGCTTGTACTAATCCTCTTCAGTGTTTTTAATCCATTTATTTGAATTCCTTTAATTTATTTTACGTACTCACTGGTCATGAATCAGTTCTGCAGAGTACCTGGTAAGAATATACAAGCTTGCAAATATCAATACTTTTTAAGAGGAAAGTAAGTAAACTCATCTGAAAAATTAGAATGTCTAATGTGCTGTTATTATATTATTATTATTATTATTATTATTATTATTAATAGAAATTATAATAATAATAATAATAATAATAATAATAATAATATTATACAATTCAGTTAATCTTTTTATTAAGGGGAAACACTATTTCCAGCTAATGCACATTACAGTCATTAGACTTTGACTCACTCACCCAAAAGCAATTTTTTATTTAATATTATTACATGCTTGCTATTACAGATCTAAAAGATTTTATTTTACATACATATTTGTTGACTGATGATTAATTCAGTAAAATTTGCATCAGTAAATCCACAGTTATAGACAGCTGAGTTTTTATGCAAATCTGGATTTTTCATGTAAGATTTACCACCACCGGAGCCTTACTGTAACTATAGGCAGTGTTGCCAGCCTCCCAAAATTAAATTTACAGACAGAACGCCAAAACTTTTTTGATAGCGATAATTTTTTACTCACACAAATCATGAAATTTCCTGACAGAGCCAAATTATTTTACTGACACTTCAAACAAGGTACACAAAATGTCAGTTTGCAGTGCAAAACAATGCAAATATTTAAGCTACATACATGTAGCTAGTGCTGTCATTAAAGCAGAGTTCCGCCGAAAAAAAATTAATTCATAAGTCAACAGTTATAATCAGACACTCACCTGTCCCACGGTCCAGCGATGCAGGGCGTATGAAGCCCCACTCCTCTCCCCCTCCTCTCCTCGGCGCCGGCATTCTTACTGTGGGTGCCTGGCTGTGGCTTCATAGCTGGGCACACACTGCGCATGACCGAGCCGCGCTGCGCGCTGTGAATGGCCGGGCAATCCTCTGGGACCTGTGACGTGTCCCAGAAGATTGCAGGGAGGGAGGGGGGAGAGGTGAACTTCCTTCCGGCGCCGCGGAGCCCTGGGAGGAAGTGGGAGCTGGGTGGCCCTAAAAAGAGGGTATCCGCCCCCCCCCCCCAAAAAAAAAATGACATACTAAATGTGGCATGTCAGGGGGTCACTTAAAGTGGAGTGCATATTTTTAGCACTGATTACTGTAATGTCACTGGTTCCCAAAAAAGTGTAAAAAATGTCAGTTAGGTGTCTGATCTTTCCGCTACGATGTCACAGTACCGCTAAAAATCGCAGATCACCGCCAGTACTAGTAAAAAAATAAAATAATAACAATACTAAAAATGGCATAAATCTATCCCCTATTTTGTAGACGCTATAACTTTTGTGCAAACCAATTAATATACACTTATTAACCGCTTGCCGACCAGCGCACGCTGATTTACATCGGTAGAATGGCACTGGTGGGCAAAAGTGCATACAGGAATGTCCCCTTTAAGAAGCGGTGCTGCACGGGCCCCCCGCCGCGGTCTCTGTGAACACGGTTCTCGCGGACTCGATGTCCGCCGGGTGCCCGCGATCTTGTCACGAAGAGGTATAACGGGGAGATGCTTTTGTAAACAAAGCATTTCCCCGTTCTGCCTAGTGACAGGACAGAGATCACTGCTCCCTGTCATCCAGAGCAGTGATCGCTGTCATGTGAGTTGAAGCAAATCCCCCCACAGTTAGAATCACTCCCTAGGACACACTTAACCCCTTCACCGCCCCCTAGTGGTTAACCCTTCACTGACAGTGTCATTTACACAGTAATCAGTGCATTTTTATAGCCCTGATCGCTGTATAAATGACAATGGTCCCAAAATAGTGTCAAAAGTGTCCGATGTGTCCACCATAATGTCGCAGTTCTGATAAAAATCGCAGATCGCTGCCATTACTAATAAAAAATAATAATAATAAAAATATAAAAATGCTATAAATCTATCCTCTATTTTGTAGACGCTATAAATTTTGCGCAAACCAATATACGCTTATTGCGATTTTTTTTTTTACCAAAAATATGTAGAAGAATGCGTATCGGCCTAATTGTTTTTTATATATTTTTGGGGGATATTTATTATAGCAAAAAGTAAAAAATATTGCTTTTTTTCAAAATTGTTGCTCTTTTCATGTTTATAGTGCAAAAAATAAAAACCGCGGAGGCAATCTAATACCACCAAAAGAAAGCTCTATGTGTGGGAAAAAAAGGACGTCACTTTTTTTTCGGTGTAACGTCGCATATCCGCGCAATTGTCAGTTAAAGCAACACAGTGCCGAATTGCAAAAAGTGCTCTGGTCAGGAAGGGGGTAAAATCGTCCGGGGCGGAAGCGGTTAAAAATTTTTTTACCAAAAATATGTAGAAGATTCTATATCCGCCTAAACTGAGGAAGAAATTCCTTTTTTGATATATTTTTGGGGGATATTTATTATAGCAAAAAAGTAAAAAAAAAAGTACTGTATTTATTGGCGTATAACACTCACTTTTTCACCATGAAACTCGGGTGCAAATAGCCTGTGCGTGTTATACGCCGATACTTCAATTTTAGCTGCCTAGGAGGGGACAGGGAGGGGGGCGGGACGAGCGCCGTCAGATTACATACAGTGAGAATCTCCTGTTTACTTGGCGGCCTGTGTAATAGGAATTCCCGTCTCCTGGACCGCCATTGAACCACTGTTCTGTATAGCATATTCGATTCTCAATGTATGTAATCTGTCTGCGCTCGTTCTGCCCCCCTCCCTGTCCCCTCTAGGCTGCAGATGGGCATTGATCAGGCTGCACTGATGGCAATGGTGAGGCTGCTGCATTGAAGGCAATGGTGAAGCTGCTGCATTGATGGCAATGGTGAGGCTGCATTGATGTGGAATGATGAGGCTGCATTGATGGCACTTGTGAGGCTGCAGATTGGCATTGACCCTTATTTTGCTTCAAAGTTCCTTATTTAAAATGTAAGTTTTTTTCCTGAAACTTCCCTCTTAAAATTAATGTGCGTGTTATACGCCTATGCGTGCTATACGCCGATAAATACTGTATTTTTTTTTTTCACAATTGTCACTCTTTTTTTGTTTATAGCGCAAAAAATAAAAAACGCAGAGGTGATCAAATACCACCAAAAGAAAGCTCTATTTGTGGGAAATAAAGGACGTCATATTTGTTTGACACAGCGTCGCACGATCAGTTTAAGTGACGCAGTGCCGAATTGCAAAAAATGGCCTGGTCATTAAGGTGGAAAATCTTCTGGTCCTTAAGTGGTTAAGAAAACAACAACTTTGTTATTTTTTTTTAATGCAGCCAGATTTTACATCAAGGCATTAAAATAGAACTATAGCACAAAGCGAAAATACATTTATATATATAAACATATATCTATACATTTATATATATATATATAAATATATAAAATCAATTAATGTGACTAAATCAGAGTGAGCGGAATGGCTGAATATCCTATAAATATATTTTATACAAACGTGTTAAAATAGAAATTTCATGCTACGCACAGGTGTAGGATCCCATTAAGAATATTGTCCCTTCAGTGGAGTATATCGGAATACATCACTTACCCTCCAGGGGCTATTTCTGAAGGTGTGAAGAAGATCTTAATGATATAGGTAATAAGTGATAATCTTACAAAATTGAAGCTCTGATTCACTGTAGCTATTTTTAACTGATGATAATGACGATGATTGAGATTATGCTCTTTAAAAAAGTAGATAGAAACCCAATCACTCAAATCTCATGTAAGCTTTAACAAGTTAATGGCACTTCAAAATTAATTTTAAATATTTTCAAGTCTGCAGCTTTTATGAGAATAATACCCGGTGATTCTGCCATGAAATTCTTAGTTTGTGCACTTCCTGTTATAGAGTGACAAAGCTCTGTTCCTATTTTCTAATTGATCTGTGCCCATTTGGAGTCTGGCTGCACAGAGAGAAATCTCATGTTGGATCCTCTTGTTGAATTATACTCTATTTACAATTTGTAAGTTAATAAAGATAATCAGATATGCAAATATTGTTGCAGAAGCAATGCATATTAAATAATGTGTTTTTGAATATACATTATGTATTTTTCTCTTTCTTTCTAGTAAACCATTTTTACTGCACCCCCTCTGAGCCCTTGAAGAAGCCTACAAAGGCGCAATGCGTGGGAACGAGTTATCCCTCCCTTGTGTGATACCTTATTTATGATCACTATGTGTATGGTGGTTTCAAACACTAATTGACTCTATACTGTGTACATACACTAGGAGGGATCTCTACCTTCAGGGGTGATATGGGTTTAAAAATAAATTTTTAACAACTTCTTATGCTTTTAAAGGGATATATATCCCCAATACTACATTTTTAAATGAGTATTCTATGATTTTGAATTGTTAATTATTCTGAGAGGGGGTTCAACACCTTTAAAGTCCCACATGTTCTTCCTTTTTTATATTTTCTAATTGTGCTCCTGTATCAAATGGGGTTCTGATGAAGACTGCAAATGTCCAATTCAGCTCACATTTACACAAACAGGGTCCACTGTTATCGCCATCAGGAAACCTAACATACAACCATAAATGGAGTGCTTGTAGGCAGAAAGTGGCTGCACATAGGATGTAGGATGTATAACAAAGATTTAAAAAAAGGAGAAAACAACAATTTTTAAAAATGTTTTTAAAGTAGTTGTAAAGCCAGAAGGTTTTTTTTTTTATCTTAATGCATTCTATGCATTAAGATAAAAAACCTTCTGTGCGCAGCAGCCTCCCTCAGCCCCACTTATACTTACCCGATCCAGCGATGTTGCAGGAGAGCCTTGGCTGTCTGGGACTCCCCTCCTCATTGGCTGAGACAGCAGCGGGGCGCCATTGGCTCCCGCTGCTGTCATTTGAAGTCAGTGAGCCAATGAGGAGAGAGAAGGGGCGGGGCTGAACTGCAGCTTCGAATCTGAATGGATACACATAGCAGCAAGCTGCTTGTTGTTGGGGGTACGGGATTCGGCAGGAGGGAGGGGCTAGGAGCACCAGCGGGGACCGAGAAAGTTGAGGATCTGGGCCTCTCTGTTCAAAACCATTACACAGAGAAGGTAAGTATGACATGTTTGTTATTTTTAAATGTAAAAAAAAAAGACTTTAGTATCCCTTTAATTATGTTAATGCATTTCAGTAAGGCCCCATTTGCACCTGTGTGTCGCGCTTATGTGCATTTTTTTGCATGTTTGTTGTGCAACTGCATAGGGGAACCCATTCACTTGAATGGGCTTCCTTACGCACAAAAAAGGTGCCAAAGTAGCTCCTGCACCCTCTTTTGGGTGGTGAGCCTGGCACGTTTTTGTACTGCACGTCTTAGTGCATTTGTCACACAGCAAAATGCGCATCTGCTAGCTGCGTTTGAGGTGCCATTAACAATTAATGGCAGCGAAAGCTCAATGTGTGTTTTGGCACGTTTCTGGGAATGCATGCTGGGAAAGTGCAGGTGTGAATGGGGCCTTAGTGTTTATATCTAATTTAATGCTGAACTCCACATAGAACATTTAAAAAAAAAAACACACATTGGAATCATCATCAGTTTTTGCAGTTCTTATTACAAAGAAAAGAAATGAGACAGCATAGGCTATTTTTTTGTAACGAGATGCAGCATTTAATTTTTTAAGACAGGTGTTTTGCAATTATTCCATTGTTTATCTTCTATTTCAACATCATTGACGTAACTAGCTATGGCAGCCCATGTAACTGCTATGGGGCCTTAGGGTAGGAGGGTGGCCCATTTGACAGGCTGGCAAAGTTGGTACACTATATTGTCAAAAGTATGTGGACGCCTGCCTTTACACGCACATGAACTTTAATGGCATCCCGTTCTTAGTCCATAAGGTTCAATACTGAGTTGGCTAACCCTTTGCAGCTATAACAGCTTCAACTTATTTGGGTAGGCTGTCCACAAGTTTTAGGAGTGCATCTATGGGAATGTTTGACCAGTCTTCCAGAAGCACATTTGTGAGGTCAGGCACTGATGTATGATAAATGATGCTCTCATTCATCCCAAAGGTGTTCTATCGGGTTGAGGTCAGGACTTTGTGCATGCCAGTCAAATTCCTCCACCCCAAACTTGCTCATCCAAGTCTTTATGGACCTCCTGGGCTGTCAGCTACAGAACAGAAGAAGCCCCCTTTTTTTAGGGGGGGGGGTCCCTGCACCAGTTCCTGGGACCTCTGTCTAGAGTATCCTGAAGCAGTGCAGGAAACTTTGCAGAGGATCCAGGCTGGAGGCATCAAGTACAGAGAGTGGCTGGTACTACAGGAGGCTTTATAGTACCCAGAGCACAGTGAGTACTAGCCTCGGGGATCCTAGAGACTGTCTTTGCCACCTTCAGGGGAGCTCACTACAGTTCCTTGATTCAGGACTATAACCTTGTTGAGGGGTTTCCTACATTGTTGGTTCTTTTAAACTCCGTAATTTAAGAGGGTGGTTACAGTCCTAAAGGAACAGATCAGTTACTAGTGTCCTCTGTTGTATTTGAACTAGGTTTGGAGTATCCCAAGGCTCATCCTGACCCCATTCAAGTTAAAACAACAAATAAACTTCAAAAAGACATGGATGGCCTGTTTTCTGACTTGAGTGACTGTAAACTACTGTACTGTGTACCATACGCCTATCAGGGAATGGAATCCGGGATCAAACACCCACCCCGGTCTGGGGTCTGTGCTACAAATGTATCACATGAGCCTCCTCTACCACAGTAAGTGTGTGTCTTTTTCAGCTCAAAATGCCTCCCGTTTGAGCCTCTTGCTGCCAAAAAGAAACAGAGACAGGGTTCCTCATTAGAAGGGAAGCCCTCCCCAACCTGGCCGTCCCAATTAAGAGAACATATCACCTCTTACCAAAAGTATGGAACATTGTGCACTACCAGGATTTTTTTTTTTTTTTACTTTAAAGAGAAAGCAAATACAGGTATTCAAAAACCTAAACGAACTAAATTCTAGAGAATGAAAGAGAATCAGATAAAAGATCTTAAAAGGTTTTGCACATGGGAGCTCCAAGTAATGGCTAAAGTAATGGCCCACAGAGAAAATAGTAAAAGGCGGGAAGTGAGTTGCTGGATGAATCGAGGCTGAGATTTTATTTCCGATTACCTCCCAGCAGCCTCCTTGAGTCACGGTAGGGTGGTGAGCGCACACTTCTGAATGATTGCTCTGTTCTGAACTCATGAGGAGCACCTATTCACAGACAGCCTTTCACCCTACCATAGTCAGGTTGGAAAGCAGAGATCTGCATGTTCCTCACCTTTGAGAGAAGAAAGGAAAGAGATGAATATACTTGCATTCTTTGACCTTTACTCTGTGTCTGTTCTCAGGTCTAGGAATCCCATTTCGTTCTATATTTCCGTCTTTTTATCAGAAGTGAGAAGGGAGCATGGAGAGATGAAGAAAAGCCTGAAGTCGGTATGGTGCTAAAAGGAAGTTAAATCTAGCTTTTAACGTGTCAGAACAGATGGAAAATAATTGAAGAGGTGTACGAAGGATGAGAAGGACCAGCTTCGTCTTTGTTTTGTCTGCACAGATGTCAGTTGGAAAATGAAAATGTTTTTTTTTTCTCTTCCATCTTCTGCATTAGACCGGTATTGTTGGGTAGCACCAAAGTCTCCTTTGTTAAATAAATGTTCAGGTGGCATAAAACACACACTTTTTCAAGCGTAGGGAGTATGATGATTATTCATGTTCTGATTCAAAAAAAATCAAAGCCTGCATCATTTGCAATTCAAAGTCATTTGGTGGTATTAGCTGTGTTTTCCTGGCAAATGAAATAAAGAGGCTTCATGCAGTTTTTATATGAAACTAAACTTAACCTGTTCAGTTATAAGTTGTTCAGAGCACGACAAGCAAACTGATACTCTTTCAGCCTTCTTTAGTTTGATCTTGACCTTTATTTAAAGTGGACTTTGCACTAAAATGCAAGATCCACTTATTGAATAGAAGACCATGGCCCGTGTCAAATAACCACATTTCCATCTAAAGAAAAAAAAATTGAGGAGAAAAGTTAAAGAAATATACTTACCAGACCCTAACTTCCAGGAGCGTGACCTCACAATTCTTCATGCGAAATCTTAGGAATGCTGTGTGTTACAAATCTCAAGAGAGGAACCTCCAGTGCTTTGCAGGGTTGTCTACTCACTACAGTTGAGATCTTTATTGTTACTAGGATGTCACCATCTCACCAAGGATCATGAGGTCACCGCTGCACAGGTTCCTTAGGGCAAAGTGATAGGTGTACAGTAAATATAGTTTTATACCTTTTCTTCTGTGTTTTTTTTAACAGTAAATACAGGGATTTTGCCTGCCCGATATAGTCCACTATTGAATAAGAGGACTTTGCATTTTAGGGTAAGGTCTGCTTACCTTACCCTGAAAAAATAAATCCTCTCAAAGTCTGTTATGCTCTTTGCAAGGATTTAGGAAAAAAACATTGATTATTACTTGTTTTGGTCTGTAAATAAAGGATGAGCAATTTGTTTTGCATGAGTCAGTACTAACAGCAAACTCAACTGGCTTGCCATGAAGCTCTGTGGCCTGGTCAAGTGGTCCAAGCAACTGCTTACCACTTTGCGTCCAACATCACACAGAGTCAATATGACTCCTCTACACCTACCAGCAAGACGCTTGTTTTCCAATGCTGTGCAAGCTTATTGTTCATTGGGTGACCTTGGGTCACCTGTTGTGATCCACCAAGGATTTGGCTTTTAGCATTGCAGGGGGTTATGGGATAACTATGCGTTCCATGTGAAAAGACATGGTGAGGAATTTATAGATTTTGCCTATATGGTGCTCATACATTTGATAACAAAATATATCTACGCAGCATTTCCTGATAGACTGTTCTTTGCTGATTTTACTCTGTAGATATAGTAGGAACAGATTGATTTGTATGAGCCAGAATTGGTAGCAAGTCTTGCAGATTCACCAGGATGCTCCAGGAGCTTGGTAAAGTGGTCCAAACTACTAACTACTAGTATGCCCCTGGCATCATGGAGTGTAAACATGAAATCCCCCCTAATCCCAAGCAAGAGACCAGTTCTCCAAGGAAACCTCAGGTGACCCCGGGCCCCCTGGTTGGCTCAAATGGGGATCCTTTCCTTTTTAGCACCGTAGGGGCACTGTAGCCCCTTAGTGAAATAACTAACTAGATAAAAAAAGTAGTATATTTCCCTATTAGGTACTAATACGCATGACTGAAATAAACACTTTATGGTCTAAAAGATTGCGGGCAACTGACCATCACACCTATTTGAGGTTGATAGACATCACATTTCAAAACCATGGGTGTTGTGTATATGGAGTTGCCCCTTTTGCAGCTATACCAGCCTCCACTCTCCTGGGAAGATTTTCCACAAGACTTTGGAGTGTGTCTGTGGGAATTTGTGCCAATTCCGCTTAAAAAAAGGGTCAAGTGAGGTTCGGTACTAATGTTGGATAAGAAGTCTGGTGTTCCTCAATAATTAGATTGGAGAGGTAGTAGCACTGTTCTTTTGTGTTTTTTAGAAGTCAAGGCTCACCATGAGCTTTTACCCCTTTTAGTAAAGATCTTTATGAAGGGTGGCACAATGATTTGTTCTTACAATATAAGTTCAAAGTCTGTCGATATCTGACCATTATTATCCATATGAGCTTGTTGAACATCGTATTCCAAACCATGGGCATAAATATGGAGTTGGCCCTCTTCATAGCAGGTGTTCACTAGGGTTGAGATCAGGACACAGGCCTTAGTGCAGACCACTCCAGTTCTTCCAAATAAAATTCATCGCATCAAGTCTTTAATGAGCTGGTTGTGTACAAGGGGCACATGATAGAACAGAAAAGAACGTTCTCCAAACTGTTACCACAACACTGGTAGTACATCATTTTCCAAAATATCTTTGTATGTTGAGGCATTAAAGGAAAAGTATGGGCAAAGCTTTTTTGGCCCTACTTCTCCTATGGGTCACAGGAGTACAGTCTGTTCTGCAGTCCTGTGACTTGGGCTAAACCCTGCTGTCGGCTGATGTCACTCAGCCAGTCCAATATGAGCAAAATCCAGATTTTACATTGGGGATGCACCCAGATGTCTGGACCAGCAGCTGTCTCAGCCTCTCAGCTGCGCCATTGAGAGACTGAGCCAGCTGCTTCCTCCCCTCCCAGCCCAGCGATCCAGTGAGGGCTGGAGGGGCTGAGCAGAGAGCCAGTGACTGACAGTCACCACTCTCTGCTCAGAGCAATGGGGAATACTGAACGATCAGTGGTGTTTGATTGCTCAGTTCTCAGTGCAGAGGCAGCGGGGACAGATGCAGCATTGGATCGATGTTGCATCCACCTAGGTGAGCATAAAGTTTTCCTTATACCCCATATTTCTCTTTTAACTGTAATTTTCACTGGAAACCCCTGAACCCAATCATACACATACTTTTAGTCATATAGTGTCGGTGTGATAGTCAGGTGTACACATACTTTGGCCATAGAGTGTTGATGTAAAACAGACTAGGTCTGCATAAATGTAATTAATTTCCGAAAAACTGAATGTATTCCTTTTTCATTCTGCCACTGTATTTTTATATTACTTTACAATTCCCCCAGTGTTTGGAAGGAAAAAATATGTTAAAAAGAAGCTTGCTGCTCATTTATTCCATTGCTTAATTGACTTTCCGAAAGCCATTGTTAAGTGCAGCTTGAGAACGTATTTATACTACTCAATCTTTTCCACTTTTTAAGTTTGCTTTTTAAACAATCTTTATAATGCAGCCCACACTTCAGACAATTTAATTAAACTAATTAGTACACGAATGTGATCGGTTTGTAAATACCTGCAGTTTATAGAAACTATTTTTGTTTCTGGCATAATATTAAACAGGCTTGTTTCCTTAAAGGTCCCCTGGCTTTCATGCAGAATCAATGGCTTAAAGTGTCTCTCTTGGCAAAATTCAATAAAGACTATAATGCAAGCTTCTCTTAAAATATGTACATTCTAATTGCAAGTTTCTTCTAAAAAATGTACAGTCTGTGACAGTGCTAGGTCCTGCAACTATGTGAATATGGGCAAAAGCGACATAGGATTCACATTAATTCCATGTGCAGGGCTCCAAAATGTGTTGTAGCTGAATGGAGAGAACTGGGTATTCAATTTTCTATGGGTCTAGTAATCCCAGATCAGGGAGTCCGAAGGCTTTTAAGAGTCTTGTGTGGGATGATGCCTTTAATCCTGTGTCCAGGTCTTACAGGAGACCTACAGGATGGGTAAGTGTGCAGATGTGCACACTCATTATAAGCAAGGGCCTTACCCAAGGTCAGGGATCTCAGTTAGAGGGAGGTCAGAGCGCCTTTCAGGAGAGATGTGTGTGCTCCAGCCAGAAGACAGGCGTACTCCTGATTGGAGAGGTGTTCTACTCAGGAGACAGTATTCCATGTTGGAGAGATTCCTTACCCTCAAGGCTGAGAGAGTAGGGACAGCTAAGCAAGTCTGGGGGTCTGGTAAAGCTGAGGTGACTAGGCGAGTCCAAGGGACTGAGGGAATCTATAGGTCTTGGAGGAGTGACAGAACCCCTGTTGAGAGGCCAGGAGAGGGCCCATACAGCAGGGAGCTGTAACCACAGGCTGTGTGAGTCAGGAAACCCCAGGGAGCCTGGAGAAGCTGGGTGAGATGGTCTGAGGGAGTGAGGGACTAAGGACAAGATCCATGGTGCTGCTGAAGAGGGAGCCAGGTGGCTTGACATAGACACATGCAATTCGTTTTTGGCCCGAATACAAATTCGGACAAATTTTTGATTATTCGGAGATTCGGATGTATGCGAATCTGTAAATTAAATAGTAACAAATAGTACTGAATTTAGTTGAAATTCATAAAAATGTGTTTTGTTTATTCATTTTCTAACGAATTCCAAATTTTCACAACGATTAGAATTCAGATCGATTGAAAAATGATTGACCGACTCGAATTCTGTGTGAAGAATAACTGGTTGTTAAGCAGCTGTCCAGGAAGCTGGCCGCCGAGTCCTGACTCATCAGCTGTCAGCGGGCTTACCCACTGATAGCTGAAATGTAAACAAAACAAAGCCGGCAATACAATAATGTTAAAAGAAAGGGCGTGGGCAACCCCCCGAAGCGAATTGTTCCCATGTTGATGGGGACAAGGGCTTGTTCCCCACAACCCTGGGCTGTGGTTGTGGGGGTCTGTGGGCAGGGGGCTTATCATGATCTGGAAGCCCCCTTTAACAAGGGAGCCCCCAGATCCCAGCCCCCCCCCCCCCATGTGAATGAGTATGGGGTACATAATATCTCTACCCATTCACCAAAAATGTGTAAAAAGTGAATAATGACAGTACACAAGTTTTTGACAATTCCTTTATTAAAAAATGAAAAGCAATGTCCCCCCCGATGTAGATCCATCTCACACCGGCTGTCAGACCACTGAACCTGACAAAATTAAAAAAACCTCTGCCCTTATTGAACGCTCCCCGTGGACTACCTGCTCCTCCGTCTGACATTTCTTAAATAGCTATGGGGCGAAGTCATCTAACGACATCAGTGGATGACCCGCCCCCTAAACCCATCACTTGTGACATCACTGACTGGGGCTGGGATCACCAGGTGGCCCCGCCCCTTACCTATTTAAGAACTGCCACCTGGCGAAGTAGGCATTAGGCGGTCAGCCTTTGTCGTGGGCGGAGCTTTTTTCAGGGGGGGGAGGGTTTGGCGGTACAGCAGGTGTCGTGACTGACGATGGATCTACCTACAATCGGGGGACATTGTTTTTTTTTTTTCTAATAAAAGGACTTATCAAAAACCCTCTACTGTGTTTCTTTATTTTTGACACTTTTTTTGGTGACTGAGTAGTGGTGCAATGTACCCCATACTCCCTCACATGGGGGAGCGGATCTGGGGGCCCCTTTGTTAAAGGGAGCTTCCAGATTCTGATAGGCCCCCTGCCCGCAGACCCCAACAACCACTGCCCAGGGTTGTCGGGAAGAGGCCCTTGTCCCCATCAACATAGGGACAAGGTGCTTTGGGGTGGTGGGGCAGAGTCGCTCGGGCGCCCCCCCTTTCCAGGCCTGCCGGGCTGCATGCTTGAATAACGGTCTGTTATGGATTTTGGGGGGGGCACTCAATTTTTTTTTATTTTGGCATGGGGTTCCTCTTAAAATCCATACCAAATCCAAAAGGCCTGGTATGGACTGGGGGCGGGGGGGGGGGGGTGGCCCACACCGTTTTTTCTTTATTATTTTTTTAAATAGCTGGGCTGGCAATTGCAACTGCAAGTCAATTTAACTGTGATTTGACTTTTTTTTTTCTTTAGAAATTTTTGCTGCAGCAGGTTCTATACATGGTACAGATGCACCACTTTACAGGCAGACTAAGGGGGGAAGAGGTCCTTGTCCCCATCAACATGAGGACAAGGTGCTTTGGAGTAGAGGGGGCAGAGCCCTCTGGCCCAAAACACCCCCCCATGTTGAGGACATGTGGCCTGGTATGGTTCAGGAGGGGGGCTGCTCACTCGTCCCCCCCCCCCCCTTTCCTGGCCTGCAGGGCTGCATGCTCGGATAAGGCTCTGGTATGCATTTTTGGGGGGCCCCACACATTTTGTTTTGTTTTTTTCATTTTGGCGTGGGGTTCCCCTCAGAGTACATAGCCACCCCTTCGGGTCTGGTATGTAAAAATATCCATTCCTGGAATTCGATGATTATCAAACTACAGAATTATGTAACATTATCTGTTATTCCATACAGCCGCATCTCTTCAAACCGAATGACAGCATGTTTGAAATGATTTAATCACTGAATGGAAAGTGACATCTTCTCACTCTTCTCACTCTTTTGCAGCTGTTGCTCTGAAAATACAATTTTAGTTATGAAATAGCATGTTAAGACTGACAGCGGTAAATATACATACTATGCATGCTAGTGACATCCACAAATAGTATACGATACCTTAAAAATAGATTCAGATAATTAATACATACGTATTTCCCACTTATCTCTCATCAATAACTCCCATTTTTTTTTTAAACTGCATTCCTTTTACCATTTTGTATAAATTTCCAAAGCCTATATACCTATATTTTTGTATTTAACATATTATTGTAGGCGGTTGTTTAAATGAAACATGCCTCGTATGACATATACCAGTGAACAACCTAAAATATTAACTGCTATATTTAAACTTTGTGCTGAGTTGCCATGGAAACAGAAGTCTCCCAAATGGATTCCTTCTAAAGAGCTATATCAAAATTTTTCTGTTGATAAAATTTGAAAAAAAAAAGTTAATACATTATTGTGTTTTTTTTTTTTTTTAATTTTATTTTTCCATCTCTGAGATATGTGAAAAAATAATAAGTTGTTTATGTAATCAAACATTGCCACTTATGTCAATTACCTGATGTCTTACAATTCTCAATCTTGTTTACACCACCGTGTCTCTTAATTTGATTTTTATCGGGATTCTGATTCATCTTATTTGCAGAGGATTCATGTATATATTGATAGGTTATGAATCATGAGATGCTATTTCGACTCTACCCCATCGAGTATTTTTGCGGTCTAGTGGCTATTGAATTAAAAGAGAAATTTGACTTTTTTTTTCTTTGGTAAATATTTCATGCTCGTGACTGTTTTTATTATTATTTAAATACTTTTTTAGCATAAAAGTGATAGACAGTACAGTCAGATACATAAATAATAAAAGTAAGTGCTAAATACTAGATTTGCAAAACAGCGGAAAAAAACGTACATGACAATGAGCTGTTGACCACCATTATATGCATCGACCCCATGCCTGTTTTTTTAATGTATTTATTTATTGTGGTTTAATAAAAACAAAGACACAATAAACAAAATTACATTTTCCAGAGAAGTTACAACATACAAAACCATAAGGCAATATCATATTCCAACAATGTCATAGCATAATTTAGTGTCAAGACTATTCTTTCAACAATACATCCTTATTTTCTTAGGCAGTGGCGGCCCGTCCATACGGGGAGCCGCCCCCCTAATCCATGTGCCCAGCCCCTAATCTACATGCAGGGTGTTGGATTCCAGTTGGGTTTTTTTTTTTTAGAAGCATATGATTAGAGTCTGAGGCTCTAATTGGCTTCAAAAAAGGGTGGGCTCGTGGGCGCACTGTGTCCTGAGCCCACCCGGTTGTGTCTTCCTGATTCTCCTCCCGGCCAATCCAGGAGCGGGTCCTGAGACCCGTCACTTGTTTGGCCGAGAGGATAAACGATCCTATTGGCCACCTAGGAGGAGGAGGGAGGAGACGCATGGCGGAAGCCACCATGATGCCAAGGAGGAGGAGAAGCAGGGGAAGCTAGATGGGGTAAGTGCGGGGCTGGTGACCGACCAACTGGGGGGGGGGTTGCTGGTGACCCGACCGACCGGGGATTGGCTGTGGTGCATTCTTTGCCGCTCCCCGCAAAAAATATACCACCAGCCGCGACTGCTCTTATGTAGACTCATGTCACTATTGCTACACGAAAAGTCACAAGGCAAGAGATATTCTATCAAAGATTAGGTCCACCGGGACTAGCCCTGGTGTATCCAGCCAGGGAGACCATACAGTATGATATTTACCCAGGCTCCCTCTATGTTGAAAGATGTATTTTTCTAGGCGCAGTGTGCCGCCCATTTGGGCAATCCTTCCACATGGGTGGGTCAGCCGTTTTCCAATGTCTAAGAATCAATTTACGGGCCTGAAAAAGGGCCCTGGCTATTTCCTGCTTAGTAGCATCTTCCATTTGATCAGTGGCCTTACCTTAAGAGGCTGCTGCTGCTCCTCGCTCCAGCTTGCAGAGGGAAGAGCCGGGGCTGTTGCTTCTCCTTCTGGCTGAACAGGCATTGCTTCTCCTCCTGGCTGAACAGGAAGTGGGTCCTGGGACCTGATTGTCCAGGAGTCCTAAGACTCCCTGGCCAATCGGGTCTCAGGACCCGCTTCCTGATGGGTTGGGAGGAGAAGCAGGAAGACATTAGCGAATATTAATTTGCTAATGTCACACAACTGGGTGGGCTCGGGGCACAGTGCTCTGTGCCCCGAGCTCACCCTTTTTTTAAGCCAATTAGGGCCTCAGACTCTAAAAAACCCATTGAAATCCAGATTAGGGGCCAGGCACATGGATTAAGGGGGGGGGGGGGGCGCCACTGGGTGTTAGACATATAAAGGAGGTAATGCATTACTTTCAAATTTGGACTAGTGTGCTATAAGGTACCAGCCAAGGGAATGCTCAGATTGGGTGTGGATAAGATGTAGAGGTATCATAAAGGTTACTGACTCATGGGAGGTTCAGGCATTTAGAGTGTTTGAACAAAAGATACCATTGTTTTTAAAATGCTGAGATTTGGAGGCGTGCTTTGGCATACATATATTACATCAAACAGTGATTGTTCAAGATAGAGATCGCTTCTAGAGTGGAGGGGGAGTGAGGGGCACATACCAGACTGGAGGCTGAGGTGACAAGAGGGCTTCCCTTGCAGCTGAGCGCAGAGTACCCCTGAAAGTGATGATAGAGGGTGCTTTGCCCAAAGATGCACTGGTTGCCTGAAGATGAAGCTGCCTGATGATTCAAGATGCGAGGACACGCAGGAGCAGAAAAGGTGGACACAGCTAAAGATTCTCTGGAGGTGTTGGTGGATCTAGACAGATGGGTAAAGCAGGAGCAAAGTCAGAAGCCAGGCCAGGGGTCAAACACAGGAAGTCAATCAGGAGCAGAGGCAGGAACCATAGTCGAGATCAAGTTGGGGTCAAACACAGGATGTTAATCTGGAATAGGCAGGAGCAGGTATCTGAAGCAAGCTGAGTTCAAAGCCAGGAGAGAAGCCAGAGCAAATTAGGGTTAAGCCGGGCTGGTAACGGGTAATCAAGCAGAAGCGCAAGGCACAGGAACACAGGATGCAAGGTTGGCAATAATCCAGCAATTTGTGAGAGCCAATGGTGTCCTATAGGCCTGTGAACACTCGTAATTAGCTCGTTTTGCGTACGCACGTTCACAGGCCACCGCGTGCCGTTCGCTAATGTGCATGCGCGCATTAGCGTGGCCATATTGGATATTGGCATATTTGACAGTTCTTCTCAGAAATCTTCCCTGACAAATAGCCAGGTGTGCAGCTGAAAAAATGACAGTGTGGGAGAATCAGGGCCATGTATCCACAGTATCTCACAAAAGTGAGTACACCCCTCACATTTTTGGAAATATTTTATTCTATCTTTTCATGTGACAACACTGAAGAAATTACACTTTGCTAAAATGTAAAGTAGTGAGTGTACAGCTTGTATAACAGTGTAAATTTGCTGTCCCCTCAAAATAACTTAACACACAGCCATTAATGTCTAAACTGCTGGCAACCAAAGTGAGTACACCCCTAAGTGAAAATGTCCAAATTGGAACCAAAGTGTCAATATTTTGTGTGGCCACCATTATGTTCCAGCCCTGCCTTAACCCTCTTGGGCATGGAGTTCACTAGAGCTTCACAGGTTGCCACTGGAGTCCTCTTCCACTCCTACATGACGACATCCCGGAGCTGGTGGATGTTAGAGACCTTGTGTCCACTCTCTGTTTGAGGATGCCCCACAGATGCTCAATAGAATTTAGGTCTTGAGATATTGGAGACATGCTTGGCCAGTCCATCACCTTTACCCTCAGCTTCTTTAGCAAGGCAATGGTCATCTTGGAGGTGTGTTTGGGGTTGTTATCATGTTGGAATACTGCCCTGCGGCCCATTCTCCAAAGGGAGGGGTTCATGCTCTGCTTCAGTATGTCACAGTACATGTTGGCATTCATGGTTCCCTCAATGATCTGTAGCTCCCCAGTGCCGGCAGCACTCATGCAGCCCCAGACCATGACACTCCCACCACCATGCTTAACTGTTGGTAAGACACGCTTGTCTTTGTACTCCTCACCTGGTTGCCGCCACACATGCTTGACACCATCTGAACCAAATAAGTTTATCTTGGTCTCATCAGACTACAGGACATGGTTCCAGTAATCCATGTCCTTAGTCCACTTGTCTTCAGAAAACTGTGGGCTTTCTTGTGCATTATCTTTAGAAGAGGATTCCTTCTGCGATAACAGCCATACAGATCAATTTGATGCAGTGTGCGGCGTATGGTCTGAGCACTGACAGACTGACCCCCCACCTCTTCAAACTATGAAGCAATGCTGGCAGCACTCATACGTCTATTTCCCAAAGACAACCTCTGGATATGACGCTGAGCACGTACAATCAACTTCTTTGGTCAACCATGGCGAGGCCTGTTCTGAGTGGAACCTGTCCTGGTAAACCGCTGTATGGTCTTGGCCACCATGCAACAGCTCAGTTTCAGGGTCTTGGCAATCTTCTTATAGCCTAGGCCAGGGATATGCAATTAGCGGACCTCCAGCTGTTGCAAAACTACAAGTCCCATCATGCTTCTGCCTCTGGGTGTCATGCTTGTGGCTGTCAGAGTCTTGCTATGCCTCATGGGACTTGTAGTTCTGCAACAGCTGGAGGTCCACTAATTGCACATCCCTGGCCTAGGCCATCTATTTGTAGAGCAACAATTCTTTTTTTCAGATCTTCAGAGAGTTTTTTGCCATAAGGTGCCATGTTGAAATTCCACTGACCAGTATGAGAGAGTGAGAGCGATAACACCAAATTTAACACACCTGCTCCCCATTCACACCTGAGACCTTGTAACACTAATGAGTCACATGACACCGGGGAGGGAAAAAGACTAATTGGGCCCATTTTGGACATTTTTACTTAGGGGTGTACTCACTTTTGTTGCCAGCGGTTTAGACATTAATGGCTGTGTGTTGAGTTATTTTGAGGGGACAGCAAATTTACACTGTTATACAAGCTGTACACTCACTACTTTACATTGTAGCAAAGTGTCATTTCTTCAGTGTTGTCACATGAAAAGAAATAATAAAATATTTACAAAAATGTGAGGGGTGTACTCACTTTTGTGAGATACTGTATATCCAAACCCAATAGAACCACCTGTCATGAGAGGGAAAAAGAGATTGGTATAATAGAAAAGAGCAATTTAGTAAGAGTAGACCAGAATCGAGTGAGCACTGGACAGTTCCACAAAATGATGATCCCGGGTTTCCACAGTGTCTCCAGCATAAGTTAGCGGAAGAGGCGTAAATGCGAGTGAATTTAGATGGGGTGAGATACCAATTCTGAAATTTTTTCTGGATAGATTCCCAGTGTAGTATGCAGCGAGAGGTTTTCAGAGGCATTTTAAGGGAACAATACCATTGCTGAGCAAGTGTAGGAGCATTGTAGCAGTGGCCCCCATGTAGCATTGATGGGGTATTCAAGTTTTGGGAACTTGTAGAACTTGATTATATGCCAGAGTGCCAGAGTATAAGATTATCTGACCATATTGTACGGGACTGAGCGGAGTCTAATGTGGGGTACACACTATAAGAAAATCAGGCGAACGATCATCCGATTTTCCTCCTTGTTTCACAGCAAGTTTGAATCGATGATAGAAATTTTGTACAAAAATTCTCGTACGACAAAGGCTTTTTTTTTTTTGCTGTTTATTGTCTCTGATCATGTCTTTCATTTCTGATTTTTCTCGTATGAAAATTGGACGAAAGCGGTAAGCATTAAGCAAAAATTGTTCGTTCTGTTCCCGTACAAGAAAAATTTTGGAGCTTTTCTCTTCGGAAATTTTCGTTCAGAAGGTCAGCATTAGCTGTAGAAAGTTGTGTACACACCTACGATAATTGTACGAGAATTTTCATCCAAAGAACTTTTGTACGACACAGCCGATGACTGATCTGTGCACTGGCTCGCTGCCGCCACGATGTGACCAATCACAGCAGGTCACATGACAGTTGTAAAAAATGGATTGGGAACTGCGGTATCTAATTAGGGGGGCGTGGCCGGCTGTGAGTTGTGAGATGTGTGAGAGGCGAGAGTGAGAGGACGTATGTGAAATCTCTCCCTACCTCTCCCCCGATGAATACAGCTGATGGTGGCCGCTGAACAAGCGGAGAATGCTGGGAGTGCAAGGGCTGACCGAGCCTCTCTTTGAGGGAAGAGGAGGAGTGTGGGGAGGCGTGTACCTCCGAAGGACTGTGAGATACGCCGAACTATCCTGAGTGAAGCCGAGAGTCACCGCACGCCGGCCGAGAAGGTTCCCACAATAGTCGGGAGAACTGGAATCTGGATTTTGCCTGTTTGGCTACAGGTGACGACGGATACTCTCTGAGGAGCCATGTGATGCCGGACGGGGAGTGAGCGCGGCTTCACGGCACACAGTAATAGGGTGAAGGAACCAGGTAGACGGGAGCGGCAGCGTGAATAACCAAACTCCTCAACAGGACACAGGTCAGCCTATGTATGGCCACTTCTATTTTTTTCTTTTCAGAGTTAGAGACTGTTGGCGCTGAATGGGTGTCACTGGGGGTTTGTAATACTCTGCAATACTCTACTCTGATGGAACATGGGGCGTTTGTGTAAACCGGAATAAGTGGCATAGAGGCTTTTTGTATGCAGAGCCTCAGTAAATTGTGTTCCAGTTCATTGGCAATATCAACGCTACTGACATATTACTCTCAGCGCTCCTGCTTCATAGACTTTTTTACAGACTTTTTTTGAATTATGGCCCCAGCCCTGTTATCTTTCAGGGACCCTGGCAAATCCAGGGAATAGCTATCCAGTCTCTTTTTATTATTTCAGTTTTTGTATACCATTTTTTCTTCAGCCCCATTACACCTGACAAATCTCAAATACAAAGATCCTTAGTGCCTTTTTTCTAACACCCTAAGGCACATGTTATCTTAGAGTCATAGTTTTGGTTAAACTGGTAGCAACATAGCTAAAGAAGGTCCTTAAGGGGGTGTTTTAGCGAACTATGTGCAAAATATCTTTATATGCCTGCCTGAGTGTGACTGATTAGGAGACTGTAGTATCTTTGCTTCTGTAATTATTGTGGAAAATATATCAACTTTCCCGGTGGAACCATTTGAGGCGCAGGATACTTTGCTACTTTACGTATACTCTTTTGATATACTAGTGTGATTAACTTTCCACATACAGTACTCCACCATCTTATTATATGTAAGCAGCAGGGTCTAAATACCCACAGTTTGATAACCTCACTATTTGCAGGAGGGAATTAGAGTGCAGACATGTCAAGGCGAAGAGGAGAGTAACAAGTACAGCATGAGAATGTGGGGACACAACAGTTACGCTCCTCAAAAGAAAAGGTACCCAGATGGCAATGGCAGCCGCTGCTGCAGTGAAATTATAACGCTTTGTTCATACCCCAGTACAGACACCAACAAAAGGGGGACAACAGGTAAATTCAAAGATACAGCGGAGTGCACCACCGGACAGAAAGAGTCACGGTCAGCCATCAGCAGCTGCTCTAACCGCCTCAGTGATTAAATCTGCGAGTAACAAGTGTCAGGGGGCGATCCAACAAGATTCCAGGGAAATTCACGATCCTAGCCCTTCCACTGAGGAAGAACCAACATTGAAGAAAGTTTTTCAGGCTATAAAAGCACGTAGACTCTCATTGGGGGAATTATCTGACCAACTGAAGGGGGTGAAGGAGGATGTATTGCTGGTTTTGACAAGACTTGCAAAAGGTAGCCGAAAGAACAACAGTACGGGAGGGGAGGATAAGTCAATTGGAAGATGAAATACACCCACTAAAATGTGAGGTTAAAAACATGAGAAAGCAGACGGGCATATATGCCTCAAAGTTCGAAGAAATGGAAAATAGGCTCCGCAGGGACAATGTGAGGCTGATGGGGCTACCTGAGAAAAGTGAGGGCCCCAATTCTGTAGAATTTTTGGAAAGGTGGTTTACAGAACTTTTCGGAAAGGAGACCTTTTCACCTTTTTTCTCAATAGAAAGAGCTCATCGAGTCCCCTTTAGAGCTCCACCACTAGGAGGGCATCCCAGGCCATTACTGATGAAATTCTTTAACTATAAGGATGAAGTGACATTGATGTGGAAGGCGAGGGAAATGGGGAACATTTCCTATAATGGGATGAAGATCTCTTTTTACCCAGACTACTCGCCTGATCTGCAGATGCGCAGAGCTGAATTTTTAGAAGTTAAACGCACTTTACAAAAACTTAAACTTACCTATGCACTATTATATCAAGCACGATTAAGGGTGGAAGCTTTGGGAGGGACCCAGATTTTTGACTCTCCAGTTGGAGTGACATCTTGGTTGGAGGATAATAGGGAGAGGCTGTAGTTAAATTAAGGGGGAGAGAGAGAAATCGGGGAGAGGGGAGGAGTGAGGGGGGAGAGGAGGGAGAGAAAGGAAGGGGGTTAATTTGTTTGAATATATGATTTAAAGGGAGGAAGTAGGAAGACATACATAAGAGGAATAGTTCCATATATATAGGAAGAATCACTGTGGTGTGTGGTGTTTTTTTTTTTCTCTCTCTCTTCTTTTCTTCCCTTCCTCTTTTTTCTTCTCTTTTTCTTTTCTCCCTTTTCTGCTATATATACCTTTTTTTAAATTATTATTATTATTATTTCTCTCTCCTTGATAAAGGGGGGAGTAGGCGGGAGAGATAAGGGGGGGGGGGAGTAGAAATGTATGCAATACTGACAGGGAGTGGAAAACATGAGGTGTGGAAGACGATCACGGTAAAACACCTAGGGGTATACCAGGATAGGTGGCAGGTTAGGGAGGAGGGGGGGGGATCAAAGGAGGGAGGGGAGGGTGGGGGGTAGGAATGGAGGGTTTGGGAAGGGAGGGGGGGGGGAATCACTTTACATGATGGTGGAAGAGAAACGGAGATTGGTTATTAAAAAGATAATAAAACAGATATAAAAATGCGCTATAGTAAAGGACAGTACACTATGGACACATCGTAGTACACAAGGAAATAAGGATACTAGTAAACAGGAAATAGGGGATTTGGATTTGGATTTATTTTTTTGTGTGTATCTTTTTTTCCTTTGTGTTTTGTATAGATTGCTTTTCATTAAGGATATATGCAGGATAAGTTACTAAAGTTAGGCTCCTGGAATGTTCGGGGGCTGGGTAACCCGGTTAAGAAAGTTGTAGTCTTTTCCACGTTGGAGAGACATGGAGTAGGATTGGCCTGTCTGCAGGAAACACATTTAACAAACAATGTTACAATTAAAGAACAGGAAATATCAATACCACTCGGTATACTCCTCCTTTTCTAGGGGGGTGAGTATAATGGTGAGAACTGGGGTGGCTTTTTCCTGCAGACAGGCCTGTATAGACGAAATGGGTCAATATGTTTTTCTCTATTGTCTGTTGGAGAATAGAGAGTATGTGACAGTATGTGTTGGTAAATATATATATTCCCCCGCCTTTTCAACTAGAGGTTATGTATAGATTCATGGAGTTCATGGTGGATAAGGAAGACATGCCGGTTATAATAATGGGGGATTTTAATGAGGTTCTTGATAAAAGTATGGATAGATTCCCTCCTGGGACGCTTTTGGAAAATACAGTGCAGGGTCGGTTGCGCCATTTCCTGGAGGAAGTAGGAGTGATGGATATGTGGAGAGTGTGGAACCCGAGCGTTCAACAATACTCTTGTTTTTCAAGCTCTTATTCCACACTCTCCCAGATAGATATGGCTCTGGGAAATAGGGAAGCGCTGCAGAATGTGAAAAATATACAATATCTGCCTAGAGCCAATAGGTCTACCAGAATGAATATAAGAAGGGCATTCCTGAATATCCAAACCCCATCAGAAAATGTGGGATCAAGAGCCGTGTTGTCCCTGGATGTGACTAAGGCCGTTGTTAGCCTAGAGTGGGAATACATCTGGTGAGTTTTGGAGAAATTTGGGTTTGGACATTCTTTTATTGGATGGTTAAAAATGTTATATAAGGACCCAAGTGCTAAAGTTAGAATCAATAATGAATACTCATGAAGAATTGAAATGAGTAGGGGTACAAGACAGGGGTGCCCATTGTCACCCCTGCTCTTTGCTCTCGCGATGGAACCTCTGGCAATTGCTATAAGGACGATCTTAGAATTGAAAGGATTTCAAAGGAATACGGGAGAGGAAAGAATCACATTATATGTAGATGATGTTCTCCTCTTCTTGGGAGATACTGGCCAATCCCTAAAAGTGGCAATAAAATTAGTGGAGGATTTTGGAAGATTTACGGGACTGAGGATAATTGGGATAAATTAGAATTACTACCAGTAGACTCTATGGATACCTCGACTGTGTTAGAGATGCCCCAATTAGAGGTGGTAGACGCGATTAAATATCTAGGGATATACCTGACAAAGGATCCCAAACAATAACTCAGTAAGAATATGATACCATTGTTGAATAAACTCAAGCAAAAATTTAAAATCTGGAGCCGACTTCCTCTGTCGGTGGTGGGCCGATGCAGTTTGAATAAAATTAAATGGATGCCACAATTGTTGTATTTGCTACATAACTCACCGGTGTGGATTTGTAATAAATGGTTTAAAAAAATTGAAACCCTCTTTAGGGAGTTGATTTGGAAAAAGGGCCAGGCAAGGATCAGACTCCAGATGCTGCAGCTACCGGCAGAGGAAGGGGGCTTAGCAGCGCCTCACCCTAGAAGTTACTATTTAGCGGCTCAGCTGCAACATTTAGTGGGATGTGGGATGGAAGGTGAGGGCAGCGCAAGTGGGAGAATAATGCTGGCAAGTGCTCCCCATAATACTCTGGTGAATGCGATAGAGGCGGAATCTTTAGTCTATAACAATCCTAAAACAAAGGCAGTTATAAAGATCTGGAAAACAGTTAAAGTACTGATGGGATATACAGGAATGCTGGAGCTTACCCCTCTTTGGAATAATAAGAATTTGCAGGAATTAGCATGAATAGATAAGGTCAAAAGAGTGGGAAATACAGTGCATAAACAGGTTGATACAACTTTATGATGGAAACACTATGAAAACATTCCTGGATTGGAGAAAAGGATATGATATACCAAAAGAACTCATTTTATAGATACTTACAGATTAGACATGCATTAGTGGCCCAGTCTAAGACAAATCCACTAGTATGTCATAAAATTCCCCTTCTCCAAAGGATAATGGTAGCGGATAAGACTAGAGGACTTATCTCTGTGTTATATGAACAGATACATAATAAAATAAGTATGGGCTCAGAACTTCCGAATGGGAGGAGAAGATGTGAAGAGGATATAAGGAAGATAACTCAGGAACAATATAAAAGGATACTAGAGCTGGGACCGTTGGTATCAGTCTCCCCTTCACATAAAGTATCACACTTGATGTTGATACATAGAATTTACTATACCCCTAAGAGATTGTTTATGTTTGGCAAAAGAGCTGATGCCAACTGCCCTAGATGCCAGGGAACCGGAAATCTTATACACATAATGTGGAGATGCCCAAAGTTATTTCGTTATTGGGAGGGAGTTATTGATACAGTAAATAAAACATATGGGAAGACATTGGAGATGGACCCTAAGCTCTGTACATTAGGACACAGGAAGGAGCTAGGGGAAAGGATGAGTATTACAGTGGCAGTGCTGCGGTGCTTGTTTCAGGCAAGAAAATTGATTGTGCAGAGGTGGCAATCTAAGACCCCCCCAATGGTGAGCGAATAGATTCATATTATAAGTGAGGTAATATGGAAGGAGAAAGTGGTTTATGTCAAAAGAGTAAACCTCAAGGAATTTGAAAAAATGTGGAGGCCATGGCTCAATGCAATGGGTTATATTATCTAATAGGCAAGGAGTCATATGAGATAGGCCAGAAAATGCATATCAGTTAAAATGGTTAAACAGTGTCGAAGAATATAATACAAGGTGTGCTACCTAGTATATCACGATCATGGAGATAAGGAGGAAGTAAGCTGGAAATCTAAGTAGGAGCTCAAGGGATGGGGGGGAGGAGGGTGGAGAGGGGAAAAAAAGAGATTGGTGGTATATAATATAAGGTTGGAATGGAGAAATGATAAAAAAATATCAGAAAAATATTATGATTGTAATGCTTTATAATCTTCTTTACTCCTTTTTATTGTTAAATTTTGTAATAAAGTAAAAAAACCTAATAAAGAATAAATTATATAAAAAAACAAAAAAAACAAAAACAAACAAACAATGGATGGCTTCCTTTCATGCCATCTATTGTGTGCAATTGTGTCAAATGTGTGATTGTGATTGGTCAAATGTGATAACATGGTACAGACAGGGCCAATCACAGCCCATCTGTACCATGGGATGAGCTTTGACCAGTCGCAGCATCACATAAAAAAAACCTGAATGAATCAGTTTCATTCAGTAAAATGTTTGCTTATTGCAATGTAATTAACTGTTATAAGCAATCATAATGTGTAAGAAAAAAAAAAAATCCTGATCACTTCCCCAGAGTAGTACAATGTGACTATGGTAAGATTATATTGCTCTGGTCACACATACTGTCACCAGTCAGTGTCCCTGATCACCACCACACCAGTTATATGATAACACTGTACTGCACTGGTGACAGTATGTAAAAAAAAAGTGAATGTTTTTTTTTTTAATTTTCCAAAAAATTATGACAAAAAATTACAACTTCAAAAAACTCACCTGGCCTCTTACTAAATACCTTGGACTGTCTCATTTCCAAAAAAAGGGGGTCATTTAGGGGGTATTTGTACTGTTCTGACATTTTTGGGCCTCAAGAAATGAGACAGGCCTACATTTATGAAGACCAATTATTTTTTGCTAAATTTTATAACAGAAATTAAGAAAAACATGTTTTGTTTTTTTTTCGTTTATTTAGTGAAAATTAAAAGACCCAGTGGTGATTAAATACCATCAAAGAAAGCTCTAGTTGTGTGAACAAACTGATAAAAACTTAGTTTGGGTACAGTGTTGAACGACCGTGCAGTCATCATTCAAAGTGCGATGGCGCTGAAAGCTGAAAATTGGCCTGGGCAGGAAGGGGGTAAAAGTGCCAGTATTGAGGTGGTTAACTATATATATATGTAACTTTGTAAAGTGAGTAAGAAACGACCACTGCATTGGTGATCAATGGAAATAAGAAAAAGTCTGAGTATTAGTGGTCAGTGAGAGTAAAGAATGTTGGGGCATCAATGGGAGTAAAAAAATAGTCCCTGCGTTGGTGGTTAGTTGGAATATAAATGCCCCGCCAATTCCCAAGGGAATTAAAAAACGTCCGTTCACTGCCTAAGGGTCATAACTCACAAAGAGTCCCAGTGCCCACCGCCATCTGCTGCTCTATATCCAGCAGTTCCAGTGAGCAATACCAAGTCTCTCCTTGTTGGGTGTTTTGGTTGCAGAGGTCAGTTTACCACAAGCAGACCGTAACAAGCCCACGGGCCGTAGTTTAAAAAAAGGAGGGGGAGTGCAGCGCTATAAACAAATAAATACCAAGAATGTAATTGTCGACAATGATGTCACAATAAAAGAAGTGAAATAATATGTGAACAGTGACATAAATATACAGTAAATAAAGTGACATATGACCAGTATAAAGATCAATAAAAATAAATGTCCATATGTGACGAAAAGGGACCACATATAATGGTGAATCCCTGTGGTGAGATATCCAAAACAAGCATGTGACGATCATTAAAATCTTGAGCAGACATCAAAGTGAATTGTGAATAACCATGAAAAGACCACCACCGAAAGTACTAGTCTCTTACCAGAAAGATTGAACTTGTACAGGTGTACACCTGACAAGCCAATCTAGCTTGGAAGGTAACCAATGAGGGACCAATTCGATGTATGGAAACAGCGTCTGGATGGACGTTCCGTTGAATTCAGCAGAGTAGACACAGCTTACATGCAGATGCAAAACAGCCAAACCATAGATAAAGGAAAGAGATAGGGCACATAGTGTAATACTGTATAGGATATTTATTCCAGATAAATTCATAGGTATTACACTTACATTTGCCAATAGGAATACAAGTGTTTGAAAAAGAGACAATAACTGTGGACAAGCAAGAAATCCGACGCGTTTCTTCTAAACAGGCATCATCTGTTTAAGCGAAACGCATCAGTTTTCGCCTACACTGTGAACAGTGTATATTTATGTCACTGTTCACATATTATTTCACTTCTTTTATTGTGACATCGTTGTCGACATTTACATTCTTGGTATTTATTTGTTTATAGCGCTGCACTCCCCCTCCTTTTTTTGACCATTTTATTTACACTGTCGTGTTGGCTCCTTTTTCACATTTTTTTTGACAGCGCGGTACTCTTTGTGATTTTTTTTGGCTCTTGTTATCACGGGCCGTAGTTTGACAATCATGGCTTGGCACTGGAATCCTGATTAGATCTAGTTTAACCCAGGCAATTGTGATTCATTAATTGTATTATTCTTAGAGATTGGACACACCTATATGCAGGGCTTTTTTTCAGTGGGAACGCAGGGGAACGCAGGGGAACGTGGGGGAACGCGGGGGAACACAGTTCCGCCACCTCCGGCACTGAATGTATGTAATGGCAAGGGGTCCTGGAGTGTGCTGGAGAGTCTATTAATGCTTGCTGCCAAGGGAACTACTGTTGTTGGAGGGGATCTATTTTTGCATGGAACTCTATTGTTGCTGGGGAGGTCTGTTGTTCCTGGTGGTAGATCTGCTTTTGCTTAGGGGTCACTTGTTGCTGAAAGAGATCTATTGTTGAGGGAGGGGGGTCTATTGTTGCTAGCTGCTGGGAGATCCTTTGTTTCTGTTGGGGTGGTATTTTGTTGTTGTCCATTGTTGCTGGTGGTCTATTGTTTCTAGACAAATCTATTGTTGCTAGAGGGGGGGGGTCTATTGCTGCTGCCTGAGGGGGATCTATTTTACTACTTTTCTTGTTATCATTAACTAATTCCACACACATTAGCTATCACTACAAAATGATACTTGGCTCTGTATTCTCTAAAAAGGGGCGGTACTGGGAGGAGGACTAAAGGTGGAACCAAGGAACGGTGCTCGGGGGTGGGTAGGGGGGCGGAAGTGACTCAGAAGGAGGGAGTTCCTGCCTATTCCCTGTGAACAAAAATCCTGCCTACATGTATATATTCAGTTGAATAAAAACAAACTGCAATTTGCTGATTTGTATCACAATTCATAAGATTTAGAATTTTGCCTGGAGTTCTGATTCAATTAAATTATTTCATTAGAGTGTTTACATTTTTCACATAGACTATAATTATGTATGGGTATGGCGTCAGTTGTATTTCCTAATCACATATACTGGTTAATATTGTTACTTAGTTATTATGCCAATTTAATAATCACTTTATAGAAATAAGGGAATAACCGGCAGATAAATTATTTCTATTACAAAAAGAAAAAAAAATGTAAAAAAAAAAAAAAAAGCTATGCCAAGCCTTTACTACATTTTACAATTAATTCTGCACTACCATAGTATAATAAACTCATAATATTGACATTTACATATATCCATATCTGTACCAATGCCCGTGACTCCATGCCGTTTGCACCCTTTAGGAGGCCCCATGTGAGCAGCGACAAGCGCGCGGCAGCCATATGGGACCATGCGACCTTTCCTCTGCATGTAAAATTAGCAGCTGCTTGTTATTCATGTATGTAGTCCCTGGTCTGCGTGTTCATTTACATGTGCTGTGCTGGGATTTGTACAGCAGGCTCCAGCCTTGAGGGGGGCTTCATGGAAAACCTGCTCTCTACTTCTCCTTGTGTAAATAGATGAAATATTTTATTCAGCTGTGAGTTATTATGGTGACCTTACACAGCCTTGTCTGATGTGAGCATTGACATGTCATTTTTTAATATTCTCATTGGTTTTACATAAGCTTATCGTTACTTTTTTTTTTTTCATAATAGAACTTTACCAATTAATGTTTTTATCAATAAGATACATTTGATCTTATTATTATAATAATAATCATTATAATAATTTAGTTTTATAACTTAAATTAGAATTTATACATTTTTGGATAGATTTTTTACATTTCTTTTTTACCTGTAATCAGAGCAATATGTAATGCAATATACTGTCATAGCCAATTTTCTTTAAACAAAACGAAAAAAAAAACGAATTGCCTGTCTGTCAGTGAACTGGACAACCATGGCAGGTAAGTAATTAGTATTTCAGCAGGAGAAGTCAGCAATGGTAGCCTACATATATTTCTGTATTTCTTCTTTTCTACCAGTTTCCATTAAAAAAAAAAAAAAAAAATGAATTTATATATTCCCTAAACATAGAATTATTAGAGGCAATGTGCTGTATAGCGGTTTGGTATGGATGTTATTGTTTATTTGTTTATTATGGTCAAAATTAAAGCAAAAAAAAAAGGAAAGCGTGTCTCCAGGTGAATTTACCTGAATCCACCATTGCTTGAACCTTTGCGACTGCATATTTGGTAGTGAAGACTGGTTTTCCGATCCCTCCGATTAGATTTTCTTGCAGCCAATTAAAAGTTTCCACATCAACAGGTAGCGACAAGAACACCCAAAGAAGAACATTCCCACCCTTCATTGCACAATTAAAAAAAAAATAAAAAAAATAAAACTGTATCCTGCCAGTCATGTCACAACAATTTCAGGAAAGAAATTGAGTCATTTATTTATTTTTTAATCTAATTATGTGATTAGCTAGAGAGGGGTGGGGTGGACTGGGTAAAGTGTAGTAGGGAGGATATTTTAGAGATCAGTTTTAAGAATTCTGAGCTTTACAGTCCTTTTAATTAGTCTTCTATGTTTCCCTTTATTCTATCTATCTATCTATCTATCTATCTATCTATCTATCTATCTATCTATCTATCTATCTATCTATCTATCTATCTATCTATCTATCTAGATATATATCTATATATATATAGATATATATATATAATTATATATATATCTATATATATATATCTATGTATCTATATCTATATCTATCTATATATATCTATATATATAGATATATATATATCTATATATATAGATATCTATATATCTATATATCTATATAGATATATAGATATCTATATATATAGATATCTATATATCTATATAGATATATAGATATATATCTATATAGATATATATATATATAAACATATATATATATATAATTACTACTGTAACTTGAATTCAAATTTACACACACACATGAATGTGTCAGAGGAGTTACTTCTCCCTTATTGGAGAGCGTCTTTCTAGGATTTCATTAGACAAAATAAGCCTCAAAGCAGGGGGTCACTACTGCGCTTTCTCTTAACTAACCCTTAGTGCTCTGGGAATCCCTTGTCATGTCATTCAGTATTTACTTGTAAAACAAAGTTTAAATACATTAAGCAAAACAATACATAAAACAATTGTCTAGCATGCCTGAGGGAGCCTCTGTGTTGTTTGGGTTCCTCCTGCCCTGCACCAGTGATGACCCACCATTACCTCGATCCAAATGTCACTGACACTTTTAGGAATGGGCTTTATTAGCTGGCAAAAGCCCTCTAAGGAGAAATTGATAAGGCATGTTGTGTAGGTACAGGGTGGTGGGGTAGGCAGTAAACGCTCAAAGTCCTGATTTGCAAATAAATGTTGTATATGTAGCACCCTCTAGTGTGTGGTACTAGTATTGGTAGAGTAGGTAAACTATATTTTGGCCAGGAATAACCTGAGTCACTAAACTGGGTCAGGGTTATTAGAGGTCAGGGCTGGGTGACTCATCTTGGCAGCTTTCTGGTGCCTCCCCCTGGTGTCTGGCAGGTTGGAGAACCTTCTAGAACTGGGGTGGGGGCTGCCATGAGTATTTGTGGGGCCTCAGCCAATCCTCAGAAGTGAGCTGGCAGGGGGCTAGGACTACCCCATAAATAGACATGGGCCATACCAGCAGGGGCAGTCGGGTGGAAGATGGAAATGCAGTGTTGAGGAGGCTGTCGGTGGCCCTGAGGGGTACCCCCTAGTGTGGGGGGGTGTCCTGACTTGGGCCGGGGCTTGGGTGCTGGAAGGATCCTGCCAAAGAGCTTTGGGCCTACCTCTCAGGCCTGTGTTGGATGGAGTTCTTTTCTCTCTAAATCCCAGTGACACATGGTCCTTTCATGGTAGGAACAGCAGGAAAATCCAAACACTGGAACACTCTGGACACCAAACCAACTGGACCTGAGAGTACAGCAGCAAACAACACTCAGTAGCACATTTTTAGCACAGCTGGCCTTGGAGGGGTTTGTTAACACAGACTCCACAGATGAACAGCAGCCGCATGTTTCTCAGCAGCAAAAGCCTCTGTGTTCTCACCACAGCACATGGTCCAGCAATCTTCATTACAGCAGTACTATCACCAGCAGCAGTCTCTGATGCATCCAAGCCTTATGGGCAGTCTCCCTGGGTATAGCAGCATTATCCCTGGCACAGACATTCATCTGGACACTCCCGCTCTGCCCACAGGTCCTGGCTCACTCCTAGTGCTCTCAGTCCTATGTCCCAATGGATACTTCCCCACACCCTTCAGGCTGCCTGCTCTCTCACACTCTCCTGCTCTATGGGCAAGGTTTACTGGTTCAAGCTGAGCTTGAAGCTTTTGCTAGGGGTGGGCATTGTGCACTGTGGCAGCCAAACAAGTCCTCTTTGCCCCTCTCCTCTTCCTGCACTGTCCATCAAACAGGGAGGGAAGTAATAAGCAGCAAAAAGCAATCATCTGCTGGGCTGCTTAAAGTTTTACTAAACTCACAACAGTAAAATCCATCTGTATATGCAGTAAAGCATGCTTGTTATACTCACTGTGAAACCTAAGGGGCTAATCCTCTGCATTGTGTAAAAAGGCTGTTTGATCCTGTCTTCTCTGTTCATCCCCTTCTTCCACTGTCCCCAATCCATTTCCTGGTAGTACAGAGCCTTTGGAGTCACTCTGTACATGCTCAGTTTGGTATGTGAAATAATTCTTAGGTGGTTCTTATGGATTCCCTATTTATTCCATAAATGTATTAACATGTCATCTTGCCCTCACTCACCTCTATGCCCTTGGAGGACCAGAATGACCTTTGACATCACTTCCGGTTCTCGGGAATGAATACACGATTTATTTATTTTAAGCCATAATGTCAATTTTTTTTTCTTTTGCTTTTTTGCTAAAAAAGCTAGTCTATTACAAGGTTAGCTATGAAAATAACCACACTGCTTAATAAAACAACGTCTTATTTATTTCCCAAGAAAGTAGGAAATGCTAACATAAAAACATTAAAGGAAAATATTACAGAGCATACAAAATACAAAAACATCAATGATACATTACGTAAGGTCGTCCTCTAGATATTGTCTCCTCAGCTGGGCTCAAAATAGCAAGAGAGAGCCATCAGGCAAAATAGCCAAGAGAGCCAAGAGAGCTTTTTCCCTTTAGTGAGCACTTTCAAACTGCATTCGGACCCTGCCCAGACACAACTCCATTGCCGGCCCATCTAGGATTCCGACAAATGCAGATAGTTAAGAGGCAGTCCTTTTAATATATCATTTCTCTGTCCATCCTCTAGGCATCCTACTGTATTGTCCTCTAGGGGCAGTATTCGTCCATGAATCATCGCTATGTGACCTGGGTCATCTTCAGTGATAGCTGGCCCTTTGATCTTCAGCAGCTCAACTTCATTGATCATCTTGGCAGCCATGGCCCTCTTGGAAGCTTGCTTGCAGAGTGTTAATCAAGGATTTCAATCTTTATCACACCAGTTGGTCAGGAGCCAAGCTTTTTTTCCCATACTCCCCCTGCCAGAGGGCATGACTCTTCTTTCAGATGAAGGTTCTGATGGGCAACCTGTTACATTCCAGATTTCATATTCAAACACATCTTGTATTATGAAATAAAACATGTTGCCTTCCAATAGCATGTATTGCTAGAGAGTTTTTTTTACCTTGGGAGGGTGCATGTGATCAGTACAGGGCCAATCAACACTGTCCAGAAAGAGGGTCAGGAGTCCTGCAATGAAAACTTCTCCTACAAGCTTTAAACAGACACTGATAGAAGTCACAAGACTGTTATATACTGCTGATGAGAAAAGGTATTTAGCAGTTTATATTTACTAAAACTGTTGCATTTCCATGTTCTATGTACTGTTCTATGTACTGTGGAAAACCAGATATAATGAATGCATGGTCCAGGGTTTAGGAACACTTTAAGGGGTCGGCAACCGGCGCTTTCTAACAAAAAAATTGACCCAAAACTATTTTGTAGCTTTGGCGTTATCGTGTTTTATGGGATCAAACAAAAGATTAGAGATAAGAAAAGAATTTAGTGCAGTGTAAATAAGTTATATGGTTCTGTACGTGGAAAAAAATTCCCAGGCCCAGTGTATTGAAATAGAATCTTATTAGTCTTATTCGTATTATTTATGTACCACTTTTATTCCCGGCCTTTAACACTCTGGGGAAATCATAAAAATAAGCATACAAGAATTAATAGGAAACTCCAGCTCTTGGCAAGATGTTTTCAAACATTACAAATGTGCAAAAACTCTAACTTTGCAAATTGTATTAAACCTGTCATATGGAAAAATATGAGGCTGCCATTGCTGATCTCCTTCTGAAAATGCTAAATGCCTGGCTGTTATACTGACCCATAACAGTATTTTTTTGGTAAGTAACGTATTAAATTAAATTAAAGCTTACTTTATCACTGCAATTAACTTCATTACTTTACTAATAATTAATATATGACTTAATTAATGCATTAATTAATTATAAATTACTGCAATTTACTTCATTACTGCAAATTACTGCAATGTAGTCAAGCTATATAAACAGCAGCACTCTTTGCTGCACAGGTTAAAATATCCTGGGCTAGCAGCATGCTAGAGAGCCAGACATGTGCTCAACACATTGCACATCGGTCTGGGTCTCCAGAAGTCCCAAACGCCCCTTGTCCAATGTCCTAACAAAGTTGCTCAGGGAGCAAGAACACTTGCCAACCGTCCACAGTAAATATACGTCATTAATTTGATGTTAAATACCGGTGTTAAAAAAGTTGTCCCGCAGCGAATGCATTCGTGGGACCACTTTTATCTTGTAGAGAATCACCTATGGTAAAATACAATACCGGGGTTATGGCAGCTAGTTGCTGCCATCACTTTTATAGGCGGTGGGAGAGGTGACACCCCCACCCCCCCCCCCCCCCCCCCGCAAAAGTGATCAAAAAAATAAAAAAAATAAAGTGTAAAAATAAAAAGTAAAATAAATAAGATATTTTTTTTAAAGCACCCCATCCCTCTGTTCTCGCATGAAGAAGTGAACGCATACGTAGGTCACGCCTCAAACCACACATTTGAGGTATCACCACAATCGTTAGACTGAGAGCAATAATTCTAGCACAAGACCTCCTCTGCAACTCTAAACTGGTAATCTGTAAACATTTTTTAAGCGTCGCCTATAGAGCTTTTTAAGTACTGTAGCATGTAGCAATTGAGCTAATTAGTGCTAAAACGGTATTCACTATAGCTCTGGTGAGAAAATACTCCCAAAATCGAATTTACTATAGTTGCCTAAAACCAAATAGCGCCCAACCCTTACTCTGTTAAAACCTGGAGAATTGCACATTGAAATATTGTTTAGAGCATGATATAATTGTCTAAATAGTACTGAAATATGTGGTATATTATTTAAAGATAATCTGCTTTTAAACTATGTGAAAAAGTGATTTCTATACTGAAAAATCTTTAAAAGTCCGAGAAGAGATAAATTCCCCTTTTTTGTACAACTAGGTGCCAACACAACTGAGCATGCTCAGACCTGCAAATAGCTCTCATTTTAGCTCCAGTGTGTTTTTTACAAGGCGCTATAGTAAATACCAAAATCAGCGCTGAGTTTAAAGAGCATTTTTTGGAAGTGAAAATCTGCGCTATTATAGTCCAGTGCAAGTTTTAGGCATTGATTCTAATGGAACAATTGTAACTTCCCCAAATAAATCCTTTTAATGTTTAGATGGAATGTACCTTTCTCTGAAATAAATTTTCCTTTGCAACATTGTTGCTTCTTCTTCAAATATTTTGTTTTTAAGAATGCTAGAATGTGGAATGTTTTGATAAAATATATTTTTCTCTGTCACTTTCACTTGTAAGGCCTCTTTCACACGGACGATCCGTATGTCCGTTTTTCATCCTTCCGTTTTCGGATGAAAAATGGACATACATTCATCCCTATGGAGCGTCGGATGTCAGCGGTGACATGTCCGCTGACATCCGACCCGCTCCGAAAAGTGTAACGGAGGAAAAACCTACTTTTCCATCCGTTTTCGGATCGGATCGGGTGACGACGGACACTACGGACCGTCATCATCCGATCCCCCCACAGGGGAGAGCGGCGCTCTGACAGGTGCATCGCTGCACAGTGTGCAGCGATGCACCTGTCATCTTCCTGCTCAGCGGGGATCGGCGGAGCGATCCCCGCTGAGCAAGCGGATGTTCACGGGGCGGATCATCACTGATCTGCCCCGTTTGAAAGAGCCCTTAATCTCACAACAATCTTTACCCAAACTCACACAGGTGTCTTTACAAAGCACAAACAATACCATTGCTGATGCAAATTTAAAATGAGTCACAATTTGTTGTGCTTTTTACTATTTCCAAGTAATTATAATTTGAGCCCAAAAAATGTGATATGTGTACCAACATCAGAAATCAAAATGTAATTCTCAAAAATTTAAGGGTAATATCACTATTCTACACACTGAACCAGCAAATATCACAGAATAAATCAAGAAGAATAACTCTTGAGTAATGTAATTCCATCACCTGTATGTCCAAAAAAATGCAATATTTATGAGTATTTATGTGTAGGAGGGTCTCACGTGTGTCCGCTCTGTGGCTTAGAGGTTAGAACTTCTGCTTAGCATCACTGAGTGTCTGGGTTTGAATCCCAAACATGCTGCTTCATGTAGAGAAGTTGTCTCATCTCCTGGGTCCTAAAACAATTTTCTAAATGTAGCATTTATGTGTAGGAGGGTTCCACCACCATTGTAAATCTTGCCAGATACACTATCTAGTCAAAAATATTTGGACACCTGCCTTTACACACACATGACCTTTAACCACTTGCTTACCGGGCACTTAAACCCCCCTCCTATCCAGACCAATTTTCAGCTTTCAGCGCTGACGCACTTTGAATGACAATTGCGCGGTCATACAACACTGTACCCAAATGAAATTTTTATCATTTTTTCCCCACAAATAGAGCTTTCTTTTGATGGTATTTGATCACCTCTGCGATTTTCATTTTTTTTATATTTTGTTATAAAATTTTTTAAAAGGGTAATTTTTCTCCTTCATTGATGTACGCTGATGAGGCGGCACCAATGGGCACTGATAGGTGGCAGTGATGGGCACTGATGGGTGGCAGTGATGGGCACTGATTGGTGGCAATAATGGGCACTGATCTTGTACACTGCTAGGTGGCACTGATTGGCACCACTGGTGGGCATTGTTAGGTGGCAATGGTGGGCATTGATAGGTGGCACCTGTAGGCATTGATAGGTGGCACTTATGGGCATTGATACGTGGCACTGGTGGGCACTGTGGGCACTGTGATGTGGCAATGTAAGGTGGCACTGGCAGGGGGTACTGGTGGCACAATTGAGGCACAATTGAGGCATTATTGCCTCCTCCTCTTCGGGACCGATGTCCCTTGCTGCTGAGCCGGTGATCGGCTTTTTTTTCTCCTCGCACTGTCAGCGCGAGGAGAAAAAAAAAACGATTACCGAGCTTTTGTTTTGATCATGTGATCAGCTGTCATTGGCTGACAGCTGATCACATGGTAAGGGGCCGGGACCGGCCCCTTACTTGGATCGGTGATCACCCGAGTCTCAGTGACTCGGTGATCACAGCGCGCTCCACGCGCGCCCTGCAGGGCGCGCGCAGGGCACATGCACAGCGGAGGCCGTCATATGACGGCCTCCCAGGAATGCAGGTCCGCGCTGTAGCCGTCATTCGGCTATAGCGCGGATAGCAAGCGGTTAATGGCAGCCCAGTCTTAGTCCGTAGGGTTAAAATTTGATTTGGCTCACCCTTTGCAGCTAGAACAGCTTCTGGGAAGGCTGTCCACAAGGTTTAGGAGTGTGTCTATGGGAATGTTTGACCATTCTTCCAGAAGTGCGTTTGTGAGGTCAGGTACTGATGTTGGATGAGAAGGCCTGGCTCACAGTCTCTGCTCTAATTCAGCCAAAAGGTGTTCTATCATGTTGAGGTCAGGACTCTGTGCAGCCAGCCAAGTTCCTCCACCCCAAACTCACTCATCCATGTCTTTATGGACAATCCAAAGACATGCTAGCATATTATTTGTCTCCTCTCGAAATAGGTTCTACTGTAAGAAAGTTAGTTTTGGACTTTATATTGGAAGCTCATTGCAGCCAGGGACTGATGTTAATGTTTGTTAGCATCATAGGCGTGCACAGGGGGTGTTCCGGGTGTGCCTGGGCACACCCTAATCACCCCGTGTGGCGCAGATTCCCCAAAGTCCCATAACAGGGCTCCTAAAAAAAATTTTTTTAATAATAAAAAAATTAAAATAAAACCTACTGACACCATCCACTGCCCTACTGACAAGTCCACTGCTCTACTAACACTGTCCATGTTTTAATACATTTTGGGTGCACACCCTAATGCAATAGGCTGCACACACCTATGGTTAGCATTAATCATGCCCAGGGACTTGGACATTTAAAATTGTAGGGTTTACACTGCACAGGTACATATGCTTAGAAAACTGTTGCTTTGTTTATGTGCATGCAAATGGACTTTGATCTTTGGCCTGTAGTTGGAGATTTGATGCACATAGCCAATGGCTAACACAGTTGCAAATAGTATTATGTGTTCCTGCAAATCAGGTGCAATCACTTTAGACATACACGAAGTGACAGATTGAAGATACTGATGGGCGTGTACTTCTATTGAGCGTGTACTTCTATTGGGCGTGTGTCAGTGTGCTAACAATACAACCTATCTTATATATAAAGGGCTGCAGTAGGGGGGGTTTGTTTGGCCTAAGAAGGTCAGGTTTTTTGCTGTGATTTGTGGGGAAGAAGGAATTATATTGTGCCTATTGACAAATGCCCAACTAGGGCTATTTGTTTGCTGAAATTCTTGTGCATTTTTTTCAATCAAAGGTGGGTTTATGTGGCCATGCTGTTAATATGTGTGTATTGATAACTGGGTATCCTAGATAAAGCGCCCTTCCAACAAAAGACACCCCCACCGCGCCAATGACTCTAAATACCTAATCCAAAAAATTAGTGCTGACCAGTGTTAAATGGTGAGCTCAACATAAACGTGAAATATAAATATTAAAAATGATGAGAAAAGCTGCCCCTTAAAAAATAAAACATGCATACCAAATATTTAATCCTAAATGCCACTGATTGCCCAAATATCCCCTCAAGGCACATAGGATAAATATGGGGCGCTAAAAATATATAATGTATGACCAAAAATCTGTGTTAGCACAATAGTGGTGAGACCCTCTTATTGTGTTTATATAACTCGTGACAAACAAGTAATGCTATCAAATCAACATCACTCCCAGGGGTTCCTTTCAGGTATCGCGGCTCCGGCGCTGTGATTGGCTGGAGCCGCGATGACGTCACTCTCGCTCATGCGGATGGTAACGGCACACTCACTGAAGCAACGGCACATACGTGCCGTTGCTTCAGTTTGTGTCAGTGTGCATGGGCCGATGATGTCGGCACATGCAAATACAGGGGATATCTCCTAAACTGTGTAGGTTTACGAGATATCCAGGGTAGCTACAGGTAAGCCTTATTATAGGCTTACCTGTAGCACAAAGTGGTCTGTAAGAGTTTACAACCACTTTAAATGGACTAAACAATATAAAAAACAGTGTAGCGCTGGACTAATAAGGAGCTACTCCCACTGGTCACAGTCTGGCCCTCCCAAAAGTCTGAAGGACAATAAACCGGCCCTTTTTTTTTAGAAAGTTTGGAGACCCCTGTACTAGGAGAATATCTGGAGACTACAGTCGAAATCTTCCTGTGCAACTGGCAGAACTTCTATAGAGCTTTCCTGGGAGACATCTTCTGGATCCACACATCCCTACTGAGCCTGTTTTGACCCCCCTGAATAAGGGTGGTCGCAGGCTGTCCGGTAAGCCTCCAACTTTATTCCTTTGGTGGTGGGCAACAGCTGCGGTGGAACACTGAACCAGAATTTATGTTGGAATTTCACTACGCTTTGGGACTTTTATTTATAGCATAACAATCTTTGGGACTGTTCTAACCCATTTATTTTATTTTTTCACCATTGTTAAGAACATTATGTTTAAGGATCAATCAACGGCATATTGGTTGACATAGTTCCTTACCACATGTTGATGAAAATGATCACTTTATTGACCTTTTATCTTTATGCTGATATATTGGTTCACGTAATTGACTTAAGTCATATATTTTTACATTACTCATCGTTTTCAAACACATACAGGTTCACCTGATTATTTTTTAGTGTCACAATGATTCCTACATATGTGCACCTGATTACTTTAGATTAGTGTCACATGGTTTTTCTTTCTTTTTTATATTACCCACTTACCCATAATTTTACGGGTCCTGGCATACTCGCATATACCAACATATGCGTTTTCCTTATTAGTCCAGCGCTACACTGTTTTTTATATTGTTTAGTCTGTGTGCCCTTGTATTGGGGTTATTGTGTTTTAGCCGCAGGATTCCCTTCACGGTTTTTTACTTTCAGTCTTTATCATTTATATTGAGCACCGAGCGCAATTTCCTCCCCCCTTTTTTTTTTACTTTAAATGGACTGTAGAGTGTTTCTGAAAACTGCAAAATGCACTAAAAAAATGCATAGGTGTGAACCTAGGGTCAAGGCCAGTTCACACTGGAGTGAGAAGAGAGATGCTATGCAGATGCTATTTTTAGCGCTATAGCGCCTGTAAAGTGCCTCCAGTGTGAAAGCAGCCTAAGATATAAAAGATTTTGCACTTCCCCAAAACCACTACCCCCAAAACTAATTAAAAAGAGAAAAAAAACCACAACACACAAGCTCAATAATGTACTTTTATTTTGCCGGCAGAAACAACATTATGTACATTCATTTACTAGCTTCAAAAAAATTTCTACAGGATACATGGTGCTACATTTAGCAAAACAGTTAGCAATTGGTTTTAAAGGTCCTGCTCATAGGAGCTTACAATCTAAAATTTGTCTAAACCTTAGAGTGGACACAGCTTTACTTTCAGTGTATAACGGGCAACACATCACATTTTTATCTGCAAGATTATAGAAACATACTTAACAGTTATTCTTAAAAAGCATTCCAACATAATATTAAGGCCACATGTTCAAAATCTAACACCCACCACCCCACAAATCCACACACATACATACATTGGTGACCATGTTCTGCTGGAAGCTGCATTTCTGTGTACATGATTAAGCAATGACATCAAAGAGTAGAAGGTCAGCACATGCTCCCAAACCATGTTTGCATGGTCAGACAGGTACAATACACACATATTGCATACAAAATATTTAATCCTAAATGCCACTGATTGCCCAAATATCCCCTCAAGGCACATAGGATAAATATGGGGCGCTAAAAATATATAATGTGTGACCAAAAATCTGTGTTAGCACAATAGTGGTGAGACCCTCTTATTGTGTTTATATAACTCGTGACAAACAAGTAATGCTATCTCAGAATAGCATATAAAATAAATAAATATATGTGACATACAGGTGAAACACTAAGTGCAATCACTACACTCCATGCTGTGACATATCAAAACATCACACAACAGTCCATATATTTCAAATGAATCCGTCCAAAAGGAACTGCTTGTGACAACATCTAGTGTAATATCAGATGCATACACTCAGGTGTCTTCGTGTGTCTTCCACCTCACCCCTGTGTTCAGTGAATCACACCCTCCAGAAATGCACTCACCGATTTACAATGCCAGCACTTTTATGCAAGGCAATACACGCTTGTTTTACCACACTCAGGGGTAAATGGAACAATCGGTGTCCAGGAGGATAGTTGTTAAATAGATCCACATGAAAGAAAATAAAGTGCTCCAATAGTGTGAACCAGCAAACAACATTTATTAAAACCACTGCAATGGACCCGAGGTGTGCTTATAGGTAGACTTAATCATGGGATTGGCCAATCCCATGATTAAGTCTACCTATGACGAAACATTTCGGGGCGTGGCTGTGAGACGTGACACACAGCGCTGTTAGCCACACAGGAGGCAGGAAGTTTGAGTGCACGGAGGAGCGGAGGATAGCCGAAGGGAGGGGTGAGATTGCAACCCAGTGAAAGCACACCTCGGGTCCGCCGTGACCAACAGTTGTTTTGTTGTATTATCCACACTTGCTTGAAGATTGATGTGATCTACACATGATTTCTGCTGTTTTATCTTTGGTATAATGTGAGTGCATCAGTTGAAGATTGCAGTGGTTTTAATAAATGTTGTTTGCTGGTTCACACTATTGGAGCACTTTATTTTCTTTCATGTGGATCTATTTAACAACTATCCTCCTGGACACCGATTGTTCCATTTACCCCTGAGTGTGGTAAAACAAGCGTGTATTGCCTTGCATGAAAGTGCTGGCATTGTAAATCGGTGAGTGCATTTCTGGAGGGTGTGATTCACTGAACACAGGGGTGAGGTGGAAGACACACGAAGACACCTGAGTGTATGCATCTGATATTACACTAGATGTTGTCACAAGCAGTTCCTTTTGGACGGATTCATTTGAAATATATGGACTGTTGTGTGATGTTCTGATATGTCACAGCATGGAGTGTAGTGATTGCACTTAGTGTTTCACCTGTATGTCACATATATTTATTTATTTTATATGCTATTCTGAGATTGATAGCATTACTTGTTTGTCACGAGTTATATAAACACAATAAGAGGGTCTCACCACTGTTGTGCTAACACAGATTTTTGGTCACACATTATATATTTTTAGCGCCCCATATTTATCCTATGTGCCTTGAGGGGATATTTGGGCAATCAGTGGCATTTAGGATTAAATATTTGGTATGCAATATGTGTGTATTGTTCCTGTCTGACCATGCAAACATGGTTTGGGAGCATGTGCTGACCTTCTACTCTTTGATGTCATTGCTTAATCATGTACACAGAAATGCAGCTTCCAGCAGAACATGGTCACCAATGTATGTATGTGTGTGGATTTGTGGGGTGGTGGGTGTTAGATTTTGAACATGTGGCCTTAATATTATGTTGGAATGCTTTGTAAGAATAACTGTTAAGTATGTTTCTATAATCTTGCAGATAAAAATGTGATGTGTTGCCCGTTATACACTGAAAGTAAAGCTGTGTCCACTCTAAGGTTTAGACAAATTTTAGATTGTAAGCTCCTATGAGCAGGACCTTTAAAACCAATTGCTAACTGTTTTGCTAAATGTAGCACCATGTATCCTGTAGAAATTTTTTTGAAGCTAGTAAATGAATGTACATAATGTTGTTTCTGCCGGCAAAATAAAAGTACATTATTGAGCTTGTTTGTTGTGGTTTTTTTTCTCTTTTTAATTAGTTTTGGGGGTAGTGGTTTTGGGGAAGTGCAAAATCTTTTATATCTTAGGCTGCTTTCACACTGGAGGCACTTTACAGGCGCTATAGCGCTAAAAATAGCATCTGCATAGCATCTCTCTTCTCACTCCAGTGTGAACTGGCCTTGACCCTAGGTTCACACCTATGCATTTTTTTAGTGTATTTTGCAGTTTTCAGAAACACTCTACAGTCCATTTAAAGTAAAAAAAAAAAGGGGGGAAGAAATTGCGCTCGGTGCTCAATATAAATGATAAAGACTGAAAGTAAAAAACAGTGAAGGGAATCCTGCGGCTAAAACACAATAACCCCAATACAAGGGCACACAGACTAAACAATATAAAAAACAGTGTAGCGCTGGACTAATAAGGAAAACGCATATGTTGGTATATGCGAGTATGCCAGGACCCGTAAAATTATGGGTAAGTGGGTAATATAAAAAAGAAAGAAAAACCATGTGACACTAATCTAAAGTAATCAGGTGCACATATGTAGGAATCATTGTGACACTAAAAAATAATCAGGTGAACCTGTATGTGTTTGAAAACAATGATTAATGTAAAAATATATGACTTAAGTCAATTACGTGAACCAATATATCAGCATAAAGATAAAAGGTCAATAAAGTGATCATTTTCATCAACATGTGGTAAGGAACTATGTCAACCAATATGCCGCTGATTGATCCTTAAACATAATGTTCTTAACAATGGTGAAAAAATAAAATAAATGGGTTAGAACAGTCCCAAAGATTGTTATGCTATAAATAAAAGTCCCAAAGCGTAGTGAAATTCCAACATAAATTCTGGTTCAGTGTTCCACCGCAGCTGTTGCCCACCACCAAAGGAATAAAGTTGGAGGCTTACCGGACAGCCTGCGACCACCCTTATTCAGGGGGTAAAAACAGGCTCAGTAGGGATGTGTGGATCCAGAAGATGTCTCCCAGGAAAGCTCTATAGAAGTTCTGCCAGTTGCACAGGAAGATTTCGACTGTAGTCTCCAGATATTCTCCTAGTACAGGGGTCTACAAACTTTCTAAAAAAAAAGGGCCGGTTTATTGTCCTTCAGACTTTTGGGAGGGCCAGACAGTGACCAGTGGGAGTAGCTCCTTATTAGTCCAGCGCTACACTGTTTTTTATATTGTTTAGTCCATTTAAAGTGGTTGTAAACCCTTACAGACCACTTTTTGCTACAGGTAAGCTTATAATAAGGCTTACCTGTAGCTAGCCTGGATATCTCGTAAACCTACACAGTTTAGGAGATATCCCCTGTATTTGCATGTGCCGACATCATCGGCACATGCACACTGACACAAACTGAAGCAACGGCACATATGTGCCGTTGCTTCAGTGAGTGTGCCGTTACCATGCGCATGAGCGAGAGTGACGTCATTGCGGCTCCAGCCAATCACAGCGCCGGAGCCGCGATACCCGAAAGGAACCCCTGGGAGTGTACAGGCACCGCAGCAAGGGCTTCGATCTCAGGTGAGTATTACATAGCTCATTGTGCCTTTGCCTTGGAGGTGTTAGGTTTTTTTTTTTTAAAGCGGGTTTCCAACCACTTTAACATGGTTTCCAATGGTACTAGTTCACATCTATGCGTTTTGCGGCCAGTGCGTTTTTGGAAATGGTCGGGGACTTTTTTCATGCGATTTGCGGGTAATAGATTTCAATGGAACTGCACCAGAAACACAACTGTTGCATTGTGATGTGATTTTTTGATGTGTTTTGCAATTATTATTTTAACACTGTATATAGCTGGTTGCTAACCAGAGGGTCAGGAAGCCAGCTGCCATGTCCTTAACAACCAATGAATCTTCTGCTGTCAGCGGCTTCCCCACTGAAAGTAAAAAAAATTGCCAGCCAAGACAATGCGCAAAAAAACTCTGCACCAAAATTTAAAAAAAATATGGTGTGGGGTTCCCCCAAAAATCCATACCAGACCATATCCAAGCACGCAACGTGGAAGGCCGCAGGAAAAGAGGGGGGACAAGTAAGCGCCCCCTCTCATCCTGAACCATACCAGGCCACATGCCCTCAACATGGGGAGGGTGCTTTGGAGTCCCCCCCAAAACACCTTGTCCCCATGTTGATGGAGACAAAGGCCTCATCCCCACAACCCTTGCGTGGTGGTTGTAGGGGTCTGCGGGTGGGGGCCTTATCGGAATCTGGAAGCCCCCTTTAATAAGCGGACTCCCAGATCCCACCCCCCCTATGTGAATGGGTATCGGGTACATGGTACCCCTACACATTCACCAAAAAAAAGCAGTGAAATGTGACAAAAGACAACAGCAGTTTTTGACAATTCGTTTATTGTAAAATAGCTCTTCTTCTTTCCCCGCTCCTTCCTCCGGGCCTTCCTTCGGTTTTCTCCATCTTCCTTCAGCTTCTTCTTCCCCCCGCTTCTTCCTCCGGTCTTCTACATCTTCCCCTGGCTTCCTCTTCTCCCAGTCCGTCCTCCGATCTTTCTCCTCCGCCGCTCCCGCTGAATATGAAAACAACGAACCTCCTCTGAAGCTGCAGCCAGCCGATCTGTCTGCTTCCCTAGCGCACCTTTCATATATAACTATTGGGCGTGGCGGCCGGATGACGTCATCAGGAGACCCCTCCCTCTCGTGACATCACTGACCCATCATGCCCCATGCGGTAAAGTCACAAGGGGCAGGATCTTGGAGTGACGTCATCCGCCCCATCGCAGCACCGGAGGAGGTTCGTTATTTGAATGTTCAGCGGGAGCGGCAGGAAGAAGCGGGGGAAGAAGAAGCTGGAGGAAGATGGAGAAGACTGAAGGAAGACCGGAGGAAGGAGCGGGGAAAGAAGAAGAGCTATTTTACAATAAAGGAATTGTCAAAAACCAGCTATTGTCTTTTGTCACATTTCACTGCTTTTTATTTGGTGAATGTGTAGGGGTACAATGTACCCGATACCCATTCACATAGGGGGGCCGGGATATGGGGGTCCCCTTATTAAAGGGAGTTTCCAGATTCTGATAAGCCCCCCGTCTACAGACCCCCACAATCACTGGGCAAGGATTGTGGGGATGAGGCCCTTGTCCCCATCAACATGGGGACAAGGTGTTTTGGGGGGACTCCAAAGCACCCTCCCCATGTTGAGGGCGTGCTGCCTGGTACAGTTCCGGAGGACGGGGGGCGCTCTCTCGTTCCCCCCTCTTTTCCTGCGGCCTGCCAGGTTGCGTGTTCAGATAAGGGTCTGGTATGGATTTTGGGGGGACCCCTACGCCATTTTGTAAAAAAAAATTGCAGTGGAGTTCCCCTTAATATCCATACTAGACTCGAAGGGCCTGGTATGGACAAGTGGGGGAAACCTATGCTGTTTTTTTCTTTGATTTTAAATCTATATTGCCGGGAACCGGCAATTTATTACAGCTGCGAGCAATTTTAAATGAAATGTTTTCCTTTAGAAATGTCATTTTGCTGCGGTACAGTAATAAACACGGGAAACATGTGCTACTTTACGGGCGTACTATAGACACCACCCAGGCATGATATTTAAAGAGATTTTTAAATTTAATTGTTTCACTTTAAGTGTTATTAAAATCACTGCTCCTGAAAAAAACGGCGTTTTAAAAACATTTTTTCCAATTTATACATGTCCCCTGGGGCAGGACCCGGGTCCCCATACACTTTTTATGGCAAAGAACTTGCATGTAAGCCTTCAGTGAGAACTTTGGATTTTGCAGGTTTGAGCCCCATTGACTTCCACTGTTCCCACATATGTGATCTGACAGGCATGTTCGCCGGCAATAGCGCTGCCTTCCATTTGCATTAGCGCTCAGTTTCTGAGAGTTGAAGTCTTGATTGGCCTTAAATGGGCGCTATTTTCTGGGACTGCAGGATAATTTTTCAGCGCTATAGTAAATGATCCCCAGAGTCTCCACAGTTGGATAACGTAGATGTGAACCCGAACCAGATAACATTTACTCTACTAATGGATTGTTGTTTTGCTTTGTCTTTTAAGGTTACTTTGCGGTAAAGCAAGGAAGCATAAAAAAACCTCTGCCTATATTAATCTGCTTTACTAAACAAGAATGCGGTACAAACTACTTACAAATTTAGGAAAATACATGGCATACAGAGAGTATTACAAAAATACACATACAATAAACACATGCACAAGCTATCTATCTAGCAGGGCTACACTAAACAGTTACTTAACTTAGGTTGTAGATCTAGTGTTATCCCCGGGTTCCTATTTTCATTATTTCTTTATTATGGTTTTGTCTTCCCTCTATCCAAGATCTTTTCCAGGCTGCAGGAATCCCAGTCCTCCAAAACTACTAGTGCTGCTCCTTTGTGTTTAGAACATGGCTGTGTTCAAGTCCTTTGTTCCTTTCTCCTACTTCCTGTCCACATCACTTCCTGTTGCATAAGCGCCATTAACCAGTCAAATGAGTTCATTAGCATATGAATAAGGAAAGCCTGGCTTCTAAAAACAATACTTGATAACCAAAATGCATAATTTATTTTTTTTTATTTTTTTTTTTTTTTTATCAAATAGCGTTTTATTTTCAAACATAAATGTATTACATTGTAGTGAAAACATTCTGGGCAATGGCGGTATCTAAACTTAAGTTAACATATAGTATGCTGATGCTAAATTTCTATATTCATAAACAGAGGTATTATTAATTGCCTTCGGTAGTCCAATGCTTGTCGTCTGGTGAGTCATTTGCTTTACATATTATTGGAATACCTGTTTCACCATTGCATAACTGTGGTAATATATTTCAAAACTGTAGAAGTCGTAAATCTGTACATTTAAGAAAAATTAGAAGTAGATAGTGGGAGGTAGATGAGATAGAGGGGAAGGAGGGGAGGGGAAAAGGATTGAGATTTAGAAGAAGAAGAGGGGGGTGATATAGAAGTCGTTGAGATGACGGTGTTACTTGGTCAAGGTGGGTCCTCCCGGAGGTGCCATGGCTCCCAGACCCTGTTATGTGCCTCCAATCTGTCCTGTATTCTGGCTGTCATATTTTCCATGACTTCTATGTCCTTAATTCTGGCATAAAGATCCTCAGCAGTTGGTGTGGTGGAGCGTTTCCAGTGTAAAGCTATGAGGCATCTTGCTGCCGTTAGGACATGCCGCACTAATTTCTTATATGGTTTGGAGAGTTTGAGTGGCGACAGACCTAATAAGAAAAACTTTGGGGACGCCTGGACCTGTGTGTCCAATAGGCGGTCTAGTAATTGCTGGACTGTGGACCAGTATGGGGCCAGTAGTGGGCAACTCCAGTATATATGTAGGAAGGTGCCTTTTGCTCCTTGGCAGCGCCAGCACCTATCTGAGGTGTTGGGGAAGATAGTGTGGAGCACCTCTGGGGTCATATACCACTGTAGGAGAACTTTGTAGGAGTTCTCCTTATACAGTGTGCACATTGAGCTCTTTGCTGCTTGGGACCAGATGATCTGCCACTGTGTCATAGGGATGTCTTCACCAAGAATCCTCTCCCATTTGGTCATATAGGAATGTTTGCCCTGCCCATCCTGAGAGAATGTGTTTAGAATCTTGTATATGCCCGATATGAGCCCCCTTTGGGCATTGCCTGCCAAGATCATAGTTTCGAATGGGGAAGGAGGTGAGAATTGTAGGTTGGGTGTTATAGTAAGAGCATAGTGTCTGATTTGTAAGTACCCATAGAGCGCCTGTCTGGGGAGTTCATATTTATTTTGTAGATCAGTAAATGGCAAGAGTTTCCGTGTCCTAGGGTCCACCAGGTTTCCAAAATGGAATAAATTCCGAGAGGTCCAGGGGTGTGACATTTGATAGGTGAGGCTATCCGGCACTTTGGGGTTGCAGACAAAAGAGGTCAGGAGCGATCTCTCTGATGACAGTCCGTGAGTAGAAGCCAGTTTGCGCCATACCCTCCGAAGGAGGGACATGGGGCCTAGCATACGTTCAGGGGCCACATCCGCGTTCGTACTCCATAATAGGTTATTTGGGTGTGTGGGAGCTAGCCATAGCTTCTCTATTTCCGTCCATTTGTTGTAGGACTTGTGGGTGTACCATGATGCTACTGCTCGTAATTGGGCTGCGTAATAATATTTAATAATATTAGGGAAAGCTAATCCCCCCTCATTGCGGGACGCCATCAACACTGATCCCGATACCCTGTGTCTTTTGTAATTCCAAACAAATTGTAGGAGATCAGACTGAAGTTTTTTTAATTGATGGAGTGGAATTGGTATGGGTAATGTTTGAAAAAGATAAAGGAGCTTCGGAAGGATATTCATTTTAAGTGAAGCTATTCGACCTAGCCAGGAGATATGGTGCTTTTTCCATTGGAGTATGGAGGATCTAATTGAGCGGAATAATGGGGGAAAGTTCTCCTGATATAGGGTGGTGAATTTGGCGGTGATGTACGTCCCCAGATATTTCAGGGACGTTGTTTTCCATGTGAACGGAAAGTTGGATTTTAGGAGTGTGACCTCAGTGGCCGGGATATTGATTGGGAGTGCTTCTGATTTTGATTCGTTTATTTTATATCCCGAAAGGGCTCTAAAGCGGCTCAGTTCAGTATGTAGGATCGGGAGGGTAGTATGGGGTTAAGTCAATGTGAGTATGATATCGTCGGCGAAGAGGGGTTACTTCTGATGGATGCTGCTAGGGGTTCTACACAGAGTGCGAATAGGAGGGGGGAGAGTGGGCACCCCTGTCTAGTCCCGTTTGCCACAGGAAATGTCGGTGAGAGTGCAAAGGGGGTTCTAACTTGGGATGAGGGGTTGGTGTATAAGTGCTTGACTGCTTGTAGAAAAGGTCCCCGGAATCCCATAAATTGCAAGGTGGCGAACAGGAAAGGCCACCCCAGCCTATCAAACGCTTTTTCGGCATCCAGACTTAACAGCAAGGACGCCTGGCCCTCCCCGTTCGCCACCTCCACCAGGTCTATCACCTTTCTAGTATTATCACCTGCTTGTCGGAGTGGGACGAATCCCACCTGGTCTTTATGGACCAGGGAGGGGAGGATCTGATTGAGGCGGTTGGAAAGGAGTTTGGTAAAGTTTTTTAGGTCGGAATTTAGTAACGCAATGGGTCTGTAACTAGCGCATACGGAGGGGTCTTTATCCGGTTTGGGTATAAGCGTAATAAAGGAACGTTGCATGTCTGAAGGTATGGGGGTGTCCTGTAGGAAGGCTTGAAATATCCTGCGCATATGTGGGAGTAAGGTAGGGAGGAATGTTTTGTAGTATTCGTATGGGAATCCGTCTGGTCCTGGGGCTTTATGTGAAGGCAAACTTTTAACAGTCAGTTCTATTTCTTCGTCTGTGATCTGTGCATTTAGTGATAGCAAGTCAGTTGGTGTCAAGTGGGGGATTCCACTGGATTCTAGATATTGTTGTAGTTTGTGGGATAGGTCCTGTGAGGGGGGGTTACTGGGTATGTCCGGGTTATTGTATAGGTTTTTGTAAAAGTCTGCAAAAACATGGGCAATCTCTGTAGGGTGGGAGACCATTTGTCCTAATTTATTTTTAACTTGGTGTGGCGTTTGCATATGGGATTTGTCTCGTAGTTTGTTGGCTAAAAGGGAATGCGCCTTGTTTCCTTTGTCATAGAACATTTGTTTCAGTCTAATCAGTGCTTTTTCTACTTGGCCTAATGCGAGTTCTTTAAGGGTGGAGCGGAGATTGATTATTTTCCGGAGAAGGGGTATTGTGGGGGTATCTTGGAGTTTGCTCTCCAACACTTTGAGGTCTCTTTCCGCGGTTAATTTCGCTGCCAGTTTATCTCTCTTCATAGCGGAGGACAGTGCCATACATTTACCGCGTAGTACCGCCTTATGGGCTTCCCATAGTGTAGATAATGAAATGTCTGAGGAGGCATTTTCTTTAAAGTAATATTTAAGGGTGGAGTGTAGTTCCAATTGTGAGGGCGGGTGTTGGAGGAGGAATGTGTTAAGTCTCCAGTTATAGGATTTGCGGTTGGGGGTGTCTAAGTCCAGCCTAAGTAGGATGGGGGCATGATCTGACCATGAGATGGGGAGTATTTGAGCTGTTTGTGTTAGTTTGAGCGTGAGATTGTTGACGAAGAAGTAGTCTATTCTAGAGTGGGTGCGGTGGGGGGCGGAATAAAATGTATACTTCCGATCGCCTGGGTGAAGGGCCCTCCACGCGTCAAAGAGCGCATATCGTCTAGAGATTTGTCGGAAGAGTCTAGAGTCCCTAAGGACTCCTGTTGGTGACGCCCGGGAGCCCACCACCTGACGATCCGCAGTTGCTGATTGGGCAAGGTTGAAATCCCCCCCCACCACTAAAACCCCTGGATTTGATTTAAAGATGCGAGAGTATACTTTGGAGAGGAAGTTATATTGTTTGGTGTTCGGTGCGTATAGGGTGCATAACGTGATTGGTTGTGCGTGCCATGTACCCTGCAGGATAATGAAGTGGCCTTTAGGATCAGCATAGTGGCGTGCACAAGTGAAGGGGGCTCCCTTTTTAATAAGTATAGCCACACCCGCTTTTTTTTGAGTGCTAGATGATAAGTATATTTGAGGAAAGTATCTGGAGGCGAACGCGAATGAGCCCTCTTTGTTGAAATGTGTTTCTTGTACCATTACTATATCAGCTCCTGACTGTCTAAACTCCCTCAGTGCCAGATGCCTTTTTTTGTTGGAGTTCAGTCCATGGACATTCAAGGATAGTATCTTTGCCATCTGTCTACGTGTGGGTGGGCATGTGTGAGCTTACTTACCGAGGATGCATCAGGGTCTGTGGTCAAAAGCCAGGAGCCGGCACTCTCCGGGAGGGGACCGGAACATCGCATCTTCATCTTTGTGTACCTCTGAGGTTGACTAAGAGGGGAAGAGAGGAAAGAAGGGTGAAGAAAAGAGGGGTGAGAGAGTAGAACCAAGTGGTAACATGTTGCATACATTATCTTTAGTGCTTTTTCTGGCCGACAGGCCTTGACCATCACGGATTCCCAGATGCCTCCCCCCCGCCAACCCAGAAGGATCAGCCAGGAGAAGGCACCAGGGAGCCCGCCACCAATATAGCTGTACAATCAAACTTTATGATTCGCTAAACTATGAATCAAATAAGAAAGAAAAAAGGGGAGAACAGGGGGGGTGAGGGGTGATCAAATGAGAATCTACGATCTCAAAGCTCGATCTGGGTGAGCCCTTGTAGTTAGTCATTCTATAGTGTAGGGGCAACTTAGGAGACTATAAACTAGAAATCTAGTGGGCTTTTAAGTCCCGAGCAGAAAGAACTAAAGTTCTGGTGTAGTGGTGATCCATTCGGAGGTGTAGACCTTCATGGAGCGGTGGAGCTTATCCGTTCTTATGCTTGGCGGGTTTGCGTGGTGCTTCGGGGTGTCTGGGCCGGTTGGAGGTGGAGACCTTCTGCCAGACTGTAGGTGGTATTGGAGGGGTGGCTACTAGATCCCATTCTGGAAGCTGTGGGGGTTGAATGTCCAGGGTGTTACAAAATGTGCGGAGGTCTTCTGGGTATCTCAGGACAGCAGTTGTGCCTTGGTGCTTTGCTGTGAGGGTGAAGGGGAAGCCCCACCGGTAGGGGATTGCCTTGGTCTGTAGAAGTTGCAGTAGTGGTTGAAGGAGTCTGCGTTTTTGCAGAGTGATCCATGAGAGATCAGGGTATAGTTGGAGTTGAGTCCCGTCAAATATAATTTTGCGTGCCAGGCGTGCTTGTTTCATGATGCCCTCCTTGAGGGGATAGGAGGTGATCCTACAGATGGCATCTCTTGGCTTAGATGCTGCTCCTTTGGGTCGTAGGGCTCGGTGTGCTCTGTCCATCTCTATATGTTTTGTGGGGGGTTCACCGAGGAGGTTATTGAAAATGGTTTGTAGAGTGGTTTGTAAGTCCTCGTTACCTTCCGATTCTGGGATACCTCTCACGCGGATGTTGTTGCAGCGCCCCCTATTGTCCAGGTCCTCCACGTGCCTCTGCATATCTCTGAGGAGTGATCTATGTTCCGCTCCCTGAAGTTGTGATCTGTGAACTGCTATTTTTGTTTCCTGGATCTCTTCTTCCGCCATCTCCACTCTGTCTGCCAGATGTTTGAGGCCCGTTTGGAGGACTTGAATTTCTGTGCGGCATGTGGATTTCACATCCTCTATTAATTGTCTGAAATCCTCCTTAGTGGGCATGGCCTGGAGATATGTGTGCCATTGAGGTGGCATGTGTGAGGGTTGCATCGGTCCAAATTGCTGGCCCGGTGGGGATGGGGCTGGAGGTGGAGAGCGTGGGCTGAGTGAGCCTGCTTCAGATGGCAAGGGGGGTCCAGACAACGAGGGTTCCCACTGCTCTGACCAAGGCAGGGCCTGTGTTAGCTGGGGGGGCCTCATGTGGTGGTTGTCTGATGTCGTACAAGGGGGGGTACTGGCTTTCTGCGCGTATGAGGGGTTGAAGGCTTGTTGCTGCCTAGTGACACTTGGGTCTCTGGATCTAGAGAGTCTCTGTGCTTTAGGTGGGGGGGACGATATAGTCACGGCCCAGGGATTTGCACTGTCCTCCTCCATGTCTTGGTGCCTCTGCACAGGAGGGTGGGCCGGGGCAGGTAAAGGCGGGTAGTCCTGGGATAGGATTGAGGATGCTGGAGAGAGCGGAGCCGTTCCCTGCAGGTAGGGGTCTGATGCTGCTCTGAGAAGGCGCGGAAATGCAGCTGAGCACTGTGTGTAGTGCTGTGAGGTGGCCGGCATCATGGTGGGCCGCGGCCCACGTGTCTGTGCAGCCTGGGGATCGGGTGGGGTCGTCGGACTCACCGCTCCCTCGGGATGCTTTGGGGTCCCTGGGTCTGTCTCCTTCTGCGGGGGGTCAGACGGGTGGTGTTGCTGGGTGGTGTGAGGCGGTATGGGCTGCGGGGAACTCCGTCGGCCGCGTGCCTGAGTGTCCGGCGCCATCTTGTCTCCCCCGCTCCGGGACATGTCCGACTGGAGGAAGAAGGTGCGGAGGTCTGCGGGAGCTCCTGGAGGGGGTTGCGATGTGCCCCTTTGTTTGGAGGATCGGGTGGTCCTCGATTTGCCCATGTGGGTGTTGTGGATCGTCTCCTAATGTGCCTGCAGTGCTGTGGGCTGATGGAGCTGTGTGTTCAGGCGTCCATTAAGGTCGGCTTCCGCAAAATGCACAATTTCATATACGTATGCTATATAAAAATCACTAAAATAGCCATAGTGACACAATTGTGTATCAAACAATTTTTTCATTCTACACTGAAAACACTGCTTTCAGTTTTTTTACACCCTAGTATTGCTGATCTCCTTCACTGATTTCCTTTCTACATGAATGTCCTCTAGAGGCAGCTGCAAGTCATAGCTCAGGATGGGCCTCTTGATGGTGACAAGGGAGGGACATGTGAGCATTGGCAGAGGTGTTTGCAGTCTCCCTTGGATGCACATTTGACTTGGGGACAATGCAAGAAAAAGCAGAGCATATTACAGGAAGTGCCTTAAAGATAAATTCAAGGTATGGATTTTTTTTCCATAGTTACATTAGTTCAGCTTGGACCAACGTAAGTATGCACATTCCATACCTGGCCGGTGACGTAGCATTGACTTCACTGCTTTGTCACCCCCCCCCCCCGGATTGAATGCTCCAAAGTATAAGCATAGTAGCTGAGGAGTTGCGGCATCACGGTAAACGGGACTGTGCATAACAAGCCACTAAGGACTTGGGGCCCCCCGACCCTCTTAACCCCTCTACATATGAGTGGACGTGTTTGCATTACAATCGATCTGCAATTAAAAACAAACTCAGGAGCTGGAGCCACTAGGAACCTAGGTGATCTTCCGCCCTTCACACGACAACAGCAAGGCGGACGCTGTGCGGAAAGCCTGGAAGAACTGCCAGTGCTAGGTAAGCTTGGCTCGCTCCTTATACTCCCAGATATGCCATCACTGAGGAACTGGTAAAGTACATAAACTGCATGCCCCCCATATGGTCAGATGAGGAATGGATCTATGCTACACTGTCTCCCTTGACTTTATCAATAATGCATGAGCCAAACTCCCCTTTTTTCTTCTAGGGGGATGTATCAATGACTGAAATGTCGGTTGAGCATTAATCACTGACAGCAGGCTCCCACAACCCACCATTGTGCTTTGATAACATAACAAAAGGACACTGGTTGAAAGCAATATACTAATGCTGTTCTTATTGTATGCAAAATTATAAACAACTGCCAGAGGTCCCTCTGCTGCCTTAGGTATGGTCTAGGGAGGCCCTGGGGCCCATGTGAGCTACATACCCTGTACACTGGGCTATGATTACCTATGTGGGATACTGCACAGAAGTGTGCACATCACATGCATACGAGATCCGGACTAATCAACAAGTGAAATTGTTTCTACGATGTGGGGGAGGGACTGTATTGTTGTACCGTATGGTTAAACTGATTTTATATACTCTTTTTTTTTTTACTAGAAAACTTTTTGATATTATGAAAGTTTATTTTTAACTCGCCCCAGCAAGTCTAGTTTTCTGCCTCAATAACTTCTGGGTTGCCCACTGTGGGGGCCTTACCTCCATAATGTGGTAACCATCCTCCCCTCTACTTGGATTTAGAGGAAGGAGATATATATATATATATATATTTATATATATATATATATATAAATATATATATATATATATATATATATATATATATATATATATATATATATATATATATTTATATATATATATATATATATATATATATATATATATATATATATATATATATATATATATATATATATATATATATATTATATTATATTATATATTTTTTCTAAATAAGCACTTAACTTGATCAGGCGGTAGCTGGCATTTTAGATTTTCCTGAAGTGTTGTTTTAACAACTCTCTTTGTATGAAAAACGAACAAGCTTCAGAGTTTCAGAAACACTATCTGCCAGCACTCCACTGTAATGGTAGAACAAAATAACCATATAAGCTTTTTCATTTATATACCATTATAGATTATTTTACAGAATTTGTTTTGAAGGAAATTCAATTTGAAACATAAGATGAACTCAGGAGGAGACTTAAAACTACAGAGATGGAGTTTTTTTGCACCCAATGTGAAATCTGATATGTGTTATAAAGAACAGAATGTCTCAAGATAATCTTCAGAAGCTTGGAGTTTTAAAATGGTTTGAGTAATGTAACACTTACAGCATGATAAACCTTGATACTCCACTAGAATAAAAGCAGATATATGTCCAAAAATAGAATTCTGCTATTAAAGTTCTGTAATTAGAGGGAACATTTTGACCTCAGAACACTCATTGCTCTGAAGGTAGTAGAGGACCTTATCTACTTTTCAGAGAAAACAACCATTTTTAATTAATAGTTTCATTTTGAGTTCATTAAAGCAGTAAACCCAAAAACAAAAATGTAATATATTGCAGCTTACCAATCCCTAGATGTGGTGGCTGCATTAGTCCCCATAAGTGTATATTGATTGGTTTGCGTAAAAGTCATATCGTCTACAAACTATTAGATATATTAATGGAATTTTAATGAATGAATTATATTTTTTACTAGTAATCACGGCGATCAACGAGTTATAGCGGGAGTGCGATATTACGGCGGACAAATTGGACACTAACTGACACTTTTGACACTTCAAGGGAACCTGTGACACTAATACAGTGATCAGTGCTAAATATATGCACTGTCACTGTACTAATGTCACTGGCTAGGAAGGGGTTAACATCAGGGGCGATCAAAGGATTAGATGTGTGCCTAGCCAGAGATTTTCCTGCTTTGCAGGAACACAGGATCCGTGCCTTCCCTCCTGACGGAATGGCAATCTGCCTTGTTTATATAAGCGTCTGCCCTTCTGACTGTGTACCAAATGATTGGCAGTTGTCGGCAGACATGGAGTCTGCCATACCCGCCGATTAGCTCCCACTGTGCAAAGTCACAGTGGAAGTGAGCTGCCGGAAGCGAGCACTAGCGCCCTAATACCCGGAAGTGCGAGATCACATAAATATACGTGAACCTGCGCACAGCGGCCGCCCTGTAGCAGTAAGACTGCTATAGGGCGGTCGTGAAGTGGTTAAACCCAAGAGCAAACATTTATTATATTCTCATGAAGTGGGATAATTAAAGATAAGAAATGCCTTTTTTCACTTTGGAAACTAAGATGATTTTATATATACAACTATGAACAAAATACGTAGTCATAGACTTTGTTTGGACATACAGAAGAGAAACTGAGTACTAGACATGTGCAATTAGTTACGTTCCGAATTAGTTTTTTTAAGGAATTTTGACAAATTCTATCATTCGTAAATATCCGAATTAACAAAATCCCCTTTTCGTAAATTTGAGTATTCGAAAATTCGGAAATTCGAAAATTCAAAAATTTGGAAATTCGGAAATTGGAAATTCGAAATTCCGAAAACCCAAAAATTCAAAAATCTGAAATAATACCTAACTAATAATAACCTAACTATTACTAACTATTAAATTATAGGTATTGGAATTTCTTTTCAAATTAGGCTGTTAGTGAACTTAACGAAAACAAATTTATCTGAAGTTACGAATTATGCGAAATAATGAATGTCAGATCGAAACGAATGGAAGGTAACAAATTAATAATAATAAATAACAATAATAATAAAAACTTTTTATTATTATTATGAATTTGTTCCGTTCCATTTGTTTAGATACGGCATTCGTTATTACGCATAATTCGTAACTTAGGATAAATTCGTATTCGTTACGTTCACTAACAGCCAATTTGAAAGGAAATTCCAATACCTATGATTTAATAGTTAGTTATTATTAGTTAGTTAGTTAGTTAGTTAGTTAGTTAGTTAGTTAGTTAGTTAGTTAGTTATTCTTTTAAATTTTCAGATTTTCTTTCTTATTTTTGGATTTTCTAATTTTCAAATTTCAGAATTTTTTTTCGAATTGCGTAAATTCTAAAATTCGTAAAGTCTAAAATTTGTAAATTCTAAAATTTGTAAATTTGCAAATTTGAAATGTTCAAAGCGCTAGAAATAACCTCTAAATAATGCCTCAAAACCGCCTCCTATTCATTTCAGTGTGTCTTTTCACACTGGGGCGGAGCAAAAGGGCTTCGGAAGAGCTGCAACATGGGCACTTTTAACGCCTTCTAAAAAGCGCCGCTTAAACAGCGCTAAAGCGCCTCTAAAAGCAGCGGCGCTTTAGCGATAATGTGGCTGCAGCTCAGTGTGAAAGGGGTGTTAAAATAACTATATTATGTACCATTAAAAATCTATTACACAACATTAAAAATTACTCTCCCCAACATGCAAAGTCTACGATTACAGATCTCATGTGGAATTTTGGGAATCTTTCTTCAGGAGTACATGTGACAGAATCAGTACACTGGAACTCACTCCTAATCTTTAACCACTTAACGACTGCCCACCTGCGGGTGTACCGCGGGTGAGTGGCCGCTGTAGGCTAAGCGACGTACTGGTATGTCGCTGCCTACTTTCAGATTTAGGGTGCAACCCCCGACCAGCTTACAGGCTCCTGCTGTGTACAATCACAGTGATTCATGCCGGGACCTGCTGATTGGCTGTGTAAATTCACAGCTGAGAGCTCTGTGTTGAAATTCAACACAGAGCTCTGTACAGAGGGAGCAATCTGTCAGTTTCCGATCCCTAAAAAGGGAGGAGAATCTGAGAGATCATTAGTAAAAAGCAGCACACTGTACACACATTACACATAGTTAGATACATATTTAACCCCTTAATCACCTTAGATGTTAATCCCTTCTCAGCCAAAGTCATAGTACAGTGACAGTGCATATTTTTAGCACTGATTACTGTATTAATGGCACTGGTGATGTCAGTGTCAGTTCCCCCTAGTGTCAGTTAGTGTCAGATTGACCGCAGCAATATTGCAGTCCCATTATAAGTCATTATTTGCCACCAAAAAAAAATTCCAGTATATCCCCTTCCCGCCGACCGTACGCAGATGTGCGTACTCGGCTTTCCGGGGTTATACCGGGACGATGCCCGCAGCTGCAGGTACCGTTGTTTAGAGCCGGCGATTGGCTATCCGAGTATAACAACCGATGCGGCTAAAAGCCGCTCGGCTGTTATACCGGAGGAGCGGGATAGGGCGCCCCCCCTCCCGTCGCCTCCCCCCGCTCTTACCGGGCCTTCCGTGCGATCGGGAGGCCCGGTGTCCAATCGGCGGCTAGGGGCGGGCTGGAACGAAGCTGTGGGTGGCTTCGTTCCAGCCTCCTCATTGTAAACGAGTAAGCGACATCATGACGTCACTTCCCGTTTACTCGGCTGCCAATGGCGCCGGTTTTAAAAAAATACACAGTATTCAGAATCACCGTTTTCAGCGATCTGAATACTTTGAAGTGCAAAGGAGGGATCGGGGGTCTTTTAGACCCCCGATCCCTCCATAAAGAGTACCTGTCACCACCTATTACTGTCACAAGGGATGTTAAATTTTTTTTTTAAACACAATTTATAAGTATAAAAATAAATAAAATAATAAAATAAATAAAAAAAATAATAGCAGTAATCAGCATGGATTCATGAAGAATCGTTCTTTCCAAACCAATCTATTAACCTTCTATGAGGAGGTGAGTTGCCATCTAGATAAAGGAAGGCCCGTAGACGTGGTGTATCTGGATTTTGCAAAAGCAGTTGACACAGTTCCCCATAAACTTTTTCTGTACAAAATAAGGTCCGTTGGCATGGACCATAGGGTGAGTACATGGATTGAAAACTGGCTACAAGGGCGAGTTCAGAGGGTGGTGATAAATGGGGAATACTTGGAATGGTCAGGGGTGGGTAGCGGGGTCCCCCAGGGTTCTGTGCTCGGACCAATCCTATTTAATTTGTTCATAAACGACCTGGAGGATGGGGTAAACAGTTTAATTTCTGTATTTGCGGACGATACTAAGCTAAGCAGGGCAATAACTTCTCGGCAAGATGTGGAAACCTTGCAAAAAGATCTGAACAAATGAATGGGGTGGGCAACTACATGGCAAATGAGGTTCAATGTAGAAAAATATGTGGCAAAAATATGAATGCAATCTATACACTGGGGGGAGAACCTCTGGGGGAATCTAGGATGGAAGAGGACCTGGGGTCCTGGTAGATGATAGGCTCAGCAATGGCATGCAATGCCATGCTGCTGCTAACAAAGCAAACTGAATATTGGCATTAAAAAGGGGATCAACTCCAGAGATAAAGCGATAATTCTCCCGCTCTACAAGACTCTGGTCCGGCCGCACCTGGAGTATGCTGTCCAGTTCTGGGCACCAGTCCTCAGGAAGGATGTACTGGAAATGGAGTGAGTACAAAGAAGGGCAACAGAGCTAATAAAGGGTCTGGAGGATATTAGTTATGAGGAAAGGTTGCGAGCACTGAACTTATTCTCTCTGGAGAAGAGACGCTTGAGAGGGGATATGATTTCAATATACAAATACTGTACTGGTGACCCCACAATAGGGATAAAACTTTTTCGCAGAAGGGAGTTTAACAAGACTCGTGGCCACTCATTAAAATTAGAAGAAAAGAGGTATAACCTTAAACTGCGTACAGGGTTCTTTACTGTAAGAGCAGCAAGGATGTGGAATTCCCTTCCACATGCCGTGGTCTCAGCGGGAGCATCGATAGTTTCAAGAAACTATTAGATAAGCACCTGAACGACTGCAACATACAGGGATATACAATGTAATACTGACATATAATCACACACATAAGTTGGACTTGATGGACATGTGTCTTTTTTCAACCTCACCTACTATGTAACTATGTAACAATGACTACGAGTCAGGCCTTCTCGTCCAACATCAGTGCCTGACCTCACAAATGCGCTTCTGGAAGAATGGTCAAACATTCCCATAGACACACTCCTAAACCTTGTGGACGGCCTACCCAGAAGAGTTGAAGCTGTTGTAGCTGAAAAGGGTGGGCCAACTCTATACTGAACCCTACGGACTAAGACTGGGATGCCATTATAGTTCATGTGCGTGTCCCAATACTTTTGGTAATATAGCGTATATTCTAAAGAGGGGGCTTTTAAAAAGGATCTTAGAAAACTTAAGTCACATGAATCCAGCTTCCCTTTTATTTATATATATATATGTATATATATATATATATATATATATATATATATATATATATATATATATATATATATATATATATATTTATTTATTTATTTTTTTATATATATATATATATATATATATATATATATATTTATTTATTTATTTATATATATATTTATTACGCAGAATTTTTTTTCTGTTGTGGGGGAAAGGTCCCTTTTAACTATTTTTATTATTATTATTTAAGGTACTTATAACTATGCAAAGATTGAAAATGAGACTCATTAAAGTCATTAGGAAGTGAGTTCCAGTGAGGGGATGCAGCACATGAGAAATCCTGAAGAATTCTTTCAATGAAAATAGCAGATCTAGAAAGGAAAAAAAAAAGGTATTAAAACATATGAGTTCACGCACACATGACACATGCGCTGGCGCTCTGCCACTCCATTTTAAAAGCCTTCCAGTAACAGAGACGCATCTCCGAACCCAATCAAGTTTGTAATGCAGTTTATGCCAAAAGTGCGGTGACTTATTGCTCTGCTCTAGTTTATGATGCAGAATGATTTGTGGCGTGTTATTTGACGCTGAAATAAGAAACATAAATGCTTGATTTTTGATTGATTACAAAGGGAATTGAGTATGAATTTTAAAACCACAGAGAAGGCTGTGAAAATCAATGAAGACATCCTGAAGGCTCGCTTCAATAAGAAGGGCCTCATCTGTGTAATAACAACATTAAAATGACTTATACACATATGTGTAAATGCTGCTGAAGGGGACATGCAAACGTGATTTATTATCAACATTAGAGGCAACTAACCCCGCAGATGGACAGGGTGAACACCAAGCTGTTCCCATTCAGAATCTATTAAAGGCTGGCAACTACTTTCACAACTTGTTCAGGTTAATAGGGCATTCATACTTTTTTTTCTTCAAATGGCTATGAGATGTGTGACCTAGAAATTCTTCATCCCAAACCCAAAGAAACGCAAGAAAAAGTAATAGTTGTCTTTGAGGTTTGAACCCCATTCTATAGTAACACTGCAAAGGGGGGATGTACCCGCTCAGACACCTCTGTGTTAGGAGAGTTTGGATAGACGCCTAGCTACTGTTGGTGTTTGTATGGGTTCTCCATATAACCAGAGGTAAAAAAATAGGGATGGGCCGAACGGACCCCTGTTCGGTTCACACCAGAACTTACGAAGACCGCGAAAGTTCGGACCCGAATAACAAACCCCATTAAAGCCAATGGGACCCGAACGTCAAAAATCAAAAGTGCCCATTTTGAAGGGTTATATGCAAGTAATTAGGCATACAGTGGTTATAGGGGTCCGGGTCCTGCTCTGGGGGACATGTATCAATAAAAAAAAAAGTTTGTGAAAAACGTCATTTTTTAAATGAGCAGTGATTTTTTGATTTTTAAAGTGAAAGCATAAAAATGAAAAAATTCTTCCAATATAGTGCCTGGGGGGTCCCCTTAGTCCACCTGTAAAGTGGAAGATCTGTACCATGTCTAGAATCTGCTGCAGCAATAATTGCATTTATAAAGCTCAAAAAAAATAAATTTTCCCTGCAAGCTGCCTTTATTTTGCTCAGCAACAGCTGGGGAGCCGGTGTGTATGATGAGGCCACAATGTAGTGCACTGGAAACAAGATTAGAGATTTTTTGGATACATTCTGGTGTCACTTTGAATTTGGATGGAAATAACGGGTGTGTTAAAATTCCCACCGAAACCCTATAGAGGTACTCTTGATGGAAGCAAAAATTGGCCTTGCTGTTAAAAATTGCAATGACATGCACCTGTCAAATAGGTGCAGAAAAATTGGTCTTTGGGTGTTGGTGGCACCTTCCTACCGTAACCCTATAGAGGTACTCTTGAAGGCAAAAAAAAATTGCAATGATATGCACCTGTCAAACAGGTGATGAAAAATTGGTCTTTGGGTGTTGGTGGCACCTTCCTACCGTAACCCTATAGAGGTACTCTTGAAGGCAAAAAAAAATTGCAATGATATGCACCTGTCAAACAGGTGATGAAAAATTGGTCTTTGGGTGTTAATTGTGCCCATGAAACCTATACCAAAAACATTCATCCAGATTAAATGATTGAACACCCTCAAAGCTAGGCAGCCTTGAAGTCCTGCAGAGATTTTACATCCCAAAAAGACTTAATCAGTGACATCGGCATCAGGGGCTTCATAGCTGGTAATCCAGGACTGATTCATTTTTATAAAAGTCAAACGGTCCACGGAGTCTGTGGACAGACGCATACTTTGCATACATTGCATACTAGCACATTATGAAACACTTACCTTAGAACAAAGCCCTCCAGCGGCACGCTGTCACCACTGACAGGGCTTCCATCTTCACCCTGTCTTCCTTTCCGGGTTCGTGTCCTCCGGCTGTCTGATTGTACGACACTCCCGCGCAATCATGCAGGAGTCATGGACGGCGGCACAGAGCTCTGAAGAGAGCACGCGCTGGTGACATCACAGGCTGCATGCAGTGAATATCACTTATTATAGACTTATCTGTAGTTACAAATTAAACAAAAGGATTTACTTCAACTTTTAAGTATAACTAAAGGCATTTTTTTTGTGGATAGAGTGGAGAGGGATTAGAACACGTGTCCGTTTTTATTGCTGTATGTGCCCCTGTTAGGGAGATTCCCCCTCTCTATTTGTTCTGTCCTGAAAGCGAAAGTAAAAGAAAATCCCAAATTTTGGGTTGTCCCCAGAAAAGTAGTAGAGGGAATATTATGCAATGGGGACACTGGTTCTGGTGACCTGGGGGGTTCCCAATGAATTCCCTTAATTTGCAGGGATTTCCTCTCACTTCCAGTTTGGCTATGGGACAACAAGTGAAGAGAAGTCTCCCCAATGGAACACAAATGGCGAAAAAAAATCATCTTGTTCTACTTTTAACGATCAATTTATTAGAGTTAAAATTGCACTTACACTTTAAAAACTTGTGAAATTGCATAAAACCATGAACGAGTACCGCATACCTCGCTTTCGGTCACCGCATCCCTGCAAGCCCTATGCGTTACGTCACGTGACTTCTTCAGGGAATGATCTGCTGCACTCCAACAGACCATCTGCTGCACTCCAATGCTAGTTTACCATTATCATCTTTTACTGTTTTTCAAAAACACCACATCATGCTCTCGCCATATTATATTATAAGTATGTGCTCATATGTGATACAAAGAGCTTAGCAGAGCTTTCAGCCTTTGATGATTGAGTGGAGTAAGACGTCTCCAACTTGATGCTTACAGCAGTGATGACCCAACAATTATTTATAATTTCCTCGCTTTACGCAGAATTGAAACTAATACATTTTTGGGTGCAATTGCTCTTTAAAGGATTTGCTGAAGTAAACTGCAGTATAACAACGTTCACAAGAGATTCAAAGTCATGGTCGGAGAGTTGTGTCTCTCACTTATTAGTGCCTCTGACAATTAAGTGATGCACATATTTAACTGCTTCTCCCATCCTTGTAGAGTGCATAGCATAGGGGAATGGCAGAATGTTTTAGAGCAGTTCTGATGACTTCGTGCCACTGCCACACCTTCCTTCTCTTGTGATCACTAATTACAATGTAACCCCATCCACATCTTTTTTTTTTTTTTTTTTTTTTTAAGTTGGGAAAGGTTTAAAAAACGTTGACAGTTTTTATTTCTCTTCGAGGAGATCTCTCGTTGCCTTCTTTTCTACAATACAACTGATAAACTATCCATATTTTCTGTGCTCAGTGCTTTAAATTAAAATTGGAAGCTGCATGCACACTACCTTGATATATGATAGAACTGTATGGTTTACCTATATGCTGTGCTACCAAATAAAGGGGTAACTCCACTCTTGTGGGAAAAAAAAACGTGCAAATAAAAAAATAAATAAATAAAGCATATACAGTATAATTGCAGCACAAGTCATTTTGTAACTGAATATTAATAAAAAATACCCTTCCTTTGCAGCCCTGTAATTTTCTGTAAAATGCAGTATGGCAACCTGGAGGCCTTCTGTACACAGAGAGTGCACCCCCCCCCCCCAGAAACATAATTTCCTTGTGTGATTGGCTCACTGATTTTGTCAGAAATCTAATTTTAGGCATCTCTTGCCACAAAAATTTCATTTTAGTGAGATAATCCCAAAGGGAAAATCACATCTACAGGGACACAGACCCTGACACTTTCCTAATTAGAACCCTGCAAGTGCAGTAGCTGATTTATAATTAAAAAAACTCTCCCACACAAATTCACTCATTTATGAACACAGAAAAACAAACATCTTTTTCTTCTTTTTCTTCAAAGTAACAAAAGTTAGGAATCTGCAACAAAGTTTGTTAAAATACCTGCACTGTACATACATCACTCAGAGGGGATTTTTTTCTTTTTTTTTCAAAACAAAAGTGGAGTTACTCTTTAAACCAACTTAGCAAGTGAAAAAACATATAATGTGTGGATTTATGAGTTACATACCTGCTTTCCTTAAGGTCTTAATATCCAATAAGACTGTAATTCATTAATAATAGTTTATGATACAGTTTGGGGATATGTTATTCAGAAATAGTAAATAATAGTGCCTTTAAAATTATACGTACTTTTTATAAATCCCTATTCTGATTGTTTTAACGTATATTTTTATTTCAAATTGTATTATCTTTTTATGTTCTTTTATACAGTAATTTGATATTTTTAAATTTTTAGTTGTATCATTGTATTATATATTGTGATTTTTGTAGAGTGGGCAAGTAGGGGCTTGTATGATTAAGGTGTTTTTTAAATATGCTGGCTTTTCAAACGTATCGATCTGGCTTTTAAAATACCAGGGTTATTATCTTTTATATTTGGTATTAGGCCACTTGGGGGACTTGGTAGGACCTTGGGTCTTCCTGGTGTAATGTGATGACAAAATTCCAGGGGGGGGGGGGAGGGAGTAATCTTGCCTGCCTTTGTTTCTGGTGTGCCGTCTTTAAATGAGCCAGGGATGCTTCAGTGCCTTTGGCTCCTGATTGCACCACTGATGAAAGGTACAGTTGTGCTCATAAGTTTACATACCCTGGCAGAATTTCTGATTTCTTGGCCATTTTTCAGAGAATATAAATGATAACAAAAACTTTTCTTTCACTCATGGTTAGTCTTTGGCTGAAGCCATTTATTATCAATCAACTGTGTTTACTCTTTTTAAATCATAATCACAACAGAAACTACCCAAATGATCCTGATCAAAAGTTTACATACCCCAGTTCTTAATACCGTGCATTGCCCCCTTTAATATCAATGACAGCTTGAAGTCTTTTGTGGATGAGGCTCTTTATCTTCTCAGATGGTAAAGCTGCCCATTCCTCTTGGCAAAAAGCCTCCAGTTCCTGTAAATTCTTGGGCTGTCTTGCATGAACTACACGTTTGAGATCTCCCCAGAGTGGTTCAATGATATTGAGGTCAGGAGACTGAGATGGCCACTCCAGAACCTTCACTTTATTTTGCTGTAGCCAATGACAGACCGGCCTTGTGTTTTGGATCATTGTCATGTTGGAATTTCCAAGTACGTCCCATGCGCAGCTTCCTGGCTGATGAATGCAAATGTTCCTCCAGTATTCTTTGATAACATACTGCATTCATCTTGCCATCAATTTTGACCAAATTTCCTGTGCCTTTGTAGCTCACACATTCCCAAAACATCAGCGATCCACCTCCGTGTTTCACAGTAGGAATGGTGTACCTTTTATCATAGGCCTTGTTGACTACTCTCCAAATGTAGTGTTTATGGTTGTGGCCAAAAAGCTCAATTTTGGTCTCATCACTCCAAATGACTTTGTGTAGGGAAAGTTTGAGGCTTGTCTCTGTGGCATTTGCGTAGTACTGGCTTTCTTCTGGCGACTGGACCATGCCGGCCATCTTTCTTCAAGTGCCTCCTTATTGTGCATCTTGAAACAGCCACACCACATGGTTTCAGAGAGTCCTGTATTTCACCTGAAGTTATTTGTGGGTTTTTCTTTGCATCCCGAACCATTTACCTGCCAGTTGTGGCTGAAATTTTAGTTGGTCTACCTGATCATGGTTTGGTTTCAACAGAACCCCTCATTTTCCACTTCTTGATTAGATTTTGAACACTGCTGATTGGCATTCTCAATTCCTTGGATATCTTTTTATATCCCTTTCCTGTTTTATACAGTTCAACTACCTTTGCCCGCAGATCCTTTGACAATTCTTTTGCTTTCCCCATGACTCAGAATCAGTGCAGCACTGGATGAAAGATGCAAGGGTCTGTCAGGAGCCCAGGAATCCATTGACCTTTTATACACACACACTAATTACAAGCAAACATATCACAGGTGAGGATGGTTACCTTTAATAGCCAACCAAACCCCTTTGTGTCAACTTGTGTGCATGTTATCAGGCCAAAATCACCAGGGTATGTAAACTTTTGATCAGGGTCATTTGGGTAGTTTCTGTTGTGATTATGATTTAAAAAGAGTAAACACAGTTTGTTGATAATAAATGGCTTCAGCCAAACACTGACCATGAGTGAAAGAAAAGTTTTTGTGTTATTATTCATATTCTCTGAAAAATGGCCAAGAAATCATAAATTCTGCCAGGGTATGTAACTGAGCATAGGATGGCGCATAGTATGCTGATGTCATCACATCCTACATTGGATTGTAGGAGGGTTTTACTGTGTTTGGCGTACCTATTCATTCACCTTTGGAAGTTTTACTCTTACTTTATAAGAAATCAGAAGGTTTTTTAAAAGAAAAGTAAGCCAAAGTTTTTTGGTCATACTTCTTTGCAGGTAACAGGAGTGCACTTACTTTTGCTCTCCGGTGACTCAGAATCAACCAACAGCAGACTAAAGCCGGCTGTTGGTTGACATCACAGAGCCGCTCCAGGCTGTGAAAGGATCCCAACCATATTGTTGGGATCCACCCAGATGCCTGATTGGCAACTGGTTCAGCCCCTCAATGCGCAGCTGAGACTCGGAGCCAGCTTCTCCAACCCCTTCACCAGCCAGACGCTCCAGTGAGTGCTGGAGGAGCAAAGCAGAGAGCGGTGAATGACAGTCACCGCTCTCTGCTCAGAGCTGACCTAGAATTGGCCATGTGATTGCTCAGTTCTCAGGCTTAGAGCCAGTGGGGGACAGTTGCAGCATTAGACCGATTCTGCATTTTTTACATGACATGATTTTATGTATTACAGGTACTTGTAAAGCGTCATCAATTTACGCATCAACTTTTCCATATATTTTATATATTAACATCAGTCCCTGTCCTTAACCTTTTGCCACCCGCCATATAGCAAAATGACGGTTTCGATATCCTGACCGGATGTCATATGACTTCGCCAGGATAACAAGCCACCTGGGGGCGATCGTTGTTGCGGTGTGTGAGTCTGACACACCGCAACTCCGATCTAGGTAAAGCGCCTCTGACGGAGACTCTTTACCACGTGATCAGCCGTGTCCAATCACGGTGTAAACAGGAAGAGACTTTGATCGGCTTTTCCTCACTCGCATCTGTCAGGCGCGAGTAGAGGAGAGCCGAACGGCTGCTCTCCTGACAGGGGGGGTCTGTGCTGATTGATTATCAGTGCAGCCCCCCCGAGGATGCCAACACTGGACCACCACGGATGCCACCAGGACCACCAGGGATGTCACCACCAGGTATGCCACCCTAGACCACCAGGGATGCCAATCAGTGCCCACAATGGATGCCAATCAGTGCCCACAATGGGCATCACTGATTGTCAGGCATTATTGTTTGGCACTGATCAGCATCCATCAGTACCATCTATTAGTGTACATCAGTGCCACATATTAATGCCCATCCATGCCCATCCAAGCCACCTATCAGTGCCCATCCGCGCCACCTATCAGTGCCCATCTGTGCCACCTATTGGTGCCCATCCATGCCACCTATAAGTGCCCATCCATGCTGCCTATCAGTGCCCATCAGTGCCACCTATGTGTACCCATCAGTGCTGCATATCAGTGCCACCTATCAGTGCCCATCAGTGCCGCCTATCGGTGCCCCACCAGTGCCGCATATTAGTGCCCATCATCAGTGCCCATCAGTTCCACCTCATCGGTGCCCATCAGTTCCGCCTTATCAGTGCCCGTCAGTGCAGCCCCATCAGTGAAGGAGAAAACATACTTATTTACAAAGTTTTGTAACAGAAACAAAAAAAACATTTTTTTTTCAAAATTTTCGGTCTTTTTTTTCTTTGTTTAGCTGAAAATAAAAATCCCAGAGGTGATCAAATACCACCAAAAGAAAGCTCTATTTGTGGGAACAAAATGATAAAAATTTAGTTTGTGTACAGCGTAGCATGACCGCGCAATTGACAGCTGAATACTGGTCTGGGCAGGAAGGTGTATAAGTGCCCGGTATTGAAGTGGTTAAGAAGCTTACAATCTAAGGTCCCTAACTGTCATCATCCTGCTGACGCCACTAGTGCCTGCTCTGAGCTGTTTACTTCGAGGATTTACACCGCTCTATAGCATCTGTTGGTTAGCTGTCACTCCTGGTGACACATTTGGTCCACCAGAATTGGTGACAGCAAAGTATCCTTTAGATAACTATGCCAGTTGGACTGAGAAGGAGCACACAGTAGGAATTGTATACTGTGTATTAGCCTGCAGATGTTTTTATGACCTTCTGTTAACACTCTCATGAGTACAGATAGCCAGAAGCTTCCCCAAGACGGGGACAAGACTCACTGCTGCTTGGGTGACGTCATCGTGGGCCTGTGGAGACTTTGCTGGCTGCATTCCTGATGGGCTACTTTATTTTTTTTTTTTTTACAGGAATTCATGTACCAGTGCTCAGACTGTAATGTACTCACATAATGCTTTTATCAGCGTCTTGTAAAGAACAATGCACATGATTACGCTGCCTAATCACACCACCCATAGACGAAGCCGTGCCGAGATTTTTATGCACACGGTGATCAGATTTTATTACCTCGCTCGGATTCCCAGCATTGCTGTAAAACTTGAAAAATGAAGGTGCCCTATGAACCCAGAATAAATATTATTATGAACTTCTGGCTCTCGTACAGGCTCAGGGAAAAAAAAAAAACGTATTCTAGTAATGTGAACCTGAAGAGACGGGAGTTAAGTGCTAGAATAATCTTCTGAATGTATTTAGCTGAAGATAATTCACGGACACGCTCTATCTGAAATTGAAGTCGAATAGATTTAGCAATTTTACTAATTTGTTCGGTAGAAACAAAACAAGAACAATTATTTATGCAACTCTCTGGTTTTAAAAAAAAGGTTGTAGAATTTACAATTTAACAAACTGTAAAAAAATTTTTAATGAACTCATTAGCAAGTGTTTTCCTGCCTGTTGTAATTTTTTTTTATATTGCTGCAGTAATTATCAGCCTTTGGTATCAAACTTTCTAGTCTCAAAACTAATGAATTAAAGAATATGTTACCCCAACGTTTCATATTCCTGATAGGTGTCTGCTGTACCATGTAACTTGTAAGAAAAGGTATCCTGCTCTCTTTGTATTGTTTCTTTTGAGGGAAATGCCTGGTGTTCCTGCCAGTCACTCTGTTTTCCTATTAAAAACTGACCACACTAGGCAGGAGAGCACAGTATAGTCACATTTATGGCTGTGCTGGAAACTCAGCCTTCTCTCCTCCAATGATTGTACTTCTGCTGACACGCCCCCCCCCCTTCCCCTCTGCATAGCCATTCACTGGGAAGACCAGTGTGCACCTGTTTCTCCTCCCCCAGCTCTCTGAGCTCCCTATGCAGCTGAGAACAGAGGTTATGTGAAAAAGGGGAAAAAAGGTATTTATAGTGTTCTGGTTTTTTTTTTTCTGTGCACACAAATGTGTTGCCTTTCATTTCTATTTTAAAAATGAATTGGGGCCATTGTTTATAATAGGTATGCTCCTATATGAGAAATGTCATGGGTCATTGGGGAAAGTAGGAACTAATGTTTACTTTAACAATCGGTTGCTCTTTTTTTTCCCCTTTGGGGATTAATAATTGATATACTGGATTTTGTAATTGTATTATTATACTTTTGGTTCAGTGTGTATGATGTCTTGTTGTGTTTTGTTTTGTTTGCCTGTTATGAAATTTAATGAAAAGATTTAATCAAAAAAAATAATTAATGGGTTGTTTTACAAAGTGAGAGTTTACATATACAGTCAGGTCCATAAATATTGGGACATCGACGCAATTCTAATCTTTTTGGCTCTATACACCACCACAATGGATTTGAAATGAAACGAACAAGATGTGCTTTAACTGCAGACTTTCAGGTCTAATTTGAGGGTATTTACATCCAAATCAGGTGAACGGTGTAGGAAGTACAACAGTTTGTATATGTGCCTCCCACTTTTTAAGGGACCAAAAGTAATGGGACAGATTAACAATCATCCATCAAACTTTCACTTTTAAATACTTGGTTGCAAATCCTTTGCAGTCAATTACAGTCTGAAGTCTGGAACGCATAGACATCACCAGACGCTGAGTTTCATCCCTGGTGATGCTCTGCCAGGCCTCTACTGCAACTGTCTTCAGTTCCTGCTTGTTCTTGGGGCATTTTCCCTTCACTTTTGTATTCAGCAAGTGAAATGCATGCTCAATCGGATTCAGGTCAGGTGAATGACTTGGCCATTGCATAACATTCCACTTCTTTCCCTTAAAAAACTCTTTGGTTGCTTTCGCAGTATGCTTCGGGTCATTGTCCATCTGCACTGTGAAGCGCCGTCCAATGACTTCTGAAGCATTTTGCTGAATACGAGCAGATAATATTGCCCAAAACACTTCAGAATTCATCCTGCTGCTTTTGTCAGCAGTCACATCATCAATAAATACAAGAGAACCAGTTCCATTGGCAGCCATACATGCCCACGCCATGACACTACCACCACCATGCTTCACTGATGAGGTGGTATGCTTTGGATCATGAGCAGTTCCTTTCCTTCTCCATACTCTTCTCTTCTCATCACTCTGGTACAAGTTGATCTTGGTCTCATCTGTCCATAGGATGTTGTTCCAGAACTGTGAAGGCTTTTTTAGATGTTGTTTGACAAACTCTAATCTGGCCTTCCTGTTTTTGAGGCTCACCAATGGTTTACATTTTGTGGTGAACCCTCTGTATTCACTCTGGTGAAGTCTTCTCTTGACTGTTGACTTTGACACACATACACCTACCTCCTGGAGAGTGTTCTTGATCTGGCCAACTGTTGTGAAGGGGATGTGGGGGACACAGCAAACATGTGGAAGAAGGTGCTCTGGTCAGATGAGACCAAAATTTACATTTTTGGCCTAAAAGCAAAAGGCTATGTGCAGCAAAAAACTAACATTGCACTTCACCCTGAACACACCATCCCCACTGTGAGACATGGTGGTGGCAGCATTATGTTGTGGGGATGCGTTTCTTCAACAGGGACAGGGAAGCTGGTCAGAGTTGATGGGAAGATGGATGGAGCCAAATACAGGGCAATCTTAGTAGAAAACCTGTTAGAGTCTGCAAAAGACTTGAGACTGGGGCGGAGGTTTACTATCCAGCAGGACAACGACCTTAAACATACAGCCAGAGCTACAATGGAATGGTTTACATTAAAGCATATTCATGTGTTAGAATGGCCCAGTCAAAGTCCAGACATAAATCCAATTGAGAATCTGTGGCAAGACTTGAAAATTGCTGTTCACAGACACTCTCCATCCAATCTGACAGAGCTTGAGCTATTTTTCAAAGAAGAATGGGCAAAAATGTCCCTCTCTAAATGTGCAAAGCTGGTAGAGACATCCGAAAAATACTTGCAGCTGTAATTGCAGTGAAAGGAGGTTCTACAAAGTATTGATTCAGGGGGCTGAGTACAAATGTACCCCACACTTTTCACATATTTATTTGTAAAAAAAAGTTTGAAAACCATTGATCATTATCCTTCCACTTCACAATTATGTGCCACTTTGTGTTGGCCTATCACATAAAATCCCAATAAAATACATTTACATTTTTGGTTGTAACATGACAAAATGTGGAAAATTTGAATGGATATGAATACTTTTTCAAGGCACTGTATATATATATATATATATATATATATATATATAGTAAAAACCTTGGTTTGTGAGCATAATTTGTTCCAGAAACATGCTTGTAATCCAAAGCACTTGTATATCAAAGCATTTTTTTTTACAGGGTATAAAAGAGAAGAGAGGCACCTCTAAGTGTAGCAATAAGTTGCTAAATGTTGTACCTTCATTAAATGTAACCATATTGCTACACTTAGAGGCTCCTCTCTTCTTTTTTTATACTCAGTTGTGACATGACGCTACTCTTATATCAAGACATCGCTTGTATATCAAGGCAAATTTATTAAAACATTTTGCTTGTCTTTCAAAACGCTCTCAAACCAAGTTACTCTCAAACCAAGGTTATACTGTATATATATGTAGCACAGGGGTTGTGACCAAGTTATGCTAAATAATGTTATGTTCTTTAAGTAAGAGTTTGGCTCCCTCTAGTGTCCTAGTGTCTAGTGTTCTGTGAACAGTTTCTGTGAAGAAGCGTTACAAAGCATTGTGGGAGATGTAGTTTATTGAAGAAGTGACTCTTGTGCTGAAATCAATCTGGGAACTACTAACCCACAATGCCCAGTTCACCTACCCAGAATGCCAAGTCACAGAACAGCCTGCCCCAGAGGGATCCTTGTGAACGGCCCTGCTGATTGAGCAGGAGGATCGGTCTGCGCTTCAGAGCAGTTGAAGCCATCTGCACCTCAGTTATCTGGAGGAGAGATACAGCGTGGCGGAGCCATCTTTCATCAGACTGAGACACCAGGAGGAGAGTCTTGATGGAGCCTCTGGGTCTACTTGGTGAGAAGGGCACATGCCTATTCCAGTAGAGTACATTATTAACTGAGTGTGTTATCTACAGACTGCTGGTGAGACTTGTTCACAGGCTGCATACAGTGGAACTTTAGGATTTGTTTCTCTGTGCTATAAAGTCAATGCTGAACAATACCCACTGCTAAGGAGAAAGTATTATAAGAGCCTTATATTTGCAAGTACAGTGGAACCTCGGGTTGCGAGTAACGGGGTTAACGAGCGTTTCGCAATACAAGCACTGTATTTTTAAAAATCGTAACTCAGTTTGCGAGTGTTGTCTCGCAAAATGACCTCGATTCAGGCCAAAGCGGAGTGCAGTACCGCTTTTGGTCTGAGGTGGGGGCGACGGAGCCGAGCAGAGCCGAACGTCACGTTCAGAAATGCACGGAAAGACACGAGTTCAGCACGGCTGACCTCTGCAAATCTCGGGTAGGAAGTCTTTCCGAGGTTTGCTGAGGTCAGCCGAAGTGTATTCGGTCCTTTTCGGCCGTTTCCGAGTCTCCCTGCGCCCCCCGTCTCTGGCCGCATGCGGTATTGCATCCCCCTGAAGTCAATGCGGAGCAAATTATTTTCGTTCAATGGGAAAACTCGCTTTGATATGTGAGTACTTTGGATTACGAGCATACTCCTGGTACAGATTATGCTCATAATCCGAGGTTCCACTGTACACAATTACCAGCGCATCACTTATCCTACAGTTTGCTTTCTACTGGTTGCCCTGTTTGGATTTACAAATACTGCAGTCTAATACATAAGCTAGCTGAAGATTCTGAAGACAAGGAACTGTATTCATCTTCTACAAAGCATCGCAGTTTACTTTGCATTTGGAACATTGCATTACAACCTAGGGGGAGCCCTTGAGTACAGGATATATGCATTGAATTGTACTGTTGCATGTTCATGACATTATACTGCAGATCTGGTGTGTGTGCTTTGAGGTTTCAGTGGGAAGGTGCTTAATATAAGTTTTGGAGGATATTGGGCACTTGTCCCACTGTGCACCTGTCTGCATATGCTCTCTAGGGTGATCAATGAATCTACGGTTTCGCATATACATTGACTGCCATCTGTTGTCATTTATTACCTTTAAGTTATCACACTGTTCCTTGTGTTTAATTTCCATTTCAGTAAACTGTCTAAATGGTTAATTGATATCCTGTGTGAGTCTCTATCTATTATCACAGCTGGTGAAGTGACGGGTTCCAAGGTTACAGTAAATATACTGTATAGTGTATCATTACTGTGTTCTCTTTACTGCTGGGTCCCACACTCATATCACTATACAGGTGTGCCAGAGGGGTCGAGACCGTTCTTGGGGTTGAGAGGCAGGGTGCAGAATTGAACATTTATCAGCAGCTCCTTTGGGGGTAGTGCTACCTATATATATATATATATATATATAATATATATATATGTATACATACATAAATATATATACATAAATATATATACATATATATATATATATATATATATATATATACATATATATATATATATATATATATATATATATATATATATATATATATATATATATATATATATATATATATATATATATATATACATATATATATATATATACATATACATATATATATATATATATACATATATATATATATACATATATATTATATATATATATATAATATATATATATATATATATATATATATATATATATATATATATACATGCCTGTGCCTCTGTTAAGGCGATTCACCCTCTTTGCTTGTCCTGTTTACCTGTTTGAAAGTGAAAGTGAAAGTAAAAGAAAATCCTAAATTTTGGGTAGTAAGTAATAAAGAGCGAATCTTCCAATGGGCACACTAGTTCTGGCGACCTGGGATCTCCATGCACTTCCTCTTTGGTTATGGGACAGGAAGTGAAGGGACAACCTCCACAATGGGACACAGATGGCGAAAGAAAAAAAATTGACCGGGGTTATAACCCTCCTTTGCTCTATCCAAAATGAAAAAACGTTTTGCCTATGCTTCTACTTTTAATAATTGATTTTAAATGTAAAATATTGCATTTAGCCACTAGATGGAGCTAAGTATTATAGGAAATCTCGATTTTAAATGTAAAATATTGCATTTAGCCACTAGGTGGAGCTAAGTATTATAGGAAATCTCTGTGATGCTTAGCTTATTTTTTGGCGAAATGTGGTAGTTTGCGTTCCTTTTTTTTTTTTTTTGCCACATCAATGCAGAACAAATGCGCATGCACTTTCACTGCAAATGGCTTATGTGAGTTCTTTATAAATCAATCCCAAAGTGTATTCATGGGGGACGGGCCTTTGCGTTATTGGAAAGATCTAGTCAGAGACAGCAACAGCTTGATCACTAAGAGGTTGAACTGAGTTTTTGTTTTTCACATCTGACCCGGGAAAAAAAGTGACACAAGAGATGCAATTTGACAGCTGGTGGTTGTAGATTTTCTTGTTTTCGCATCATGCAACATTCTGCTATTGCTTTGGAAATTCCAATAGCTATTATGTAGATTTTTTTTTGAGGGAAAAAAAAAAAAATTGGTTCATTAACTTTGGCTTTGACACAATTCGCGAGTGACTTGTGCTTTTTGCTTCTGGGTAAAAGTTTGCAAACCGCGGAAATGGCATTAATAACACTGTGCAAAAACAGAGAACATTCTAAAAATACATCCATCTGCCACCTCCAAGTCAAAGAAGCCTCTTTTTGCTTTTCCGAGTAACACTTGCCTGAACTGTTCGCTTCCGGCCCCAGATTTCATTTAAAGCCAACTGGCATGCTGTTATTTTATGTGTCATTTATTCTTTCTTCCTATGAATATTTTTGAAAATGTCCTGGGCACGCTATTTTATTTCAGCGTTTTTTTTTTTTTATCTTGAATTTCAATTTCCTATACTATGTATATGAATAAATATCATCTTGTAAAATGTACTTGTAATGATGTTAGTTTTATAGTTTTATTTAAACACCTCCTATAAATGATGACCATTACTATAGGCATTTTGTGAATATTTAGTATTGGAGTAAAAGGTGCATCCTTGGATTTAATTTGCCAGGGATCTTGTGAATATTAATCCTTCATTGGTTGTTTTGGCCTGTGTAGGTCAGTGAACAAAGCTGAGAGTTGCTGCTTTTATAAATTTGCAGCCAAATCCATTTAGAGAAAATGAATTTGCTCATCCCTGTTTTCTGCAGGTCTGAATTTGCCCAAACCAGTTTACTCATCAATATCACAAGTATATTTTGTTAGAGATATTTAAAAAAAAAAAAAGTTTTTTTTCTTTGATGTATCACATTGTGAAGATCTTATAAAACGGTGGTTAAAATATATCAAAACGTTTTGTTTTTTTTGGATGACTTCTTCCACCAATCACTAAGCGCCTGTGTGGACTTCCTTTCCACATCAGCCAGTCTCACTAACTACACCTGCTTTTGTAGGAGGGCCCCTATGGTTGTTAAAGGGATATTAACCACTTCCCGCCCGGCCCATAGCAGAATGACGGCCGGGTGGTGGTTTAGTTATCCTGACTGGGTGTCATATGACATCCTTCAGGATAACAGCCGCTGCGCGCCCGTGGGGGCGCACATCGCGGCGATCGGTGGTGCGGTGTGTCAGTCTGACACACCGCTACACCGATCTCGGTAAAGAGCTTCCGGCGGAGGCTCTTTACCACGTGATCAGCCGTGTCCAATCACAGCTGATCACGATGTAAACAGCAAGAGCCGGTGATCGGCTCTTGCTCACTCGCGTCTGAGAGACGCGAGTAGAGGAGAGCCGATCGGCGGCTCTCCTGACAGGGGGGGTCTGCGCTGATTGTTTATCAGCGCAGCCCCCCCTCAGATGCCCACACTAGACCACCAGGGAAGCCCCCAGGACCACCAGGGAAGCCCCCAGCATGTGGATGGCCAGGTACATGCCCCATGGCCATCCACATGTGAAAAAAATGCCCAAAATATGCCAATCAGTGCCCACAAATGGGGACTGACTGGCACCTCTGTGGCACATTACAAAACAGGGATGCCCAGCAATGCCACCCATTAGTGTCATCAGTGCCACACATCAGTGTCCATCAGTGCCACCCACCAGTGCCCACCTATCAGTGCCCATCAATGCTACCTATCACTGCCAGCCATAAGTACCCATCAGTGCCACCCATAAGTACCCATCAGTGCCGCCTACGAGTGCCCATCAGTGCCGCCTACGAGTTCCCATCAGTGCCACCTATGAGTGCCCATCAGTGCTGCATACCAGTGCCACCTATCAGTGCCCATCAGTACCACCTATCAGTGCCGCCTATCAGTGCCCATCATCAGTGCCCGCCAGTGCCACCTCATCAGTGCCATCTCATTGGTGCCACCTCATCGGTTCCCATCAGTGGCGCCTTATCAGTGCCCGTCAGTGCAGCCATATCAGTGCCCGTCATTGAAGAAGAAAACGTACTTATTTACAAAAAAATGTAACAGAAACAAAGAAAAACTTTTTTTTTTCAAAATTTTCGGTCTTATTTTATTTGTTGTACAAAAAATAAAAATCGCAGAGGTGATCAATTACCACCAAAATAAATCTCTATTTGTTCGAACAAAGTGATAAAAAAATTAGTTTGGGTACACTGTTGGATGACCGCCCAATTGTCATTCAAATTCAGCTTTCAATTGCGTTGAAAGCTGAAAATTGGCTTGGGCAGGAAGGTGTCTAAGTGCCTGGTATTGAAGTGGTTAGAGTCTTTTTTTTTCCTTTAAAATAACAAACATGTTATACTTACCTGCTCTGTAAAGTGGTTTTGCACAGAGCATCCCGGATCCTCCTCTTTAAGGGTCCACACAGCGCTCCTCCTGCTGGGTGCCCCCACAGCAAGAAGCTTGCTCTTGGGGCACCCAGGCAGGCGTGCTCCTGATCCGCGGCTCTGTTTGTCCATTCACACGCAGAGCCATGACTTGGCCCGTCCCCTCTTTTTCCTGATTGGCTTGGTGACTGTGATTGACAGCCAATGGCTCCTGCTGCTGCCAAAAAGCTGCTGCCATCAGAAGTGCGAGTCTCAGAAGAGACAAGGCTCTTGTGGGGCAAATATTGGGGGGGGGGGGGCTGAGGGGGGAGCTGCACTCAGAAGGTTTTTTTACCTTCATGCATAGAATGCATGCCATTGGCTTTTGGCAGCTCAAATTGCACTAAAGGTGTAGAAAAGTAGTGCAGGAATCTTTTTTTTTTGTCACTGTGACTTGAGTCGCATTGATTAGGATGGCAACCATTGTAATGAATGTGTTTTGGCTTGTCATGTAACTATGGGATTGATTTACTAAAACTGGAGAATGCAAAATCTGGGGCAGCTCTGCATAGAAACCATATGATTCCATTTTTTTTGTCAAAGCTTTATTAAACAAGCTGAAGTTAGAAGCTGATTGGCTACCATGCACAGCTGCACCAAATTTTGCACTCTCACATGCCCCGATTCATTTGCATTAGGTGCCCAAAGAAAAGTGTTTACAGGGGGGGTGCTGCATAATCATAGTTTATGTATGGCTTTATTGGTATCCATAGGCCTTAAGCCTGCTGCAAGGAATCCTCTGGGGAGGCAATCCCCCAACCTTCTGTCTCTACGTCTTCTACCTTTTCTCTGTCCTTTTCTCCCTCTACTTATTCCTCCTCTCATATTATCTAGACATTAGTAAGCACTCCCCAAAATTGGCGTGACCACCCATTAGGGCAAGTAACCCCTTGTTACAGGTTCATTTTCCATAGGTTTTGGTTCTCTACATATACACTATATTGCCAAAAGTATTGGGACACCTGCCTTTACACACACATGAACTTTAATGGCATCCCAGTCTTAGTCCGTAGGGTTTAATATTGAGTTGGCCCACCCTTTGCAGCTATAACAGCTTCAACTCTTCTGGGATAAATTAGAGCGGAGACTGTGAGCCAGGCCTTCTCGTTCACATCAGTGCCTTGACCTCACAAATGCACTTCTGGAAGAATGGTCAAACATTCCCATAGACACACTCCTAAACCTTGTGGTCAGCCTTCCCAGAAGAGTTGAAGCTGTTATAGCTGCAAAGGGTGGGCCAACACAATATTGAACCCTACGGACTAAGACTGGTATGTCATTAAAGTTCATGTGTTTGTAAAGGCAGGCGTCTCAATACTTATAGTGTATATAATGCCCTTTTTGTCTGTCGCTGTTTTCAATATGAATCAAAGAGGCTTGTTTAATGCTTTGAAACATTGATGTTCTTGCTCAAATCTGTAACTAATCAACTGCTCTTGATCAAGTTTGCAATGTGCTGATGCTTTGTCACCGTGGATCTTGGACAGTGGCACCATCCACCATGTTTCACTTCAGTGCTCTTTTTTTGGCATGCATTTTTTTAAGCATTACTGACTGACCTCACAAATGGCTGAATGTTCATAAATTCCCACAGAGTCACTCCCAAATACTGTGCAATGTCTTCCAAAGAGAGTGAAGGCCGTTATAGCTACAAAGGGGGGAGCTAAGCTCATATTAATGCTCACAGTTTTAGAATGGGATGTCCACCAAGCTTTGATAGGTGTGATCGTCGGGTGTCCACAAATCTTTTGGCCATATAAAGCCCGGAACTGACTCAGTCCATCGGGTTCTACCTATAACTAAATATTTATTAGGATGCCTATAGCCGGCCTTCCTTTAAATCTTCCATGCTCCAGGACATCTGGTCCATGACAATCTGTAAAGGATGCTGCAAATTATCCTAACTATTTACTGTAACACGTTTAATATTATCTGTGAATAATCTGGTGACCAGAGATCTTGCAGTAAAGAGGATTTAAAGAAATCATCTTTTAAGCTAATTTTATCCTCCATATGTATTTATTATGGCGTTTTCATCTCGATGAGTGCTCTTGCATTTAGCTTAGGCGATATCGATAGAAACCTTTTTTATGCTCTTTAAGTGCTGTTTCTGTTGGGTTGATGTTATGTGGCCAGTTTAGATGCGCATAGCACTAGTACGGCTTTCTTTATTAAAGTGCATCAATTGAACGAGCAGAATATTACATGACTACATCATGTCCCATATCCAATTACAGCTTGGCAAGGATCTGAAAATGGCACTCACTTAAAATTCACCCCGTTAAAACGACTGTTCTCTGCAAATAATTAAAAGCTCCTTTTATCCTTCTTGGCTGTTTCTGTCCTCATCCTTCAAAGCAGAACAATACCATACAACAAAGAGGCTCCCAGTGTGACGGGTCATTTACTAATTATATGCCTGCCCCTAGTTTGTCGCTTCACCCCATGCATGGATAACATTCCCAGTTATCTGTGAATATTCTGTCTTTGAGCCATTTGTAAATTTGCACCAGGTTATATAAGATGCAAGATGGAATGTGTAGTCAAACAGTCAGCCGTTGCCATCTTTCAACCCAAGTACCAGCACCTATTCGGGCAATAAAATGTCATTTTTCTCATAACTCTGTCCACGGTGTAACATAACTTCTGCTGTTTAACTACCGGGTTCAGCATCATTTGTGGTAATAGCTCAGCAGAAGATGTTTGATTCACCAGAGACTAGGGCAGGTGTGCCTAGAGGATTGGTTGCAAATTTGCCATCTGATGTTTCTGTGCTTGTCAGTCAATAACATGGTGAGACTTTAGTCTTCTAAATGCTTTTTCTCTTGCAAATATAAGTGTGCATTTATATGTAAATGAAAAATATGTTCTGTGCACCACTTATGCTGGGTATCGCTTGGTTGCGGCACTTCCTTTTACAGTGCCTTCTAACATAAACCAAATTTATGTAGCAATCCACTTACAGTGTTCAACAAAACCTTCATTGCCAAATGGCAACACTGTTTAAGAGGGCAGGATTTAAGGTTCAAGAGGGCAGGATTTTTAATATGAAATCTTATGCCGCGTACACACGATCAGATTCTCCGACAACAAATGTTGGCAGTGAGCTTGTTGGGGGAAAGTCCGACCGTGTGTATGCCCCTTCGAACATTTGTTGGCACACTTTCCGCCAACAAATGTTGGCTAGCAGGTTCTCAAATTTTCCACCAACAAATGTTTGTTGTCGGACTTTCCCATCGTGTGTACACAAGTCCATCAGACAAAAGTCCACGCAAGTTTGGAATCAAGTACGAGCTGGAAGCAATTGGTCTTGTAAAACCAGCGTTCATAATGGCGATATCACGCACGTCTTGTACGTCACTACGTTCGTAATTATTGGCCAACATTTGTGTGTATGCAAGACAAGTTGGAGCCAACATCCTTCGAACAAAAATCCATGGTTTTGTTGTCGGAAAGTCCGATCAAGTGTACGGGGCATAAGACAGTAATATTTTACTGGAAGGATAGTTGATGCTTGGAATAGACTTCCAGCAGAGCTAGTGAGTCAGCCAACAGTAAGTGGCTTCAAACATGCTTGAGACAAACATAGATCTACACTCAGAAAAATAAAATGTACAAAGAAAATACAAAAACATATAAAGAAATGGCCAGACTCGATAGACCACTTGTTCTTTATTCTGCTGCTACTTTTCTACGTTTCTATGTGTAAGTGTTAGAAACCATAAACCAGACAGAGACAGACAGTGCAGTTAAAATCATACCTTTAATGAAATGGCAAACATAACACAGTTCAGGAACGAACAGAAGCCAGGGTTTGGATGCCAGAGGGGGTAATCAGATGAGCCGACTCAGGAAATCAGAAGTCAGCATAGTGAGGAGCAAAAATCAGGAACAGGAATTGAAGGGAAGTCAGCCAGGCCAAGTCATACACAGGAAGGAATGCACTTAGAGATCATAGACCACGCAAGGAAGGGAGGAAATGAGCTAAGCTGTTTAAATAGCAAAAAGGAGCTGGCTGTAGGCAGGACTAATGAGGTAGGTTAATGGTAACCAGGTCAGTCACTGTGGTAACAATGAGTGGTTGGTAATTATCTGACAGCTGAGCAGCTTCTAAACACTGAAGAAAAGAGCTGCTCGTTAAGTAGCAGGAGCCAGACCTGACAGTAATGGCCCGTACACATGATCTGAATATCGTACGACCGATCGTACGACCGTTTTCACTTAATAGTCGCAAGTAGAAATTGGACAGCTAAATAAAGTCACGAAAATTCTCGTACGACAGAAAAAAAATCGGAAGTTATGTCATGTGTTGTAATGTCTTTGTATTGAATTTTTGGATGACAACTATACCGACGAACCGAAAATTGTACGATCTGGAATCGAACAAGGAAAATTTTCGTGCATGCCCGATCAAATAAGATCGGATGAGCGGTCGTGATCGGCTGTTGAAAGTAGTGTACACACGATCCAAAAATCGTAGATCCTTCCTCGGACGACCGTTTTCGTACGATATTCGGATCGTATGTACGGGCCATAAGTCCCAATTTAGTTACCAATCACCGCGGAACAGTCCTAACAATACTAACAATACAGAGTACTCAAGTACCTGCCACCAGCCCATCAGAGTACTCAAGTATCCGTCACCAGCCTATCAAAGTACCCCAGTACCTGTCTCAAGCCCAGAGTACCCGAGTACCTATCTGAATGAATGAAAAATTTATAAAGCGCTGCTAATGCGAACTGAATCGCCTCAAGGCGATAAATGCGTTTGGTGTTGTCAGCTTCTAGAAGAGGAAGGTCTTGAGTTTTTCCCTGAAAGCCAGGTGATTTTCTTCCATGTGGATGTGGGTCGGAAGTGCGTTCCATAGCCTAGGTCCTTGGACTGCGAATCTTCGTTATCCCTTTGCTTTGTAGCGGTATTTGGGAATGAGAAGGAGGTTTTGGTTAGATGATCGAAGATTGCGATTGGGTGTGTAGTGTTTTATTTTCTCTCAAAGGTATTGAGGTGCGCTTCCTTGTATGCATTTGCGGGTGAGGCAGAGGGTCTTGAATGTGATCCGGTTCTTTACGGTTAGCCAATGTAGGTTCCTTAGGGATGGGAAATTGACTCCCAGGGTTTTTTTCCTGTTAACAGTCTTGCCGCCGCGTTTTGGATGACTGTAGGCGCGCAAGCTGATATTGGGGTAATCCTATGTAGAGTGAGTTAGTAATCGAGTCGGGAATTGATAATTGTTCCAACTACTACTGCTTTGTCCTCTTTTGGGATGAAGGGGACAAGTCTACGTAACAGGCGGAGGAGATGGTGGGTTCCGCTAACTACCGATCCTATTTGTGCATCCATTGTCATTTCTGAGTCAAAGATAACGCCGAGGCTTTTGGCTTTGGTGCTCAGAGAGATGGTTTTGTCCTAAGATGGAGGGAGGTGTCCACGGAGTCTTGTTTTTGGTATTTTGGTTAGTGTGTAGGAGAAGAAATTCTGTTTTTGAACCGTTGAGTTTGAGGGAGCTAATGGTCATCCAGTCATCTATCAGAGTGAGGCATTTCTCTAATTGCTGATGGTGGTCTTTTTGTCCGGTGATGCGAAGGTACAGTTGGGTGTCATCAGCGTATGAGTGGAAGCAGAGGTCCGATTTTCTGATGATTTCGAGGAGTGGGCGGATGTAGATGTTGAATAGGACTGATGACAAGGGTGAACCCTGCGGGACTCCACAGGAGATTGTGCGGGTTTTAGAGGTGAATGCTCCCAGTCTCACTGTCTGAGGATGCAAACCATTTTAGACCAGAATCTGTGACTCCTGCTACTTCTGTGAGGCGGACGACTAGAGTATTGTGGTCCACTGTATCAAATGCTGCACTGAGGTCTAATAGTACCAGGAGACACGATTCCCGTCATTTGCTGCTTCCAGGGCGTCGTCCCATATTTTGAGAAGTGCTGTTTCTGTGCCATGCCTGGGCGAAAGCCTGATTGCAGAGGATCCAGGAGTTGGTGTGTGTCCAGGTGGCGCTGTAGCTGTTGTACTACTGCTTTCTCCATGATCTTTGAGATGGTGTTGAGGCTTGTTATCGGTCTGTGGTAGATAGGGTCCTTAGGGTCGAGATTGGGTTTCTTTAGTAAGGGTTTGACGACCCCTTGCTTGAGGGTGGTTGGCACAATCCCCTCTTTAAATGACTGATTTATGAGGTGTGTTATAGTAGGGGCCAAAATGTCGGAACACTCTTTCAGGAGTTTTGTGGGAATGATGTCATTTGGTGACGTGCTGTCTCAAAGGCTTCTGATAATGTTTCTAGTCGTGTCAGTGGAGATTGGAGTCAAAGAGAAATCTGGTGGTTTTGTGATGTTCGTGTCGATATCCTCTTCTTGCTTTGGGTGAGTTGTTTTTTCTATTGAATTGATTTCCCGAATATTGTCGAATATTATCTGCAGACAATCAGAGTACCAAGTACCTATTTTCAGCCCATCAGATTAACCAAGAACCTGTCTCCAGCCCAGAGTACCCGAGTACCTGTCTCCAGCCCAGAGTACCTGTGTACCTATCTGCAGACCATCAGAGTACCCGGGAACCTGTCTCCAGCCCAGAATACCCGAGTATCTATCTGCAGCCCACAGAGTACCCGAGTACCTATCTGCAGCCCATCAGAGTACCTGTCTCCAGCCCATTAGGGTCTCCGAGTACCTATCTACAGCCCATCAGAGTACCTGAGTACCTGTCTCCAGCTCATCAGAGTAACCAAGTACCTGTCACCAGCTCATCAGAGTACCGAGTACCTGTCACCAGCCCATCAGAGTACCCGAGTATCTGTCACCAGCCCATCAGAGTACCAAAAGACCTATCTTCAGTTCATCAGAGTACCCAAGTCGTTGTTACCAGCCCATCAGAGTACCCAAGTACCTATAACCAGCTCATTAGAGTACAAGAGTACTTGTCACCAGCCCATCAGAGTACCCGAGTACCCGTCACCAGCCTATCAGAGTACCCGAGTACCTGTCTCAAGCCCAGAGTACCTATCTTCAGCCCATCAGATTACCAGAGAACCTGTCTTCAGCCTAGAAGTACCCAAGTACCTATCTGCAGCCCATCAGAGTACCCGAGTACCTGTCTCCAGCCCATCGGAGCACCCGAGTACCTGTCTCCAGCCCATCAGAGTACCTCAGCCCCTGTCACCAGCCCAGGATACCCGAGTTCCTGTCTCCAGCCCAGAGTACCCGTGTAACTATGTGCAGACCATCAGAGTACCCGGGAACCTGTCCCCAGCCCAGAGTACCCAGGTATCTATCTGCAGCCCATCAGAGTACCCGAGTACCTATCTTCAGCCCATCAGAGTACCTGTCCCAGCCCATTAGAGTACCCGAGTACCTATCTACAGCCATCAGAGTATCTGAGTACAGTACCTGTCTGCAGCCCATGCCTCATAGAATATACATTGGGGTGTTTGCTTTCCAAAATGGGGTAATTTTGTGGGCAATTCCACTGTCCTGGTGCTCCAGGACCTTCAAAGGTGTAATATATAAGAAAAATGATAACACATAAGTTTACGTGTATAAGGAAAAAAATTATCTACAAATAGACAATAAAGGTAAAAGTAATTAAAAAGCGTTAATCAGTACATCCAGCTGCCAATCAAGACTTCATAAGAATCAAGGAGAAAACATATAAGAAAGGCGCTCAGAATTGCTGATGAATAATGACAAACAGGCAATAAACGTTTCAGGGAGATTCTAAATATATATAAGACGATAAGTCCATAAGTAAGTCCATAAAAGTGTAATAGGTTTTCAGGAATTATATGTGTAATTTATGCCCCTAGAACACCTAAAGGTGCTCCCTGCATGTTGGGCCTCTGTATGTGGCCAGGCTGTGTAAAAGTCTCACACATGTGGTATCGCCATACTCAGGAGGAGTAGCAGAATGTATTTGGGGTGTCATTTTTGCTATGTACATGCCATGTGTTGTGTAAAAATTAAATACGATTTCATTTTTTTTCCACGTTTTCCAAAAACTTTTGGAAAAAAATTACATTTTCAAAAGACTCATGATGCCTCATAAAATGTACGTTGGGGTGTTTGTTTTCCAAAATGTGGTCATTTTGTGGGCATTTCCATTGTCCTGGCGCTCCAGGGCCTTCAAAAGTGTGATAGGTAGGAATGAAAATTTGAAGTGTAATTTACGTCCCTAGAACGCCTGACGGTGCTCCCTGCATGTTGGACCTCTCTATGTGGCCAGGCTGTGAAAAACTCTCCCAAAGGTGGTATCACTATCTTTGGGACGAGTAGCAGAATGTATTTTGGGGTGTAATTGGATGTATGCCTATGCTGTGCGTGAGAAATAACTTGTTATTATGACAATTTTGTGCAAAAAAATTAAAATAAATGCATTTTTTAATTTTCCCAAGAACTGTGGGAAAAAATTGCAACTTCAAAAAACTCACCATGCCTTCTACTAAATACATTTGGCTGTCTACTTCCTAAAAAGGGGACATCTGGGGGGTATTTGTACTGTCCTGACAGTTCAGGGCCCCAAGAAAAGGCTGTCGGTACATCAGGTGAGATTAATTTGTATATATGGGGTTGATTTACTGAAGGTAAATAAAGGCATACCCCACTTTTAAGTACTCAATGGGGTTTATTTACTAAAGCTGAAAAGTGCAAAATCAGGCTCCCTTCTGCATAGAAACCAAATGAGCTTCTAACCCCAGCTTGTTCAATTATGCTTTGGTAATAAAACCAGGAAGCTCATTGGTTTCTATGCAGAAGTGAGCCTGATTTTGCACTTTCCAAGTTTAGTAAATAAACCCCATTGTGTACTTAAAAGTGGGGTATGCCTGTAGACTGTTCACTTAGCAAAGTGCAGTTGCACATTGCAAGAGCAGTTGCTCCAGAGCTTAGTAAATAAGCAGAAGCTCTGCTGACTTCCATCATCTAATCATGTGCATCCAAAAATGCAGTTTTTTTTTCATTTTCCTGGCATGTGATTAGGTATTCTTTGCAAAGGGAATTGTTACCTCATTTACTAAGCTCTGGAGCAACTGCCCTCGAAGAGTGCAACTGCACTTTGCAACAGCCTATTTGCCTTTAGTAAATCAACCCCTACGACTTTCACACAGACTAAATAATATCCACTAATTTGGGTTACTTTTACCAAAGCTATGTAGCAGTATACATTTTGGCCCAAATTTATGAACAAAAATAACTTATTTGCAAAATTTTATAATAGAAACTAAAAAAAAGTGTTTTTTTTTTCAAAATTTTTGCTCTTTTTTTACTTATATCGCAAAAAATAAAAAACCCAGTGGTGATTAAATACCACCAAAAGAAAGCTCTATTTGTGTGAAAAATATGTTAAAAAATATGATAAAAAGTTTGTTTGGGTACAGTGTAGCATGACTGAATAATTGCCATTCAAAATGTGAGAGCACTAAAAGAGAAAGAAAGAAAGAAAGAAAGAAAGAAAGAAAGAAAGAAAGAAAGAAAGAAAGAAAGAAAGAAAGAAAGAAAGAAAGAAAGAAACAAGTGGTATAAAATTCAGATACACAAATGGCTCCCCAATAAGCCAACACAAAGAGAGCATATATCAGGGAAAACATGGACCACATTTATATGTATTGTATGGGGGGGTTCTTTTTTAACAGTGAAGTAACAGTACATAGTTCGTCTGGTTGAAAAAAGACACAAGTCCATCGAGTTCAACCAATAAAAGGGGGGGGTGGGACACATCCTGCTTCCCCTTAAGTCTTACCATCGAGCATGAAAATGTGCTGTTCACCTTAGTAGTGACCTTTTTTTCTTCTTTTATTTCGGCTTGAGTGTCGGGTTCAGAGGTCAGGCAGTCTTTATACACTGTTTTCCAGCTCCTAATAGTGCATAACAGTATGAGACACATCGCCATCGTTAATCTACAGGTTTCTGTAGATTGACTCAGTTATGAAGGAAGGAGCAGAGGAAGGAAGGTGGGAGGGAGAGAGAGAGAGGAAAGGAAGATGGCAAGGAAGAAAAGAAGAGGTAAAGGGTAAAGAATGAAGGGAATAAAGGAAGAGGAGAAAAGAAGGGAAGGAAAAAGAAAATGAAGGAAGAAAGAAGAGGTAGAAAATAATGAAGCAAAGCAGGAGGGAGGAAAGAAAGAAAGAAAGAAAGAAAGAAAGAAAGAAAGAAAGAAAGAAAGAAAGAAAGAAGGAAAGAAAGAAAGAAAGAAAGAAAGAAAGAAAGAAAGAAAGAAAGAAAGAAAGAAAGAAAGAAAGAAAGAAAGAAAGAAAGAAAGAAAGAAAGAAAGAAAGATGGATAGAGAAAAAGAGAGAGAGGGGAGAGAGAGGGGGGGATAGAGAGAGGGGGGAGAGGGGGGAAAGAAGGAGAGAGAGAGAGGGGGGGAGTGAGGGGGGAGAGAGGGGGGAGAAAAAAGGAGAGAGAGAGAAAGAAAAAGAGAAAGAGAAAAAGAGAAAAGGAGAAAGAGAGAAAGAAAGAGAGAGATAGAGAAAAAGAGAGAAAAGGAGAAAGAGAGAGAGAGAGAGAGAGGGAAAGAGAGAGAGACGGGGGAGGGAGAGAGGGGGGAGAAGGAGAGAGAGAGAGAGAGAGATGGGGAGGGGGAGAGAGAGAAGGAGAAAGAGAGAAAGAGAGGAAAAAAAGAAAAGGAGAAATAGAGAGAAAGAGAAAGAAAGAGAAAATGAGAAAGAGAGAGAGAGAGAAAGACCGTGTACACACGAGCAGACTTTTTGACCGGACTGGTCCGACGGACCGAGTTCGGCGGACAATTCGACCATGTGTGGGCTTCATCGGACCTGCAGCTGACTTTTTCGGTCGAAAATCTGACAGACTTTAGATTTGGAACATGTTTCAAATCTTTCCGACGGATTCAAGTCCGGTCGAAAGGTCCGCTCGTCTGTATGCTAGTCCGACGGACAAAAACTGACACTAGGGCAGCTATTGGCTACTGGCTATCAACTTCCTTATTTTAGTCCGGTCGTACGTCATCACGTACAAATCCGTCGGACTTTGGTGTGATCGATTGTAGGTAAGTCCGTTCGTTGGGAAAGTCCGTCGGAAGTCCGCCGAAAGTTCGTCAGATAGACCGTCGGACCAGTCCTGTCGAAAAGTCCACCTGTGTGTACGCTGCAAAAGAAAGAAAGAAAGAAAGAAAGAAAGAAAGAAAGAAAGAAAGAAAGAAAGAAAGAAAGAAAGAAAGAAAGAAAGAAAGAAAGAAAGAAAGAAAGAAAGAGATTACTAAAAAAATAAATAGAACAAAAAACGAACATAAAGAAGCTTAAGCTTTAGCTGTAGGTACTTTTTATTTGGAAGTGCAAACTGCTTCATAAGCAATAGGGTTATTAAAGGCCATGAAACAATTTTGACTACATTACAGTTTACTGCAAACAAGTATGGCATTTTTAGTTGTCTGGGTTTATTACTGGACCGGAGCAAGGAACTTATTAATATAGCTTCATACAGTATAATCAAAAAGTCATAGCTAAGTACTGAGATGCTGTTCTGCTTGCATGTAAGAAGCTAAGGTTATTTAAGGAAAAATGTCCGCCATAACAGACGTCCTTTTATTATATAACAAACAAGTCATTCTACAATTCTTAAATGGTCATACAAGCATGACAAGCACATTTGTTTCCTTATAATATAGTGGACCACTATCTGATTGCCATGTTGATTTGGTATGGCATGGGTATTCAACATTTGCTTTCATGTGACTTTTTTTCTTGATAAATACAAGTAATGAAGGCTATCCATAATAATATACCCCAAACACACACTCAAGCCTGGCTACAATGCAGGTGATACAGCATCCCTGTGTTGTATCACCTGCCGCTGGTGTTCCTACTCTCTTCTCTCTGCAGCAAGCAACTAAGTCTCAGCATCAGCATCCGTTCGCACATAGTGTAAGAGGCACAGCAGCGGCGGAGCACTGTGTCTGTGTCCCGACTCCCAAATGAATGAAAGCAAGCAAACATTCATTGATGGGCGCTGGTAGGCTGCATTGATGGGCACTGGTGAGGCTGCATTTGATGTGCGCTGGTAGGCTGCATTGATGGGTGCTGGTGAAGTTGGATTGATGGGCACTGGTAAGGCTGCATTTCTTGGGCACTGGTGAGGCTGCGTTTCATGGGCATGGTGAGGCTGCATTTCATGGGCACTGGTGGGCTGCATTTGATGGGCACTTCATTTAAAAGGTGGGTTATACATAGGCAGGGCGAAGGGGGTGGAGTCGGGGGTGGAGCCAAGGTGGGGGGGGTGGCAAAATGAGGTTTTGCCTAGGGTGTCAAAAATCCTTGCACCAGCCCTGACTGTAACCTCTCCTCTACTGTCCTCTCCTCCTCTTTTCAGCTAACAAAACATATGTAGTCATTCACCAGGAAAGGCTGCACAATAAAGGGAACTTTTCTGGACTGAAATTATTATTATTTTACAGGATTTTTATAGCACCAACAGTTTGCGCAGCACTTTACAAATATGGTTGATGTTATTGCTAGCTTTCTTTGGAAGGTAAAAATATCAGTACTAAGTCAGTAATTGATTGTGACTAGGAATGCAGCTAGTAAAGTTGGAACGTCCAGCCTGCATGTTTGTTCCTAGCAATGGCAGCTCCCCAAATTCTATGCTGACTGGTGGTTTTAAAGTACACTCTTTCAACCTTACCTCCCTAGCCCCCTCAATACATTTAATTGTGCCACCCTGAATATTTGAAACATGTTAAATTGTATTTTAAACGTTTGACTCTGTACCACTGGAGGTGGTGGTAGAAATGCTACTATTGTAAAAGTATTAACAGGCAACTGATAAAGGGCCATATATTTGACTGGGGGGAGTTTGATTATTTTACTAAAAATGTGGGTGTTTCATGTTCCTTTTTCCCATGTCAGAACATTAGGAGGTATCATACAAGAGCAATAAATTCGCTAAAGAAGAATTCCAGGTATTAATGTTTTATACATAGATATATTGCTTCAGCTTGGAGCAATGTAACTAGGTATGTACTGTACCTGGCCCATGTCCCTGGAAGCTGGAAATCACTGAAGTAGATACTGCTGCTGCAATGATCTCCACTTGCTTCTGGGTCCCATGTTGAGCGGTTGTCCTGCTACATTCGAAACACATGCTCAGCACAGGTGCCATTCAGAGAATGCTTTGCATTTTCTTTTTTTTTTATAATTGTATTTTTTATTAAAGATTTCCACATTACAAATATAGCACAGTAAGCTCAGTGAGAGCTAGTATGAATCGAACAAGAAATAAAAAACAAACAAAATGAAGTTTACAGGTATCCAGGTCGAAAATAGATGTGTATCCATAAAAAGAGCTGTATAAGGCAGACCAGTTAAGAGCTATAAACAATATTTCTCTGGATTACAGCTGGGTGTGTATAGCAATTTTTAACAACATAAAAAAATGTATACCATGGGGTGAGGGGATGGTAATCTGGAAAGGCATCCAGAAGTCAACTAGGGAAGCGAAAGGGGAGCTATATCAGGGAGGTGTGGGGATGGAAGGAAGAATGTGAACCAGATAGGGTCAGGGGGGAGAACCATATTCAGATTTGTCCCAAAACACCCAGACCCCATCGAACCTGTCAACAGCATCCTCCACCAGTGCCGTCATGTGCTCCATTCTGCGAATTTCGGCGATGACATTGCGATGTCATTGAGAAGCTGTTCCTGAGAGGGAGGGGTGGGGTTTGTTCAAGTTTTTCCCCAATCCCAGGAAGGGGAGGCCAAGGAGGAGAAGTAGCGGGTCCAATGGGAGAGGAGACTCAGATAATTGTTGGAACAGGGACATCACCATGGACCAGAAAGGTGTTATTAATTCACGTTGCCAGAATATATGGTAATGAGTGCCTCTGGTCTTACCACATCTCCAACAAAGAGGGGACAGAGAGGGATCATAACGGTGTAAGATTTCTGTTGTTCTATACCAGAACAGTATTTTGAACGCTGTCTCTCTCTGCACCACGCATCGGGATATCTTGGAGGTGGAGGTCCAGATCCTGCCCCACTGAGGGAGAGAGATCGGCTTTTGGGTGATTTGGGCCCATTTTCGCATGTAAGTGTGAAGTTCATCTGAAAGTGGGGATGAGTCCTGAAGTATTTGGTAAATAACAGAGATTAATCACGTTTGATAGGGGCCTTGGGTCTAGTATTGTCTCCCGCGTGTCTAGTAGGGACGAAGCCTACTTGATCGTTGTCGATCAATTTTGTCAGGAATTGGGATAAACGGTTGGCCAGGATATTCGTAAAGATTTTGTAGTCAGCATTTAAAAGATCTATTGGTCTATAATTGTCTGGAAGGGATGGGTCTTTGCCCGGCTTGGGAATGACCGAGATGTAGGAATGCAGAAACGTGTGATGGGGGAGTTTGCCTTCTAAAAGGGAGTTATACAGAGACAGTAAATGGGGCGTTAAGGTCGGTGAAAACGTCTTGTAGTAAGAATAAGGAAGGCCGTCTGGTCCAGGGGATTTGCGGGAGGGTAGGTGTTTGATAGTGTTGGTCAGTTCGTCTTCATTTATTGGGGCGTTTAATGTTAATAAGTCCATTTTGCCCAGCAAAGGTAGCTGGATACCGTCCAGCTACCAAATGACCCTTGGTCAAATGGGGGATGGAGGGCGGGGGTTAGACAATTGTACAGTTTATCATAGAAGTCGCCAAAGACTCAGATCATAGTCTGTGGGCAATGAGTAGGCGTACCATCTGATTGTTTCACATGGTCTGGAAAGGATTGAAAGGGTCTAGGGTTGAGTCTGAAGCCTAACATGCTATGAGGCTTATTGGAGAACTCGTCATTTTTTTTTTATTTTGCCCATAGAAGGGACTTAGCTATACCAGACATGTCCAAAGATTTGATCTGATTTCTCAATGAGGTTACTGCCTTCAGACGGGCCACTGTGGGAGAAAGCACCAGAGAACGTTCAGCAGTTATCAGTTTGGCTAGTAAAGAGGTTTTTAAAAAGGCTGTACCTTTCTTCCTGCGGGAGCTCACGCGTAGGGCGTGGCAGAGAGCAGACGTAACCGGAAGTCAGCTTTATATATCGGGAGAATGAAAACTGTCTGCTGGTGGGGTGTTTTATTCTCCAGGCGTCAAAGAGGTGATGAGCCTATATCAATTGACGGAAGGAGGAGGCTAATGATCGCACTGGGAGAGGTAGCTTAGTTTGGAATAGAGATCTCCTATCTCTTGTAGGAGAAAGGATAGCATTGAAATTACCCTCTACAACCGTAAAGGGCCTAGAGAAGCGTTTCAACAGATCAAACGTTTCAGTGAGGATCTTAAGCTGACCTGAATTAGGAGCGTAAACATTCATTAGGGAAACGGGACTAGACATGAACACACATTGCAGTATTATGTTTCGACCATGCGGGTCCAAGTGGGAGGACTGAATCTGAAGAAGACAGCGCCTGACAAGTACTGCAACTCCAGCCTTGCCAGATGAGTCCGATGTAAGATATGATACCGGGAAGTATTTGGAAGCAAATTTTAATGAACCACCGGCTTGGAAGTGCCTCTCCTGAATCAGGATCACGTCCGGAGGCCCTGAATTCCTTCAGAGCCAGCCATCGTTTCTTGATGGAGTTTAAACCCTGCATATTATAGGACAATATCTCAGAGCCAAAAGTGGGGTAAATTAGTAAGCCAGAGTACCATTAGTGCATTGAGTAATCCCCCTATGGTATGAGAACAGAGCAGTAGCCTTGTATCTGATAATAATATACACTGTAACCTGGAAAGCAAGAAATACACAACAACAATGAGAATAAAAAACAAAAAATAAAAAAATTGAAAAACAAAAAAAAAACAAAAAGAGTTCAATAGCGTAGTAACAAGCCTAAAAAGGTAGAACAGGAACAATTGCTGACCTGAGAAGCAATAGCATCTCAGGGGTCCCCGACTGCAGTCAAAGGACAGTAGGGGGAGAAAGGCAGTCTCCAGTAAGGGTGAGGCAATGTGCCCCACCAAGCTGCTCCATGTTTGGCTTGAGGAAGCAAGGGTCTCCCTATAAACCTTCTATGAGTTATCTAGAAATAAAACCAAACAGTTCAAGGCATCTCAGTGGGAGATAACATAAAAGAAACCAGGATCAAAAAACAAACCTGTGTAGGGGGTAACAGGGGGTAGGAACCCCAAGAGAAGAATCATGAAGATCATCTCGCAGATGCTTAGGTTGGTAGCCGAGGGCGCTGAGGGTGTTGTGGCATGGAGTAGGCTTTTACTCCTCTTCCTCTCATGGGGTCCAGATCGGAGAAGGGGCCATGGGAGCCCGGGGAGTTGTGGGAATTGCCTGGCCATCTTCTGGTAGCGATGGCAGGCCCAGATTCTTAAAGAGGGAGTACCCTTCTTGAAGATCTCGGAGGATGTGTTGAACTCCATCTTTCGTGACGGAGACTGAACGGGAAACCCCAGTAGTAGGGAATCTTGTGTTGTTGGAGGTAGGAGGTAATAGGCCGTAAAGAGCATCTTTTTTGCCAGAGTGATCACTGATCAGGGAGAGGTCAGATCCAGGCCCAGATCCCGGCCTCCCCCCCTGTGTGAAATGGTAACGGGGTACAAATGTACCCCTACCATTTCACAAAAAAAGTGTCAAAATCTTAAAAAAGACAAGGCACAGTTTGTGGACAAGTCCTTTATTAAAAAATAAAAAAATAAAAATGTCCCACGAAGTCCATCTTCTTTTCTCGCTCCGCCGACGGACCAAAAAATAAAAAAAAAATAAAGCCGCGACCGACCTGCCTCCATAGGAGGCACCCGCCGTATGATGCGTCTTCGCTTTGACAGTTCTTATATAACTGAGGGCGGGGCCATACAGTGACGTTCCGGGGTGACCCCGCCCCCCTCTGACGCACAGGGACTTCCCCATGGCTTTCCCGGGGAGTCAGAGGGGGGCGGGCCACCCGGTTACATGCTGCTGGCACTATTATGGAGACTGCTAGCTGGGATAAGAGACAGAGTGCAGTTGGTATCACTCCGCATGGGACAGGAGGCGGCATTACAGAGGAGGCATTGGCTTATGTGCTCTTGCTCCAACTTCACAAGTAGTCCCTCTGCATTCCACTCTGTCTGATGCTCTGGAACGGCGGGTTTAGCAAGCCCAGACCAAGATCTACCAGTTACCTGTCCGAGATCTACTGGTAGATCCCGATCTACAGGTTGCTGACCCCCACTTTATATAGATGTATATAGGAAGTTGCCCCTGAAGTTTGTTGAAGTCATGTGGGCATCCCATAACCTCCCCTCCCTATCCAAGTTATTAACCCCTAATAAATAACAACAACAAAGCCACGGACTGTTCTCTGACTCTGGGTGCTTGTGAAGATTCGGTGTGCCTGGCTGTGCAGGAGTGTGGGATCCCTTTCATCTGCAACTCTTATGGGGGTAGTGCTACAGATAAAATAGAGGAAGGGTTAGTCTACCGACATGTGAAATTTGAATGACCTATGTAAGTTAATAAAAAAACGTTATGCCCACTTTTGCACTACTTTCAGGTACAGTACCCATATTTTGTGGTACTCATCCTTGTATAAAGCCAGATGTTTTTTTTTTTTTTTTGATATTCAGAAAACTGTTGAGTAGATTTCCTTACTTCTTGTTGTGTCAGTAGCCTCCCTGGCGGTTTTCCCAAGTGTGGCTCGGGGTTAAATTTCAGCACCATTAGCGGTAACCCCAAGCCACACTCGGGATTACATCTCAGGATCCTGGTGCGGTATACTTACCTTGTCCCCAAGATTCTGAGACATCCCCCCGCAGTGTCCGCAGGCTCTGTCCTCCTCCCGAAGCCTCTCTGTGCCAGGCTCCGTTCCCTGCGAGTGTTGCGACGCACGGGGGCGGAGCCTTGCGGCAAATTCAAAAAAGTGAAAATTCATAACACATACAATACACTGTAATCTTACAGATTGCATTACTGTATGAAATCATTTCACATCTCTTTTGTCCCCAGTGCTTTGTCCATTGCCCTGCCAATGGCGACCCTAGGGGGGGGCCAGAGGGGGCCCTGACCCCCCCAACATTATGCTGGGCCCCACCATGTGCCCCCCCAAAAAAAAAAATTTTTTTTTTTTTTTTTTTTTTTTTACAAAAAGGCAATTTCTTTTTGTTTGTATTCATATCGGATGTGCCGCATCTTACTCGGGCCACCGCTGGAGTAACACAGTCTCTATTGAGAGGGAGAAGGTCCCCAGTGGGTGATTCCTCCCCCCTCCCTCTGCTCGCTGACACTGCATATGGCGAGCGCTCACTCAACCACGACCGCCCGATCTGCTCCTTCCCCTGCATCCTCATTGGCAGGGAGAAGAGCGAGTTGCAAGAAGGACTCCACCAGGACTCTCAGTTACTGAAAAAACAGACTGAGGGCAGGGGCAGGACAGCAAGAGGAGGCTGGGGAACCCCACAGTGGCAGAACACCAGAGCCCGGTGGCAAGACAACCTTTGCAACCCTGATAGTTCTCCCACTGCTTTGGACCCTTATATTTTCTTGGTATGCTGGTGACATATATCTCTTGTTCTCTGTCACCTGGGGGGGGGCCCAATACAGTAGGAAGGGAGCTCACTGCAGAACATGTGAAAGGGCTGTTGTGGGATCGTAGTAAAGGGGTAAAGGGCCTCAGGATAGATAGATATATATTTTATATATATATATATATTTGCATTTTATATTGCCCCCCTATTTTTGTCCCTGTCCCCCATGTGCCCCCCCTAAATATGAAAGCTGGAGACGCCACTGTGCCCTGCATGCAGTTTTATGTGATATATACTGTTCTTTCTGCCTGGAAACTGGAGATTGTCCATGGCAACCAAAAAGTGTCCCTTTACGTCAAAAAGTGGTTTTAGACCAGCTAGAAAACAGCGATAGTAAATTAGAACACTTGCAGAATTGAGCGATAGTGAATCATGGGGAAATTTATTTTATTATTATTATATTATTTTTTATAATTATTTATATTTATTTATTATATTATAATTTATGATTTTGTGTTTCAAACTTCATCATACCCGGGATATCTACTAAAATCTTGGTGGACAGATTTAAGTGTGTTATTGCTAAGAATTACAGGCCTACAATATAAAACACCAAATTTTTATGCAAAATAATTGTACCGCTTTGAGACGCAAAAATCTGAAATAATCATACCGCCAGGGAGGTTAAGACCAAAAAAGAACATAAGAAGCAACACACGCCCAACAGATGTGTCAACCCTTCCCCCCTTTATTCTTAACTAAATAAAATATTTTTAATGTACTGCATATGTTGGTCATAATCTCGAAACCAATTCCATCTCCCAGGCCAATCTTATTTAACTGAAACAAATATCCTCATTATTCTGCTTGACACACATAATAAGCTAAACATTTCCCATGAAGAAAAATTGTAAGACAATACAGAAAAAACTATTTTTCTCATAAACAAAAAAAACATGCATACCCTTTGAAAGAGGTCATCTTGGCTTGATGTGCAAAAAGACTTTTTTAAATAATTTAATGGAAGCGTTGATGTTTAAAAATATTAATCACGCTTTGCTTGAAAGCTTATAGACATATTTTACTTTCGATGAAATGGTCTGTAATAAATGGCTTTTATGATTAAAAGGTACGCGGCTTGAAAAAGGCGTACACTGAGCAAAAGACTCAAGTTTGATTTCATATATCCAGCAAATGAAATAAAAGCATGCTCTATCCAGCTAAGCTTTGGTGTATTATTAATAATGGTACTGAGCTCATTATATTCTAATTTAAAGGAAGAGATGCAGCATTGACACATGAGGAATGAGCTAAATTCAGAGCCCACAGCAAATTGTTTGAGTCCTGATCTAATTACTCAAGAACATTCATCTCCAGAAGCTTTTTAAATAGGACATGGTGGCTTTGGATATTGACATAAGTGTTTCAGAAAACAGTTAAAAGGATATTAAAAATAGTTGATATGAATATGAATATGTTTATTGTCTGGAATCAGACTTTGGACAATTAGTAAACCCCCGAAAATTTAATTTCCTGAAAAAAATGCCTAGTTGCTGTCATTTCCAGAAACGACAGCTAACATTTCTTCATTTTCCATACAGGATGGATATTAATATCTATATATATATTATTGGCACCCCTGCATTTCTGTCAGATAATGCACCACTTTGCCCAGAAAATTGTTGCAATTACAAATGTTTCGGCATTCTCATGTTTGTTTTTTTTGTTTGTCTTGGTATGACACAAAAAGTGGAGAAACAAAATACCAAATCTGACACATTCCACACCTCCAAAAATTGACTGGACAAAATTTATTGGCACCCTCAATTTCATATTTGGTAGTGCACCCCTTGTAAAAAAAATAACTGAAAATAATCACTTCCTGCAACCATCAATGAGTTTTCTAGACCTCTTTGGACCACTATTCTTTCGCCAACTGCTCCAGGTCTCTCAGATTGGATGGGTTTCTTTTCCCAACTGCGGTTTTGAGATCTCTCCCCAGGTGCTCTTTGGGATTTAGCTCTAGACTCATTACTGGCTAGTTCAGTACTCTCCAGCGCTTTGTCTTAAACCATTTCTGAGTGCTTTTTGACGTGTGCTTTGGGTCTTTGTTCTGCCGTAAGACCTATGACCTCTGACGGAGACCCAACTTTCTGACACTGGGCCCTACATTGCACCCCAGAATTCTTTGGTAGTCTTCAGATTTTATAATGCCATGTACACGGTCAAGACACCCAGTGCTTGAAGCAGCAAAGCAACCCCAAAACATGAGTGAACCTCCATTATGTGTGGCTGTAGGGACTGTATTCTTTTCTTTAAATGCCTCATTTATTTTTCTGAAAACAGTAGAATGATGGGCTTTACCAAAAAGCTGTAATTTCGTTTTGTCTGTCCACATCACATTCTCCCTAAAGGATTTTGGCTTCCTGAGGTAAGTTTTTGCAAAAGAAGGAAGGAAGGAAGGAAGGAAGGAAGGAAGGAAGGAAGGAAGGAAGGAAGGAAGAGATACAGGAAGGAAGGAAGGAAGAGAAGAAATACAGGAAGGAAGGAAGAGAAGAAATACAGGAAGGAAGAAAAGAAAGAAAAAAGAAGGAAGGAAGAGATGACAGAAAGGTAGTAAAGAAAGAAATAAGACAGGAAGGAAGGAAGAGATGACAGAAAGGAAGTAAAGAAAGAAAAAAGACAGGAAGGAAGTAAGAGAAGAAATACAGGAAGGAAGAAAAGAAGAGATTTATATGTGATATAAATATCACATATGCAAAATACTCCTTATTGGAGATGAATGTTTTCACCCTAATTGGGGTACTCAGGTCCACTGAAGGCATAAGAACACCATCTACAATAAATGCTTCAGTGTAACCTAACTAATACTAGGAAAAACAATCTACAATCCAGTATACAAGTGGTACAAAATTCAGATACACAAATGTCTCCCCAATAAACCAACACAAAGAAAGCATATATCAGGTAAAACATGGACCACATCTATATCTGTTGCATGGGGGGTGTTTTTTTTAACAGTGAAGTTACAAAGTTACGTAGTTCGTCTGGTTGAAAAAAGACACAAGTCAATTGAGTTCAAACCAATAAAAATGGGGGGGGGTAACACTATATAGATTATTTGGTGAATTGAGTAGTACAGCACTGCTTTCTTTTAGGATCTATCTTTCTATGTCCTTAGATACACTTCAGCTAAAGTATTGAAGATATTGAAGAAAAAAATCAGGTATCTAGGGCAGTAGTTGGAGTTTAGATGCGAGGAGCTGTAATAAACCGAATTCCCAAAGATCACTGCAATCCTGTGACCCTGCAGAGTGAAAAACCTGTGAAAGAAGACAGAACAGAGCGCTTCTTAAGGTAGGAATATATGGACATGCTGCTTCCCTTTAAGTCTTATCATCAAGCATGAAAATGTACTGTTTACCTTAGTAGTGACCTTTTTTTCTTCTTTTATTTCAGCTTGAGTGTCGGGGTTCAGAGGTCAGGCAGTCTTTATACACTGTTTTCCAGCTCCTAATAGTGCATAACAGTATGAAACACATCACCATAGTTAAACTACAGGTTTCTGTAATTTGACTCAGTTATGAAGGAAGGAGCAGAGGAAGGAAGGAAGGTGGGAGAGATAGAGAGAGGAAAGGAAGATGGGAAAGAAGGGTTATGGGAAGAAAGAACATAAGAGTTAAACAATGAAGGGGATAAAGGAAGGAGAGAAAAGAAAGGAAGGAAAAGAAAGAAAGCAATGAAGAGATGACAGAAAGAAAGCTAGGAAGGGATGAAAAAAAAAGAAGGAAGGAATAGATGAAAGAAAGGAAGGAAGGGAGAGAAGAAAGAAAGGAAGGAAGGGAGAGAAGAAATAAAGAAATGAAGGAGGGAAGAGAAGAAAGAAAGAAAGAAAGAAAGAAAGAAAGAAAGAAAGAAAGAAAGAAAGAAAGAAAGACAGGAAGGAAGGAAAAGAAAAATAAAGGAAGGAAAAGAAGAAAGAAAGGAAGGAAGAAAAGAAAGGAAGAAAGAAGAGATTTATATGTGATATAAATATCACATATGCAAAATACTCCTTATAGGAGATGAATGTTATCACCCTAATTGGGGTACTCAGGTCCTCTAAAGGCATAAGAACACCATCTACAATAAATGTTTCAGTGTAACCTAACTAATACTAGGAAAAACAATCTACAATCCAGTATAAAAGTGGTATAACACAAAGAAACACAAAGAAAACATATATCAGGGAAAACATGGACCACATGTATATCTATTGTATGGGGGGTGTTCTTTTTTAACAGTGAAGTTACATAGTTATATAGTTCCTCTGGTTGAAAAAAGACACAAGTCCATTGAGTTCAACCAATAAAAGGGGGGGGGGGGGGGGGAGTAACACGATATAGATTATTTGGTGAATTGATTTCTTTTAGGATCTTTCTATGTCCTTAGATACACTTCAGCTAAAGTATTGAAGATTGTAAAAAATCAGGTATCTAAGGCAGTAGTTTGAGTTTAGAAGCGAGGAGCTGTAATAAACTGAATTCCCAAAGATCACTGCAATCCTGTGACCCTGCAGAGTAAAAAACCTGTGAAAGAAGAGAGAACAGAGCGCTTCTAAGGGCGCTTCTAAGGGTAGCAATATATGGACATGCTGCTTCCTTTTAAGTCTTACCATCAAGCATGAAAATGTACTGTTCACCTTAGTAGTGACCTTTTTTTCTTCTTTTATATCAGCTTGAGTGTCGGGGTTCAGAGGTCAGGCAGTCTTTATACACTGTTTTCCAGCTCCTAATAGTGCATAACAGTATGAAACACATCGCCATCGTTAAACTACAGGTTTCTGTAATTTGACTCAGTTATGAAGGAAGGAGCAGAGGAAGGAAGGAAGGTGGGAGGGAGAGAGAGAGAGGAAAGGAAGATGGGAAGGAAGGGATATGGGAAGGAAGAACATAAGAGGTAAAGAATGAAGGGAATAAAGAAAGAGGAGAAAGGAAGGGAAGGAAATGAAGGAAGAAAGAAGAGGTAGAAAATAACGAAGGAAGGCAGGAGGGAGGAAAAAAAGAAAGACAGGAAGGAAGAAAGGAATGAAGGGAGAAAGATAGGAAGGAGGAAAGGAAGGAATTAAGGAAGGAAGGAAGGAAGGAAGGAAGGAAGGAAGGAAGGAAGAAAAAAAGAAAGGAAGAAAGAAAGAAAGGAAGAGATGACAGAAAGTAAGCTAGGAAGGCATGAAAGAAGGGAAGGTATAGAAATGAAGGAAGGAAAAGAAGAAAGAAAGGAAGGAATAGATGAAAGGAAGGAAGGGAGAGAAGAAATAAAGAAAGGAAGAAAGAAAGAAAGAAAGAAAGAAAGAAAGAAAGAAAGAAAGAAAGAAAAGAAATAAAGGAAGGAAGAGAAGAAAGAAGGAAAGAAGAGGTAGAAAATAAGGAAGGAAGGCAGGAGGGAGGAAAAAAAGAAAGAAAGGAAGGAAGAAAGAAAGAAAGAAAGAAAGAAAGAAAGAAAGAAATGAAAGAAAGGAAGGAAGGAAGGAAGGAAGGAAGGAAGGAAGGAAGGAAGGAAGCTAGGAAGGCATGAAAGAAAGGAATGAATAGAGGAAAGGAAGGAAGGGAGAAAAGAACGAAAGAAATGAAGGAAGGGAGAGAAGAAAGAAAGGAAGGAAGAAAAGAAAGCGAGAAAGACAGGAAGGAAGTAGGAGAGGAATTAAAGGAAGGAAGAGAAGAAAGGAAGGAAGGAAGAAAAGAAAGGAAGAAAGAAGAGATTTATATGTGATATAAATATCACATATGCAAAATACTCCTTATTGGGGATGAATATTATCACCCTAATTGAAAGAAAAGAAAGAAAGAAAGAAAGAAAGAAAGAAAGACAGGAAGGAAGGAAAAGAAAAATAAAGGAAGGAAAAGAAGAAAGAAAGGAAGGAAGAAAAGAAAGGAAGAAAGAAGAGATTTATATGTGATATAAATATCACATATGCAAAATACTCCTTATAGGAGATGAATGTTATCACCCTAATTGGGGTACTCAGGTCCTCTAAAGGCATAAGAACACCATCTACAATAAATGTTTCAGTGTAACCTAACTAATACTAGGAAAAACAATCTACAATCCAGTATAAAAGTGGTATAACACAAAGAAACACAAAGAAAACATATATCAGGGAAAACATGGACCACATGTATATCTATTGTATGGGGGGTGTTCTTTTTTAACAGTGAAGTTACATAGTTATATAGTTCCTCTGGTTGAAAAAAGACACAAGTCCATTGAGTTCAACCAATAAAAGGGGGGGGGGGGGGGGGGGAGTAACACGATATAGATTATTTGGTGAATTGATTTCTTTTAGGATCTTTCTATGTCCTTAGATACACTTCAGCTAAAGTATTGAAGATTGTAAAAAATCAGGTATCTAAGGCAGTAGTTTGAGTTTAGAAGCGAGGAGCTGTAATAAACTGAATTCCCAAAGATCACTGCAATCCTGTGACCCTGCAGAGTAAAAAACCTGTGAAAGAAGAGAGAACAGAGCGCTTCTAAGGGTAGCAATATATGGACATGCTGCTTCCTTTTAAGTCTTACCATCAAGCATGAAAATGTACTGTTCACCTTAGTAGTGACCTTTTTTTCTTCTTTTATATCAGCTTGAGTGTCGGGGTTCAGAGGTCAGGCAGTCTTTATACACTGTTTTCCAGCTCCTAATAGTGCATAACAGTATGAAACACATCGCCATCGTTAAACTACAGGTTTCTGTAATTTGACTCAGTTATGAAGGAAGGAGCAGAGGAAGGAAGGAAGGTGGGAGGGAGAGAGAGAGAGGAAAGGAAGATGGGAAGGAAGGGATATGGGAAGGAAGAACATAAGAGGTAAAGAATGAAGGGAATAAAGAAAGAGGAGAAAGGAAGGGAAGGAAATGAAGGAAGAAAGAAGAGGTAGAAAATAACGAAGGAAGGCAGGAGGGAGGAAAAAAAGAAAGACAGGAAGGAAGAAAGGAATGAAGGGAGAAAGATAGGAAGGAGGAAAGGAAGGAATTAAGGAAGGAAGGAAGGAAGGAAGGAAGGAAGGAAGGAAGGAAGGAAGGAAGGAAGAAAAAAAGAAAGGAAGAAAGAAAGAAAGGAAGAGATGACAGAAAGTAAGCTAGGAAGGCATGAAAGAAGGGAAGGTATAGAAATGAAGGAAGGAAAAGAAGAAAGAAAGGAAGGAATAGATGAAAGGAAGGAAGGGAGAGAAGAAATAAAGAAAGGAAGAAAGAAAGAAAGAAAGAAAGAAAGAAAGAAAGAAAGAAAGAAAGAAAAGAAATAAAGGAAGGAAGAGAAGAAAGAAGGAAAGAAGAGGTAGAAAATAAGGAAGGAAGGCAGGAGGGAGGAAAAAAAGAAAGAAAGGAAGGAAGAAAGAAAGAAAGAAAGAAAGAAAGAAAGAAAGAAAGAAAGAAAGAAAGAAATGAAAGAAAGGAAGGAAGGAAGGAAGGAAGGAAGGAAGGAAGGAAGGAAGCTAGGAAGGCATGAAAGAAAGGAATGAATAGAGGAAAGGAAGGAAGGGAGAAAAGAACGAAAGAAATGAAGGAAGGGAGAGAAGAAAGAAAGGAAGGAAGAAAAGAAAGCGAGAAAGACAGGAAGGAAGTAGGAGAGGAATTAAAGGAAGGAAGAGAAGAAAGGAAGGAAGGAAGAAAAGAAAGGAAGAAAGAAGAGATTTATATGTGATATAAATATCACATATGCAAAATACTCCTTATTGGGGATGAATATTATCACCCTAATTGGGGTACTCAGGTCCTCTAAAGGCATAAGAACACCATCTACAATAAATGCTTCAGTGTAACTTAACTAATAATAGGAAAAACAATCTAATGTATGGGGGACTTAACTAATAATAGGAAAAACAATCTAATGTATGGGGGGGGTTCTTTTTTAACAGTGAAGTTACAGTACATAGTTTGTCTGGTTGAAAAAAGACACAAGTCCATTGAGTTTAACCAATAAAAGGGGGGGGGGGGGGGTAACACATGCTGCTTCCCCTTAAGTCTTACCATCGAGCATGAAAATGTACTGTTCACCTTAGTAGTGACCTTTTTTCTTCTTTTATTTCAGCTTGAGTGTCGGGGTTCAGAGGTCAGGCAGTCTTTATACACTGTTTTCCAGCTCCTAATAGTGCATAACAGTATGAGACACATCACCATAGTTAATGTACAGATTTCTGTATATTGACTCAGTTATGAAGGAAGGAGCAGAGGAAGGAAGGAAGGTGGGAGAGATAGAGAGAGGAAAGGAAGATGGGAAGGAAGGGTTATGGAAAGAAGGAACATAAGAGGTAAACAATGAAGGGGATAAAGGAAGGAGAGAAAAGAAAGGAAAAGTTATGAAGGAAGGAGCAGAGGAAGGAAGGTGGGAGGGAGAGAGAGAGAGGAAAGGAAGATGGGAAGGAAGAAAAGAAGAGGTAAAGGGTAAAGAATGAAGGGAATAAAGGAAGAGGAGAAAAGAAGGGAAGGAAAAAGAAAATGAAGGAAGAAAGAAGAGGTAGAAAATAATGAAGGAAAGCAGAAGGGAGGAAAGAAAGAAAGAAACAAAAAAAGAAAGAAAAAAAGAAAGAAAGAAAGAAAGAAAAGAAAGAAAGAAAGAAAGAAAGAAAGAAAGAAAGAAAGAAAGAAAGAAAGAAAGAAAGGATAAAAAGCAAAGAAGGAAGGAATAGATGAAATAAAGGAAGGAAGGGAGAGAAGAAAGAAAGAAAGAAAGAAAGAAAGAAAGAAAGAAAGAAAGAAAGAAAGAAAGAAAGAAAGAAAGAAAGAAAGAAAGAAAGAAAGAAAGAAAGAAAGAAAGAAAGAAAGAAAGAAAGAAAGAAAGAAAGAAAGAAAGAAAGAAAGACTATTTTTTTATTGAGGTTTTTGCACATTTTGGATATTCACTCACTCACTGGGGGGAATTTACTAAAACTGGAGCACACAGAATCTGGTGCAACTGTACATGGTAGCCAATCAGCTTCTAACTTCGGCTTGTTCAATAAGGCCTCTTTCACACTGGTGGAGTCTGCCAGCAGAGCCGGCCGCTCAGCGGGGGATCTTTCCGCTGATCCTGCGGATGACAGGTCCGTGTCCGCTCCCCTGATGCAGAGCAGACAGAGACACAGTCCACGCTCCTCTATGGGCTGTCGGATGGAAACGGAACGCTTGTCCATTTCCATCTGACTGTCATCTGATCCGCCAGATGGATGGGGAACAAATCCCCATCCATCTGTTTTTAGCAGACAGGAGTGGATCGGATGTCGGCGGGTGTCAAGGGACACATGTCCCTTGACATCCGCCGCTCCATATAGAGCAATGGATGGTCCGACCGGGTACTCCTGAAAAACTAACAGGCAGACCCAATCGGTCCGTCATTGTGAAAGAGGCCTACAACCTAGAAGCTATTTCCTGTCCCATTGCACAGCTGCACCAGATTCTGTGTCCACCAGTCCTAGTAAACCTTCCCCACAGTGTTCATGTTTATTGCTTGCACGGTTATTAATAGAGTGTATTTTACACAATCATATACACTCATTGGCTACTTTATTAGGTACTCCTTGCTAGTACCGGGTTGGACCCCCTTTTGCCTTCAGAACTGCCTTAATTCTTCATGGCATAGATTCAACAAGATTTTGGTCCATAGTGACATGATAACAACACGCAGTTTTGTTGGCTGCACATCGATGATGCGAATCTCCCGTTTCACCACACCCCAAAGGTGCTCTATTGGATTGAGATCTGGTGACTGTGGAGGCCATTGGAGTACAGTGACCTCATTGTCCAGTAGTGAGATGATTTGATCTTTGTGACATGGTGCATTATCCTGCTGGAAGGAGCCATCAGAAGATGGGGACACTGTAGTCATAAAGGGATGGACATGGTCAGCAAAAATACTCAGGAAGGTCGTGGGGTTTAAACGATGCTCAATTGGTACTAAGGGGTCCAAAGTGTGCCAAGAAAATATCCCCCACACCATTACACCACCACCAGTCTGAACCGTTGACACAAGGCAGGATGGATCCATGTCTTCATGTTGTTTACGCCAAATTCTGACCCCACCATCTGAATCTCGCAGCTGAAATCGAGACTCATCAGACCAGACAACGTTTTTCCAATCTTCTATTGTCCAATTTTGGTGATCCTGTGTGAATTGTAGCCTCAGTTTAATGTTCTTAGCTGACAGGAGTGGCACCCGGTGTGCTTTTCTGCTGCTGTAGCTCATCTGCTTCAAATTTCAATGTGTTGTGCGTTAAGAGATGGTTATGATGGTTCTGAAATACTCAGACCAGCCCGTCTGGCACCAACAAGCATGCCACATTCAGTCACCTAAATCCCCTTTCTAATCAATTCAGTTTGAACTTCAGCAAGTCTTCCTCACCACATCTAGATGCCTAAATACATTGAGTTGCTGCCATGTGATTGGCTGATTAGCAATTTGTGTAATCAAGCAATTGAACAGGTGTACCTATTAAAGTGGCCAGTGAGTGTATTTTACCTGTATTGGTTGCATAGTGTGCATACAATTTCATTTCTCGTATGTGGTTAGCTTTACACGTTATATATATATATATATATATATATATATATATATATATATATATATATATATATATATATATATATATATATATATATAGCTTTGAGGTATTTAGTATCAGAATACAGTGTAACCATCTTTCCTCTGTTGCTTTTTTGAAATAAGCGTGGACTTCTATATACATTTTGGTGGTACTGCCAAATGCATCCTGGGGTATACTTTTTGTCTCACCCACAAAGGAAAGCATCATAGCTATGGCATGTTTACCATCCTATCCAGCCAGCATGTAAGGCTAAGGTGGGCAGTTGGGGGTTGGCAAGGCCTAATTGTTTTATTTTTATTAATTATTAATGAAGATTGCTATATAATTGTTTTCTAGCATACTGCTGTTCTTTTTTTAATTCTTTATTTAGAAATAGAGGGATCTTTAGGATGGCATTTCCTCTTAGGTACACAATCCTGCTGTACTTATGCATGGTTTTGTAAGGGATTTTGACCAGTTTGATCTTTGATTCAAGTTTTTCTGAGATTTGCTGGTCACACTGATTAGATTAGTTATTGTACCTAGCTTCTTATAGTCAGTTGCTGTGTTAGACTACGCTATATGGCCAAAAGCATTTGGATGCCTAACCATCACAGCTAGATGAGCTTGTTGGACATCTCCTCCTGAAACCATAGGCATTAAAATTTGTGCCCCCCCCCCCCCCCAATTTTTGGCTATAACAACCTCCACTCTTCTAGGAAGGCTTTCTGCAAGGCTTTGGAGAGTGTCTGTGCAAATTTGTGTCCATTCAGCCAAAAGAACATTAGTGAGATGAAGTACAGGCCAGGAGACCCAGTAGAAAGAGGAAAGAAGCCTAGACACAGCACCAACATGCCTGGGTTAAAAGGGATGTCCGTTGAGAAAGGAGCGCGGCTTGCCTGAACGTCGCAGCACGCATGCTCACGAAACGCGTCCACTACTAGTGATGTGATTCCCTGTTGCCACCTGTGCTTTTGCGCCTCACGCCTCGGTTTGAGTCCGTCCTGAGAAGCCGGCTTTCCATCTTCAGCGGCGGACTCCTCACTGACAGTTTCAGATCCTGTGGGATTCAGGAAGCAAGACTCAGTAGCGTCACCTGGACTACCCCTGTTGGGACCCGCAATGCCTGTATTTTCAGCCTAAATATGAATTGACAATTATATGTCTATTAAAGTTTTTAAAAAAACGTCTGCACCCAGAGACCCTCTCTCCTTGTTTCTCTAACAGTAAATGGGAGGAAGGTGGTACTCACTGGATTGATAGAAAAGGTGAAGCAGGTTGGTGTTTCAGGAGTTAGAATGAGGGTAGGATTTGAGAGGCGTTCAGTTGGAAGAGAGCCTGGATAGGACAACTTCCCACCCTCCCTCCCTTAGGGTTAAGGGTATTTTACTGTTGTTTTGGTATTTGTTTTTGTATTTTGCAGGTCACGGGGTCTGGGGCATTTCAGTCATAGTAGCTGGAGGGGCACGAGGTCCTTGGATGTGTTATGATTAGGGGCAAAAGGGTACATTTGTATGGATCCATCTTAGGTACGGCTCCCATTATTCTGGCTGGTGGTACCTATTCTGGCTGGTACCTGCGATATTGGTTTGTGTTTCTTTGGCTGGAGGCTTAAAAATGGTGGTTACGCGGGTACTTGTACTGCATGCCCACAAGGACCTTGGGGCCCCTTGAATGCTGTTTGTATGTTCATATGTTGATATGTTTAACCACTTGCCGACCGGCTCACACCAATATAAGTCGGTAGTGGCACCGCTGCGCAAAACCCTGTATGGACACGTTGGCCCTCTTGGAGCCGCCGGAGGCATGCGCGTGCACCAGCTGAACGGCGGGGGACCCGATGCGCATGGCCAGCGGGCGCGATTGCCACCGGTCACACGTGATCACATGCACGAGCGCCAGCATGGGGATTTGTGTGTGAAAACACACAAATCCCTGTGCTGTCAGAGGAGAGGAGACGTTGTTTGTTGCTAGTAAATAGGAACAACGATATATCTCCTCTCTTACTCAGTCCTATCCCCATACAGTTAGAACACACTGAGGGAACACACGTTTAACCCCTTGATCTGCCCCTAGTGTTAACCCCTTCCCTACCAGTGACATTTACACAGTTATCAGTGCATTTTTATAGCACTAATCGCTGTATAAATTCCAGTGGTCCCAAAAATGTGTCAAAAGTGTCCGATCTGTCCGCCGCAATGTCGCAATCCTGATAAAAATTGCAGATCGCCGTCATTACTAGTAAAAAAAAAAAATAAAATGATAAAAAAATAAAAATGCCATAAATCTTTCCCATAGTTTGCAGACGCTATGAATTTGGGAAAACCAATCAATATATGCTTATTGCTATTATTTTTACCAAGAATATGTAGAAGAATATATATTGGCCTAAACTGATGAAGACATTTGTTTTTAAAAAACATTTTTGGGGATATTTATTATAGCAAAAAGTAAAAAATATTGTTTTGTTTTTTTTTCAAAATTGTCAATGTTTTTTTGTTTATAGTGCAAAAAAATAAAAAATGCAGAGGTGATCAAATACCACCAAAATAAAGCTCTATTTGTGGGGAAAAAAAGGATGCAAATTTTGTTTGCGTACAACGTCGGATGACCACGCAATTACCAGTTAAAGCGACGAAGTGCCAAATTACAAAAAGTGCTCTGGTCAGGGAGGGGGTAAAATCTTCCTGGGCTGAAGTGGTTAACCACTTAAGGACCAGCTTCATTTTGGAATTTAGGTGTTTACATGTTTAAAACAGGTTTTTTTGCTAGAAAATTACTTAGAACCCCCAAACATTATATATTGGTTTTTTTTCTAACACCCTAGAGAATAAAATGGCGGTCATTGCGATACTTTTTTTCACACCATATTTGTGCAGCGGTCTTACAAGCGTGCTTTTTTTTGGAAAAAAAATCACTTTTTTGAATAAAAAAATAAGACAACAGTAAAGTTAGCTCAATTTTTTTATATTGTGAAAGATAATGTTACGCCGAGTAAATTGATACCCAACATGTCACACTTCAAAATTGTTCCCGCTCATGGAATGGCGTCAAACTTTTACCCTCAAAAATCTCCATAGGCGACGTTAAAAAAATTCTACAGGTTGCATGTTTTGTGTTACAGAGGAGGTCTAGGGCTAGAATTATTTCTCTCGCTCCAACGATTGCGGTGATACCCCACGTGTGTGGTTTGACCACCGTTTTCATATGCGGGCGCTACTCACTTATGCGTTTGCTTCTGTGCGTGAGCTCATTGGTACGGGGTTTTTGTTTTATTATTATTTATTTTACATGATTTTATTTATTTTTACACTGTTTAAAAAAAAAGTGTCACTTTTATTCCTATTACAAGGAATGTAAACATCCCTTAATAGAAAAAAGCATGACAGGACCTCTTAAATATGAGATCTGGGGTCAAAAAGACCTCACATCTCATATTTACACTAAAACGCAATTAAAAAAAAAAAAATGACATTGAAAAAAATGTGCCTTTAAGACATATGGGCGGAAGTGACGTTTTGACGTTGCTTCCGCCCAGCAGTATCATGGAGACGAGTGGGCGCCATCTTAGCCTCACTCGTCTCCAGGCACAGCAGGGAGACAGATGCGATCGCCTCCGCCGCTACCGACGGCTCCGGTAAGCGGCGGAGGGCACCGGATCGCGGCGGGAGTGGGGGGGTCCTTTCCCGCCACCGATAAAAGTGATCTTGCGGTGAATCCGCCACAGAGACCACTTTTATCTGAAAGCCGACCGCCGCACGAAAAAGGGGATACCGGGGTTATGGCAGCTAGCTGCTGCCATAACAACGATATCCGCCGCCAAACTTTGGACGTACATCAGCATGCGGCGGTCGGCAAGTGGTTAATATGTTATTTATGTTTGATTATTAAAAGGCTGCTATGGCCATTTAAACTCCATTCAGTGTCATGTCTGGTCAATTTATTATAAGTGGTCAGGCAGTTTGGTCAAAGCATCTTTTGTAACCTAGTCATGGTGAGAAGACCTGGCTTACAAAAGGATTTCCAATTCATACCAAAGGTGTTTAGTAAGTTTGAGGTCAAGGGGTGTCAGCTTGTAGATAGCAGGTCCCAGGCAAACCGGCAGCACCTGTTAGGAGGGGCAGATTGCGGCCATGGCCATCTCGTGCCCAAGCGGGAAGATGTCTGGAGGAGATGCAATCCCCAATGCTTTCCCTCCCCCTCAGGAACCTTTCCCTGCCGCTATTTCTGTCCCACATGCCAAACCTGGGAGATAGGCCCTTTAAAAGGCTCTGCCTGACCTAAGATGGCTGCTAGAGTCACATGGGGCAGCAGCATCCAATGGGATAGCTTCCCCAGTGACCAAGGAAATCATAGAGGAATTATGTCTTTCTTGACTTTCCGTCCAACTGCAGTGCTGCTGCAGAAGAGCGTCACCTGCAGTGGAGAAAGTAGACTGCACATGACTACATATAAGGGCGATATTCCACACACAGAATCTGATGCAGCTGTGCATAGTAGCCAATCAGCTTCTAACTTCAGCTTGTTCAATTAAAGACTTTGTTGCACCAACATTTCATATTCCTGATATGTGCCTGCTCTACTATGTACTTATATGAAAAGTATCCTGTTCTCTTGTATTGCTTCCTTTGTGTGAAATCCCTGATGTTCCTGCCAGTCCCTCTGCTTTTCTATTAAAAACTGACCACACTAAGCAGGATAACATAATATGGTCAGTTTTCTAGGTGTGCTCGGAACTCAGCCTGCTCTCCACCAATCATAAGACTTGTCCTGACACTCCCCCCTCTCCCCTGCACAGCCATTCACTGGGAAGCTCAGTGTGCTGCTGCTTCTCCTCCCACAGCTCTTATGCAGCTGAGAACAGAGGGAATGTGATCATTTATAAAAAAGGGAAAAAGGTATTTATAATTTTTTTACTTTTTTTTTTTTATTTCTATACACAAATGTTTTGCCTTTCATTTCTATTCTAAACTGAATCAAAACTGGAAACTGATTGGCTACTATGCACAGCTGCCCCAAATTCTGTGTGCACCAGTTTTAGTAAATCTCCCCCATAGTCTTTCCAATTTTATTTTTTTAAATTCACAGTATGGCTATATATGTATTTCCAATGAAGGGCACTTGTAATAATATAGCATTTTGGGCTATTTCCAATCTTTTGAGTTTGAAGAATACCCCTTTCTGTTATTGGAGGACAAAGCCAGCTCCACAACATGGTTCAATGTGTTTGGTGTTGAATAACCTTAATGGCCTGCACAGAGCCTTGACCAGGGCTGTCTTAATGAAAGGGCACACCTGGTCACTGCCCAGGGGCCCCAGTTGCATGGGGGGCCCCTCCACATTCCCCAAAGCAGCTAGTCCTTGAGCCCACGCTGCCCCGAAATTGGGGGCCCCATGATGGCACTGAGAGTGATGGCTACACAGGGGAGGCAGGCTGGCAGCGGTGCGCCGTGCTGTGCAGAACGTTACCTATTATTTCACAGCCAGCAGGGAGGGGCGGGGCCGAAGTGCCAGTGATGCTCTGACCCCGCCCCATGCAGCTTGAATGCTCGGGACTCGAAGGCTGTGGGGTAGGAGCTGGAGTGGGAACTGCTGAGTAGGCAGCACTGAGAGCCCACCTGCGGAATTAGCATTGTGGATGATGTCATGGTGAGCTCAGCTGTCCAGCACTGTTTGCACCGAAGGGCTTGGAATGCCCGGAGGGATGCTCCCTCCTCCGCCCCTCCTTCTGCATGCTTGATTGGTATAGGTGAGTCCAGTGCTGGAGGTGGGCACAGAGCCAAAAGTTCACATGCACTGTATCTACACTGGAAAAGGGGATACTACATGGATGGAATAATGGTGCTGGGGGATATCAGGGGTGTATGGGGGAAAACAATGCTGAGGGGGGATCTGTGGTGTATAGGGTATAGCAATGCTTGGGGTAGCTTGGGTGGCTATAGTGCTAGAAGTATCAGGGATGTAGAGATGCCATAGTGTAGGGGGTTTTAGGGATGTAGTGGGGTCACAATACAAGGGGTATCTTATAGTATATGGTTACAGTGCTGGGGTGATATCTGGGGTGTAGAGGGGTCGGAGTGCTGAGGGTATATCTGGGGTGTAGAGGGGTCAGAGTGCTGAGGGGATATCTGGGGTTTAGAGGGGTCAGAGTGCTGGGGGGATATCTGGGGTGTGGAGGGATCAGAGTTCTGGGGGGATATCTGGGGTGTAGAGGGATCAGAGTGCTGGGGGGATATCTGGGGTGTAGAGGGGTCAGAGTGCTGGGGGGATATCTGGGGTGTAGAGGGGCCAGAGTGCTGGGAAGATATCCGGGGTGTAGAGGGATCAGAGTGCTGGGGGGATATCTGGGGTGTAGAGGCGTCAGAGTGCTGGGGGGATATCTGGGGTGTAGAGGGATCAGAGAGCTGGGGAGATATCTGGGGTGTAGAGGGATCAGAGTACTGGAGGGATATCTGGGGTGTAGAGAGGTCAGAGTGCTGAGGGGATATCTGGGGTGTAGAGGGATCAGAGTGCTGGGAGGATATCTGGGGTGTAGAGGGGTCAGAGTGCTGGGGGGATATCTGGGGTGTGGAGGGATCAGAGTTCTGGGGGGATATCTGGGGTGTAGAGGGATCAGAGTGCTGGGGGGATATCTGGGGTGTAGAGGGGTCAGAGTGCTGGGGGGATATCTGGGGTGTAGAGGGGTCAGAGTGCTGGGAAGATATCCGGGGTGTAGAGGGATCAGAGTGCTGGGGGGATATCTGGGGTGTAGAGGCGTCAGAGTGCTGGGGGGATATCTGGGGTGTAGAGGGATCAGAGAGCTGGGGAGATATCTGGGGTGTAGAGGGATCAGAGTACTGGAGGGATATCTGGGGTGTAGAGAGGTCAGAGTGCTGGGGAGATATCTGGGGTGTAGAGAGGTCAGAGTGCTGGGGGTATATCTGGGGTATAGAGGGGTCGGAGTGCTGGGGGGATATCTGGGGTGTAGAGGGATCAGAGTGCTGGGGGGATATCTGGGGTGTAAAGGGGTCAGAGTGCTAGGGGGATATCTGGGGTGTAGAGGGGTCAGAGTGCTGGGGGGATATCTGGGGTGTAGAGGGGTCAGAATGCTGGGGCATATCTGGGGTGTAGAGGGATCAGAGTGCTGGGGGATATCTGGGGTGTAGAGGGGTCAGAGTGCTGGGGGGATATCTGGGGTGTAGAGGGGTCAGAGTGCTGGGGGGATATCTGGGGTGTAGAGGGGTCAGAATGCTGGGGCATATCTGGGGTGTAGAGGGATCAGAGTGCTGGGGGATATCTGGGGTGTAGAGGGGTCAGAGTGCTGGGGGGATATCTGGGGTGTAGAGGGGTCAGAGTGCTGGGGGGATATCTGGGGTGTAGAGGGGTCAGAATGCTGGGGCATATCTGGGGTGTAGAGGGATCAGAGTGCTGGGGGGATATCTGGGGTGTAGAGGGGTCAGAGTGCCCGGAGGGATGCTCCCTCCTCCGCCCCTACTTCTGCATGCTTGATTGGTATAGGTGAGTCCAGTGCTGAAGGTGGGCACAGAGCCAAAAGTTCACATGCACTGTATCTCCACTGGAAAAGGGGATACTACATGGATGGAATAATGGTGCTGGGGGATATCAGGGGTGTATGGGGGAAAACAATGCTGAGGGGGGATCTGTGGTGTATAGGGGATAGCAATGCTTGGGGTAGCTTGGGTGGCTATAGTGCTAGAAGTATCAGGGATGTAGAGAGGCCATAGTGTAGGGGGTATCAGGGATGTAGTGGGGTCACAATACAAGGGGTATCTTATGATATATGGTTACAGTGCTGGGGGGATATCTGGGGTGTAGAGGGGTCAGAGTGCTGGGGGTATATCTGGGGTGTAGAGGGGTCAGAGTGCAGGGGGATATCTGGGGTGTAGAGGGATCAGAGTGCTGGGAAGATATCTGGGGTGTAGAGGGGTCAGAGTGCTGGGGGGATATCTGGGGTGTAGAGAGGTCAGAGTGCTGGGGGAATATTTAGGGTGTAGAGGGGTCAGAGTGCTGGGGGGATATCTGGGGTGTAGAGAGGTCAGAGTGCTGGGGGAATATTTAGGGTGTAGAGGGGTCAGAGTGCTGGGGGGATATCTGGGGTGTAGAGGGGTCAGGGTGCTGGGGATATCTGGGGTGTAAAGGGATCAGAGTGCTGGGGGGATATCTGGGGTGTAGAGGGGTCAGACTGCTGGGGGATATCTGGGGTGTAGAGGGGTCAGAGTGCTGGGGGGGGATATCTGGGGTGTAGAGGGGTCAGAGTGCTGGGGGGATATCTGGGGTGTAGAGGGGTCAGAGTGCTGGGGGAATATCTGGGGTGTAGAGGGGTCAGACTGCTGGGGGATATCTGGGGTGTAGAGGGATCAGAGTGCTGGGGGATATCTGGGGTGTAGAGGGGTGAGAGTACTGGGGGAATATTTAGGGTGTAGAGGGGTCAGAGTGCTGGGGGGATATCTAGCGTGTAGAGGGGTCAGAGTGCTGGGGGGATATCTGGGGTGTAGAGGGATCAGAGTGCTGGGGGGATATCTGGGGTGTAGAGGGATCAGAGTGCTGGGGGGATATCTGGGGTGTAGAGGGATCAGAGTGCTGGGGGGATATCTGGGATGTAGAGTGGTCAGAGTGCTGGGGGGATATCTGGGGTGTAGAGGGATCAGAGTGCTGGGGGGATATCTGGGGTGTAGAGGGATCAGAGTGCTGGGGGGATATCTGGGGTGTAGAGGGATCAGAGTGCTGGGGGGATATCTGGGGTGTAGAGGGGTCAGAGTGCTGGGTGGATATCTGGGATGTAGAGTGGTCAGAGTGCTGGGGGGATATCTGGGGTGTAGAGGGATCAGAGTGCTGGGGGGATATCTGGGGTGTAGAGGGGTCAGGGTGCTGGGGGATATCTGGGGTGTAGAGGGATCGGAGTGCTGGGGGGATATCTGGGATGTAGAGTGGTCAGAGTGCTGGGGGGATATCTGGGGTGTAGAGGGATCAGAGTGCTGGGGGGATATCTGGGGTGTAGAGGGGTCAGAGTGCTGGGGGGATATCTGGGGTGTAGAGGGATCAGAGTGCTGGGGGGATATCTGGGGTGTAGAGGGGTCAGAGTGCTGGGGGGATATCTGGGGTGTAGAGGGATCAGAGTGCTGGGGGGATATCTGGGGTATAGAGGGGTCAGAGTGCTGGGGGGATATCTGGGGTGTAGAGGGATCAGAGTGCTGGGGGGATATCTGGGGTGTAGAGGGGTCAGAGTGCTGGGGGGATATCTGGGGTGTAGAGGGATCGGAGTGCTGGGGGGATATCTGGGGTGTAGAGGGGTCAGAGGGCTTGGGGGGATATCTGGGGTGTAGAGGGGCCATGGTGCTGGGGAGGCATCAATCTTGCAGATATATTATATGCACAGGACAGCTTTGTTACTTTATGTATGTAGTGTTTTCCCACTGTTTCTTTGCTGTACCCAATGATTGTTCATGTAGTTAATGCGGAGTTCCACCCAAAAGGAGAATGCTCCCGCTTGTCTGCCTCCTACCTACTTGATGTCTGTTTACCAGAGCTGTCTCCATTGTTGGGGCCCCAGAGCATTACTTTGCCCCGGGGCCCATGATTCTATTAAGACGGCCCTGCACGCTGTTGGAATCCATGAGTGTTCCTGGCTGGGTTGCCTCCCTCCAGGTTTACTGTGAACTGTTTTGCATTACATCAATACAAGTTCTTTGCATTGTACTGGAGTGTATGTGTTATTGCTGCCATACCGCACTGCACCCCACCAATATATCCAATCCCTTTATGGCACCCATTCCTGCTATACATTTAAAAGCCCTGTCAATAAAAAGCCACGTTTTACTGACTAAGCTACAATATGAATGCCCATTTCTGTGAAGTAAGATAAGGTCCACTTCAATAGCTCTCTTGGATTAAAAAAAAAAAAAATGAAATAATATTTAATTGGTTAAAAATTCATATGCTTAGACAGCTAAAGATTCTTGTCTGTGTGGGTTCTTAAAAAAAATGATCAGAACACAACAGCACACTCTGTTCTTATCATGAAAAAAACACAAAAAATAATAACAGTTATATTCCTTTGAATAAAACGTAGTAATTTGCAATACTTTATCCATTTACTATTGTTTTATGCACATACACAAACAAGCCTCCTGCTGCTTCTGTAAGTATATTGATCATGTGTAGTCTCTTAACTTAGCACCTTCATGAACTAATGGCTTTTTGTTTCTGTCTGCATCTGTTTAATAGTGATCATTTTAATGAAAACTTGCCTTGAAAATACCTCCCGCTACCTTCCTTTATGTCCTGAAATAAAAGATGGAAAAAAATAAAAAATAAAAATCAATTAAAGCTTTCACTTTATTTAACTTTTTTTTTGTTATTTTTCATATATTTATATTTTGGAACAATAAACAAACTATGGCTAAGTGGTATTCTATATATTTTTTTTTTTTTTTACCTGTGGAGTTATATTATATTTTCGATCACTATTCACGTACAAGAAAAAAACAAGTATTTGATGGGAGAATTTCCAGATGGTATTTAAGAGATCTTGTTATCGTCAATGAAATTCTTATTGATAATAATTTTGGCTTGGGCTGCCTTTTGCATCGTGAAATTTTCTTACATCTCTGCAGCTAATGAGATTTTTAATAACTATTAAACAGCACCTGGTGCTAGGATGCAGAATTACTACATCTTTAATTAAATACAAAAAAAAAAAAAAAAAGATTGCATCGCAGGATGCTAAGTGACTAAGTAAATGTTCTTATACTATTAGGACTGTGTAGATCAAATTATAGGAACTTTACATCATTAGAACAATACATTGCTTAACCACTTGAGTACCAGCCTATAATACCCCTTCATTACCAGGTCAGTTTTCAGTATTGAGTGCTGTAATAATTCGACTGAGAATTACTCGGTCATGCAACATTGTACCCAAATTACTTTTTTATCTTCCGGTGGTATTTAACAACCACTGAGGTTTTATTTTTTACTATTTAAAAAAAAAACAAAAAAACTATAATTGTTGAAGAAAATCAAACTCTGTGTAAAAAAAAAAAAAAAAAATGCAAGACAATATTTAAACCCCCAAAATAACACCTTAAGGTGATCTAATTTTTGACAGAACATTCCAGAAAAGGAGGAAATATGCTGGTATTTAGGGTGTCAAAAATAGAGCTTGGATATCAAACTGGGAGCAGCATATGTGTCTGTGCAACTGTTGTTTCTCAATTGACATCAAGGGGATTGCCTGCATAGGAATGCAAGGAACACCTGTGCATCCCCATGCAGGTAAACATGGCCCTTGCACGGGCATATGCTATAGTACGCCCCGTGGGAAAAAGGCCTAAAAAACACAAGGAAAATTCAATCATTTATTTGAAAATGTAAGTACACCCTTGGAATCAAAAGCTAATACAGTAGAACCTTGGTTTGAGAGTAACTTGGTTTAAGAGCGTTTTTTTTTAATACGTTATTTTATTTTTAATGCATTTTTTTAATACATTTTGACTTGATATACAAGCGATGTCTTGATATCAGAGTAGCGTCATGTCACAAATCAGTATAAAAGAGAAGAGAGGCGCCTCTAAGTGTAGCAATATGGTTACATTTAATGAAGGTACAACATTTAGCAACATATTGCTACACTTAGTTACATAGTAGGTGAGGTTGAAAAAAGACGCAAGTCCAACCTGTGTGTGTGATTATGTGTCAGTATTACATTGTATGTCCCTGTATGTTGCGGTCGTTCAGGTGCTTATCTAATAGTTTCTTGAAACTATTGATGCTCCCCGCTGAGACCACCGCCTGTGGAAGGGAATTCCACATCCTTGCCACTTTTACAGTAAAGAACCCTCTACGTAGTTTAAGGGTAAACCTCTTTTCTTGTAATTTTAACCACTTAAGCCCCGGACCATTTAGCTGGCCAAAGACCAAAGCACTTTTTGCTATTCGGCACTGCGTCGCTTTAACTGACAATTGCGCAGTCGTGCAACGTTTCTCCCAAACAAAATTGGCGTCCTTTTTTTCCCACAAATAGAGGTTTCTTTTGGTGGTATTTGATCACCTCTGCGGTTTTTATTTTTTGCGCTATAAACAAAAAAAAAAAGACAATTTTGAAAAAAAAAAAACCCCACAATATTTTTTACTTTTTGCTATAATAAATATCCCGCAAAAATATATAAAAACATTTTTTTTCCTCAGTTTAGGCCGATACGTATTCTTCTACATACTTTTGGTAAAAACTATTGTAAATTGATTAGAAAACTATTCGAATGAATTTGAATTCCGTCCAAATGTTTTTCCGTTATTTCGGTACTATTGTAATTCAGAAATTCAAATACATCCAAATTTCCAAAAAACGAAAATTCGTCTGAATTTCAATTCGGAACGAAACAAACTGCACGTGTCTACCCTGTACGTCCCGTGGTCTCCAGTGATCACCACTAACCATGGTTCTCATTGGTTCCAAGTAGAACCCTTGTGTGCAAGCCTCGACACACACCCAGACTAAGTAGAAAAAGAGGAAAAGGGGTTGATGGACTTTAACGGTAACCACTTTAATCCCAAGTTGAAAAAAGTGCTCACAAATATATAAATGTATAAAATTCACATTTTATTAGGGCAAATATAAAGTCATCATAAAACATTTGAACATTGTGGAGTTTGTACTATAAAAATATGAAACACTCCCATGTATTATTTGCATGTGGTACCACACAATGTGAGTTATGTCTCTACATTTTTTCACACCCAGACCAAGATAATGTTGGTGATGAGTCCTGATTCCCATATTGGGGTCACAGATGCTTCCTTAGAACATTCCTCTGACCCCTTTGGATCCCAGGAACACTCCTTTGAGATCTTGGACAGGTTTTCCCAAGAAAGCCAGGTACGTGATGATGTCTGAAGTTCTGCGCATGCGGCCAGAATGGTTTGTAGACCTGTGTGCTCTATGCACATTAACATCAGGGCCATCTTTATTATTGATTGGGCCCTGGGCAAACATTTTCTTCCCCCCCCCCCTACATTCTGTGACATACAAAAAAATAGCAGGTCGGCTCAAAATCAGTTTACTCATGCAGCAATTGAAATTGGTCGCCAGAGATTACAGCCTATCCTTACCGCTCACTGATTGGTTGCCAGAGATTACAGCAGATCACTACTGTTCACTGAGTGGTTGCTACAGGTTACTGCACACCATTACAGCTCACTGATTGTGTTGCTATAGGTCACTGCACACCATTATCGCTCACTGATTGGGTTGCTAGAGGTTACTGCACACCATTACAGCTCACTGATTGGGTTGCTAGAAGTTACTGCACACCATTACCATTCACTGATTGGGTTGCTAGAAGTTACTGCACACCATTACCATTCACTGATTGGGTTGCTCGAGGTTACTGCATACCATTATAGCTCACTGATTTGGTTGCTAGAAGTTACTGCACACCATTAGCGCTCACTGATTGGGTTGCTAGAAGTTACTGCACACCATTATCGCTCACTGATTGGGTTGCTAGAGGTTACTGCACACCATTACAGCTCACTGATTGGGTTGCTAGAAGTTACTGCACACCATTACCACTCATTGATTGGGTTGCTAGAAGTTACTGCACACCATCACTACTCACCCATTGGTTGCTAGAAGTTACTGCACACCATTACTACTCACCCAACTCTCACTTAATGAACCCGGATGAAGGATTCCCCGAAACGCGTCGGTTCAGTGAGACTTATTACATTTCCACTTTTGGTTTTCCTCTCAATGTGATGCAGTTGTGTCCAAATTACATATCCTTGCTTTTTGATGTATCCCATTGTATATATTGTTTGTGTTTGATTTGTATTTTTGTATATATTTTTTGTTGTACTTTTGAATTTTGTAATAAAATTATATATTTTTTACTTACATTGCATCATTGATGGTAGTGCCTCAAAAGTCCCACTCTAGGGGAATGTTTTGGTCTTTTTGGATTTTTGGGATGTGGTACACCCTCTGCTTAGTACTACTCCCTGTCAGAGACCTCTTTTTCCCGTAGCCTTATGAGCAAGCCAAGTGTTGTGAAAAACGCATCAACGAAGGCTGGTTTTGGGTTGGAGACATCACCATATGCAAGCAATGCACTGATTCTTAGAAATACTGCAAGAAGAGGGGTTTCCGTAGACTTGTGAGCAAGCCAGGAGTGGTGAAACGTGTGAAGGAAGGCTAGTTTTGGGTTGGAGACATCACTGTATGCAGTCAATGCACGTATTATTAGAAATACTGCAAGAAAAGGGTTCTCATAGCCTTGTGAGCAAGCAGGAGTGGTGAAATGTGTCAAGGAAGGCTGGTTTTGGGTTGAAGACACACTGATTATTAAAAGTACCGTAAGAAGAGCTAATTGGAACGTGGCTGAGTTTGTTCCTTGCTTCCTAGAGGGTAATAGCTATAGGACTAATGCATACCAGAAGGGCATTTTGTTTTTCTACAGAAAAAGTGGAGTAACACTTAAAAGATAACAGCTACCTCTGAGGACCCTCATAGCTAATGCTGATTTTTAGTTAAAACAACATTAACTCAAATCTATCCTCTAGCATAGCCAGCAGACTTATGAGCTTTTCATGAAGCCCAAGGGCCAAACCCCGGACAGCCCCAACATATTCTCCATCTGCCTTTAATTTATGACACCCCGCAGCACTTAAACCTAAAAAGATGAATTCTGTGATTAAGCATAAGTTCTCTAACCACAAGAAAAGCACAACACATAAAAAAAAAAAAAAAAAAAAAAGTAATTTTTTTCATGCTTCGGTCTCTTTTCAAGTCCTCTGCATCAAATTCCTCATCGCTGCCAGAAACTCCCTTTGTGACAACGGATTCGTAAAGTAGCTTTTATCCACAAACCGCATGGACATAATTATCAATTAGCCAACTTTCTCGTCTGAAAAAGGAGTGACACATGAGCGGAGCGGATGACTCCACCACCGACATTTCAACAAGAGAAATAATATGGGACTTGACATAATTCCTTCAGCTCTATATAGGTTGGAGGTGTTTGCTGGTTGAATTAGCACATAAACCTGTGTGGAACAGCTCAATTAAGTGTACAGTTAAACAGATATCAAGAATTCCTGTCTAGATCCAAGCACTGTGTAAAATTATTCAGGCATGGTAGGGAAGAATGGAACACCTGATGTATGAAATTGGCCCAAATGCCCTTTTCTTTATTAGACGATCTTTCTTCTTCGTGGTCTATGTGGTGCTATCAAAAAAAAAAAAAAAATGACATTTAGGCATGTGTGTGAGTAATAGGAGGCTTTACTCTTCATTACCTCTTGAAAAACCAAAGAAACACTGCTACCGTCTTTATGTAAAAGATAAAGCAAAATAATTTTCTGCGAGAAGGCTGACAAGTAGAGTGCTTTTAATTTTCAGAGTGTGACATAGCTTCATTGAAATAGTGAAAGCACATCTGTCTCATGTGAAGAAAAATCACAATGTTCAAGAAGCGACTGTAAATTTAAACTGAACTACGGGCAAACATGGAATACATGTTTTACAGTATCTGCCAAAGGATTTGTACACTATATTGCCAAAAGTATTGGGACACCTGCCTTTACACGCACATGAACTTTAATGGCATCCCAGTCTTAGTCCGTAAGGTTCAATATTGAGTTGGCCCACCCCTTGCAGCTATAACAGCTTCAATTCTTCTGGGAAGACTGTCCACAAGGTTTAGGAGTGTGTCTATGGGATTGTTTGACCATTCTTCCAGAAGCGCATTTGTGAGGTCAAGCACTGATGTTGGACAAGAAGGTCTGGCTCACAGTCTCCATTCAAATTCATCTCAAAGGTGTTCTATCAGGTTGAGGTCCGGACTCTGTGCAGGCCAGTCAAGTTCCTTCACCCCTCTGATCCTGAAAGCACATGCCTGGAGTCCTTGATCAAGGTCCCACTCATAATGTCCAAGGACAGCTGTCGTCCACCCAGCCTCCATGCGACACTCCCCAGTGAGAGAAAAGAGTACTTCCCCAGTTCATCTCCCACAGGTGAAGCCCTTCAGCAAATATCCTCCAGTCCAAGCTCTTCCTTGTTTTCTGCCAAGCACACTCTGTGGCCCGGCAACAGCTCTTCAATGAATTAATCTAATAATAAAATGTGGCTTCAAGGTCTAAGATTTACTACCTACTCATATTTTATATTAAAAGAAGAGAAAAAAAAAAACAACCTCTCTCCCAAACATAACACAAGGAAGCCACTGGTACATATACCTAGAACAATCCCCAAAAGCTGAATAAAAAACACAACACATAATCACCACGAAGCCATATTAAAAACATAATTGGCCAATTATAAGAAAAATACAGCAGCTGCCGAGAAAAGTCTATAATCTTGTTCAAGTGGATGATGTGAGATGAGGTCCCCCAACCAGGGATAAAGTCCACAAGAATTGGTATGTATTGAAGTCCTGATTTATCTTAAATTAGGGCCAGACCACTAGTGTATACTCATATAAATATAGTCCACCTTAGGTTTTAGATTATCTTCCAGGAAACAGTCAAATCCCAAGCTATAGCTGCAATGGGACTTCTCATGTGAGCATGAGTAATGTTCTACACTCATAGAACCTGCTGGAAAACTCCCAGGGAAGATTTGCGCAACCCAGATGCCTGGGTATACCATAGCATAATTCAACACATACGGTATATAAAATGCAGTATGTATGTTGCTTCTCAGCAAGCAACTATGGATCCACCTAGTCTTCCAGGAAACATTCAAATCCCAAGCTATAGCTGCAGTGGGGCTTCTCATGTGAGCATGAGTAATGTTCTACACTCATAGAACCTGCTGGAAAACTCCCAGGGAAGATTTGCGCAACCCAGATGCCTGGGTATACCATAGCATAATTCAACACATACGGTATATAAAATGCAGTATGTATGTTGCTTCCCAGCAGGCAACTATGGATCCACCTAGTAGGGATCTTTATAGGCATCTATCAAGCTTGGTCTGTTTTAGATTATAGTTGTCTTGAGAAAGGAGGCACCAGGCATGACATAAGGGTCACAGGTCCATATATACTCAATGAGATGAAAGGATACTTAGCCATCCATATTGGCCCTGGAAAGTCCAATTCATCCCATGAGGCTTCACATGCTTGTATTCATCCATGAAAGGAAAGTGTGGTCTGGTACCTCAAAGTATCATGGGGGAGCGTCCCAACATGCTGTATCTCCAAAGGGAGACAATAGATGGGAACCTGACCGGTTTCGCCGGTCAGGCCAGTGCATCAGAGGTAAATATTGGTCACTTGTTTATTCACTATTTAAAACTTTTTTTAAGTATTGTACTGAGCTGTCTCCCAGGTCTCATGAATAGATATAAAGAGTTTTGTATATAGCCAAATTGTTAGAAGAGGTTGAGTCATAGCCAAGGTATTTTATTCAGCTTTTGAGGATTGTTCAACAGCTCTTCAATACACTGGCTGCCTCCCAGGTGCAGCAGGCCGAGGATAATAACCCTTTTGAACAAGCTCCCCAAAAACATTTATCTTCCTCCCGGTCACCTTCTGGGTGTCCCTTCAAAGAGATTGGCTGAGGTCAGATAAATATTCACAACTCAGAGGCTGACCCAACTATTCTATACCTGGACACTTCTTTCAGAGGCAGACAGGAGCAATCTACCACCAATCTTAACAAAACCTGACCAGACCTGGAAAATAGATTGCTGTTCCATTGAATATAACAGAGCAACAAAATAATTTTTTTTTAATCAGATCGTTTTTATTGATTTTTTAAAAGACCAGTGTACACACGACAAAACATACAACCTATCAGCAGTTCAGTTCGGTCAACGTGGGTTAACTAAAAAAAAGAAAGTCATACACGAGTAACACACTATTCAGTAATACAATGAGTGACGGAATAGATACGAAAGGTCCACCATCCTAAAATTACAATGAAAAATGTTAATCCTTCACCTTCTCAGTGCAAAATATCATACATAGTATCTGAGCCTGGCTTGTTAACCACTTAAACCCAAAAAAACCTCAATTGTGCCAGATAGCTTGAGTATTGTAATTTGTTGTCATTGTATACTACCAGAAGGAATGATACCGCCAATATAAAGAGCAGTATGTAGGAATGTGTTATAATAACATACTGTGCAGAGGTTCCAAGGACTTACTAAAGTAATCTATTAAGAATGAGGGGTGTTGGGGCTAATTACATTTTTGGATAAAACGTTTCCAATTTTATTACATACCTTATTTTAGATCCAATAATGTCATCAATGTGTTTCTGTCCTTTTATATGCACTGAAGGCAGATCATAGCTGGTGGGGGGAGCTTCCTCAAGACAGCCCTAGGTAATACCCACATGTGTAGCTGATCCTCCATGACTGAAATCCAACAAAAAAAGGGGCAGAACAAGGATAGTCCAAGTGGAAAGGAAGGGGCTAAAAAGAGTAGGCAATCTCGGCACTCAAGCTATTGTTGAACTACAAATCACATGAGACATTGCAGGACCTTGTGGCTGATGATGTTGGATGCCCTCCACATAGGAAAGGAGATGGGCTCTATCTGACTTGCTGACGCTTCAAATGCACACAATGAGAAGCTCACAGTGTGCAGTGAAATCAGAGAAATTAATTTCAGTCCAGGAGAGGAGCTTGTACCACTGTGCAAGACTGAAAGGAAGGCCGGGGTTAATTTGTAAGAGGTAAGCAGAACTTGCAGAAAGTGACATTTGAGACAGAATAAACTCAAAAACAAAATGTAGAGGGATGGGGTATTATGTGCTTACTTTTCCAAAAAAAGTATCTTAGAAAGGTGGTGAGAGTCGGGGACAGTTGACACTGCTTTGGAACACTATTCATTATTATTTAACATGTTTGAGCCCAGAATAGAAAATCCCCCAATAAGGGGGAGTCCTGACAAAGTCCTGACCTCAACCTGATAGAATATCTTTGGGGTGAATTAGAGTGGAGACTGTGAGCCGGGTCTTCTCATCCAACATCAGTGCCTGACCTCACAAATGTGTTTCTGGAAGAATGGTCAAACATTCCCATAGACACACCCCTAAACCTTGTGGACAGCCTTCCCAGAAGAGTTGAAACTGTTATAGCTGCAAAGGGTGGGCCAACTCAATATTGAACCCCATGGACGAAAACTGGGATGCCATTGAAGTTCATGTGCATGTAAAGGCAGGCGTTCCAATACTTTTGACAATATAGTGTCAGGAGGGGTTTTTCTTTTCTCTTATTGGTATGCACTGAGCTTGGACAGGCTCTTCTTCACGATAGCACCCTCTTTCTTTTGAGCAGAACAACGGAATCAGAGATGGGAACCTTGAGCGGTACTTGAAACTCCCCTAACATATGGTTGCATTTTATGAGCTATTTAAAAAAAAGCTTTGGCTGGAGATTCGCATCCATTTAAAAAATACGAAATCCCAGGTGATGCTTAGCATTTTCTCACAAACTTTATAGGACAAAATAGGGAAGTCCATCAAAGAGATGAAAAAGTTCAAGAAGGAGCCTGGTGTGTTAACTGCAGTCATTCCTGAAAACATATTCGAGAGTGAAAGTCCAATTAAGCACTAGACCTGGTAATTAAAAAATTAGGTACGTTTGTGCTGGCATGCAGGTGCGAGGCGGTTTCCCTGGCACTTGCTTCTCCTGTGATTAGTAGGTTAATTTTAGCTTCAATAATGGCTTGCGGTGGTCTGACTTAGATGGGATCATTTGTCCTGTGCATAATGACATGAAATGGGGTTTCTGGTACAAAGCATGGCCAATGAATTTACAAATGAAGTAAAGAGACTTTTTAAAATTGTGAAGATATAAAAACAATCAAAAACAGCAACAATAAAAGTCTACATATGATTGGTAAGATTACAATTCTAACAGAAAATAAACAGCTAAAAATAATACCTAAAGGAGCTAATTATGGCTGATAAAGGGTTCATAAGGGGACAAGGGGTTAACTTGGATTCTTTCCTTTAAAAAATACTTTTATTTTTTTTTTTCTGTGATTGACATCATGAACAGATCAAAAGACATTTTGATCTGCATATACAAGAACTAGAGTAAATAAGGTGTAACAATAATGTTGTTACAATGAATTTCAATGATGCCTGCAAACACTGCTTGCAGGTATCACTTTAACTTCAACAGCAGCCACTGCAGCAGCTTCTGATACACAGAACAGGACCCAAATGTCAGGATGGCATGTCCTTTTAATTCATTTCAGTTCTTTCAATCATGGAAGCTCAGCGTCACATGTGGACGTTACCTATGGTGGTCTGCATGCAAATACAGCCTGTCTAGAAACTCTGATTCTTCCGGACTATTCCAGGTATTTTGATGTTTATATAAGCTTGCTGACTGCTTGCATCATATTTGTTGCTTTTTCCTGCTTAGGTTTAATGTTAAAGTCAAAATTTCAATTAGATAAATTCCTCAAATGTTTATCAAATTCCTTTGCAACTCTGTATATGACCTGTGACATCATGCAAAGTAGCAGTGACATCATACTGTGCTGTACATAGCCTGTGCAGAAAGCGGAGCTGTGGGGGGGGACCTAGCAGACTCCACCCACCACAGGCTATCTGCAGAAAATTACAGCAGGGGGCGGAGTTAAGACCAGTCACCCTGCACAAGGAGAGAGAGCAGCAGTGACTGGTGGGAGGGACCCAGTAGACTCCACCCACTACAGGCTGCCTGTAGAAAATGACAGGAGGGGGCGGAGACAAGACCAGTCACCCTGCACAAGGAGAGAGAGCAGCAGTGAGCGGTCTTTATTACAGGCCTTTTCTTCACAGAGGGAAAGTCTCACACTGGATTACTGCACAGATCTGGAAGAAATACACAAAGCACACCAAGATTCAAGAATACATATAATAAATGTATTTAGACCAAATTTGCTTATTCTGAAGTTCAGGTTTTAGTCTTCGGATTTTAGCTACTGTGTATCCCAAAACAATTTTAGCCTGTTCAGATCCGCGCTATAGCCGAATGACGGCTACAGTGTGGACCTGCTTTGCCGGGAGGACATCTATTGATGTCCTCCCGTGCCTGAGCAGCCTGCGCACGCCCTGCAGAGTGCGCGCGGCGAACTCTGTGATCAGCGAGTCTATGAGACTCGCTGGATCACAGATCGGGGTAAGGGGTCGATCCCGACCCCTTACCACGTTGTCAGGAAAAGCCTTCTTGCAAATATCCCAGCAAACTAAAGTTTAAAGGAATGCCTGTGCACAGAAGCACCATCCAGCGCTCGTGCGCGCGCAATAGCGCCAAAAGCGCTAACGTGCGTACGCGCATGCGCAATAGCGCCAATAGCGGCGCCCTGTGACAGCACTTGGCGCCAAAGAGGCTATTTAAGGAGGACTGTTCCACTGCTGCCTTGCTGTCCGGTCTACAGCGTTCCTGAAGACCCCTTGTGCCCTGTTACTTGCATATTGCTACCTGATACCTGTTGGACTGTTCCTGACTACTCTGTTTGCTGCCTGCCCTGACCCCGGCTTTTGGACTTTGACTTCTCTCCCGGATTTACCTTCTGTACCTGATCTGCCCGCCTGTGTTTGACCCGGCTTGCCTGTACCCTGCTGTCTACCTCCCGCTGCTGGACTACAAGACACCTCCCAGCTGTCTACATCCTGCTGCTGGACTACAAGACACCTCCCTGCTGTCTACGTCCTGCTGCTGGACTACAAGACACCTCCCTGCTGTCTAAATCCTGCTGGTGGACTACAAGACACCTCCCTGCTGTCTACATCCTGCTGCCGGACTACAGGACACCTCCCAGCTGACTACCTGATTCAGCTCTCTGCTCCAGCCTTCCAGTCAGGCACTTGTGCCCCTTCGCACTCCCGAGCCCCTGTCATCACTATCAGGGGTTCCCGAGTCGGAGGTATACGAGAGGCCGTTCCCTGCATTCCGGGCTCCACCTACCAGGTACGTGACACACGTGATCAGCTGTCAGCCAACGGCAGCTGATCATGTGATGTAAACAGAGCCGGTAATCAGCTAATTTTTCTCCTCGCGCTGACAGCGCGAGGAGAAAAAAAATAGCTGATCACCTGCGGCTGTGAGAGGGACACTGGTCCCGATCATGGAGAGCTGCCGCCAGCTCCTTAGTGCCCACCTGTGCCACCTGCTAGTGGCACTAACAGTACACAACAGTGCCGCCTACCAGTGCCCACCAGTGCAACCCATCAGTGCCCACAATGCCACCCATCAGTGCCCACTATCAGTGCATCATCAACAGTGCTGCACATCAGCGCCACCTATCAGTGCCCATCAGTGCCAATCAGTGCCACCCATCAGTGCCACCTATCAGTGCCCTTCAGTGCCATCTATCAGTGGTACCTATGAGTGCCACCGATCAGTGCCACCCATCAGTGCCATCTTATCAGTGGCCATCAGTGCCGCCTTATCTGTGCCCATCAGTACCGCCTTATCTGTCCCCATTAGTGCTGCCTTATCTGTTTCTATCAGTGCCGCCTAAACTGTGCCCATCAGTGCAGCCTATCAGTGTCCACCAGTGCCGCCTCATCAGCACATATCAATGAAGGAGAAGAATTACCTGTTTGCAAAATTTTATAACAAACTATGAAACATGATTTTTTTTTTCAATATTTTCCATCTTTTTTTGTTTGTTTAGCAAAAAATAAAAATCCCAGCTGTGATTAAATACCACCAAAAGAAAGTGCTATTTGTGTGCAAAAAGATGATAAAAATTTCATTTGGGTAAAGTGTTGTATGACCGCGCAATTGTTATTCAAAATGTGTCAGCACTGAAAGGTGAAAATTGGTCTGGGCAGGAGGGGGGTTTAAGTGCCCAGTAAGCAAGTTGTTAAAGACGGACACATCTTTTAATTGTAATTTCTGTTTAAGCACCTTTCAATCATTTCAAAGTTGTTTTTTTTCAGGTTTACCTTTGCTCCTGTCTCACCTGTCTGAAGGTGTTACTTTCCTATGCCATTCACTTAAAGTGTTACTAAACCCACAACAGTAAAATCAGTCTGTATATTCAGCAAAGCATGCTTGTTATATTCACTGTGGAACCTAAGGGGTTAATCCTGCACATTAATAAATTTATAAAGACTGTTTGATCCTGTCTTTTCTGATCATCTCCTTCTTCCACTGTCTCCAATATATCTCCTGATATTTACAGAGCCAGGGGGCAGGCTGCACATGCTCAGTTTGGTGTGTATTGCTAGGGAGTTTTGTTTTTCTTTCTTGGGAGAGTGCATGTGATCAGCACAGGACCAATCAGCACTGTCAGGGGTCTTGCATTATCACAGGACAATTATGGGAGAGTGAAAACTCCTACAAACTTTAACCAGACACTGATATAAGTCACAAGACTGCTATATACTGTTGTGGAGAAAAGGTATTTAGTAGTTTATATTTATTAAAACAATTTCATTCCATGTTCTGTATACTGTGAGAGACCAGATATAGTGAATGCAGGGTCCTGGGTTTAGTAAAACTTTAATACTACATGGCTGAAAATATTCAAAAAGTGGCTGAAATGTCATAGAAAAGCTAATACCTGAGTGATATGTGTTAGGGTGTCAGACAGAAGTGGGGGTGTATATTAATGTTCGCTCACGGTTGTCTGTCTTGGCTGTTTTGCAGGAGTCAAAGCCCAAAGCGCAGATGCTTAACAAAGCATAAGTCCTGCCAATGTTTTATGTCACTGGGGCGCCATGGATCCCATCCATCTGTACGGAGGCTCTCTCCTGACCCGCATGAACTGGGAGTCCAGACATCTACCCCTGCCCAGACCTAAGCACAACATCCTCCACAGGGTCTGTGCTTGGAGTGCAAACTCCCAGCCTTGCCTGGAAAGCTTATCTGCAAGGGTTGCCTTGGAGAAGTGGCAGCAGATAAAGAGGATGATGCAAGGAGGTTTAAAGACTATATCCGCGAGGTGGTACATGAGAGTCTCCAGGACATAGCGATTCCAACGAGACACTCTTCCCATAGGCTTACACAGCCCAAGACATCTTGCGCCTCACCTGAAGAGAGCGTATCAGAGTTATTCTCGGATCCAGAGGATGCTGGGCCTGACACCTTTGATTATGATCTGGTAGGCCCCTTTGTGCAAGCAATTAAGGAAGGCCTGGATTGGGAGTCAGAGTCACTCCCGCCACAAAAGATCCGTAGGTTCTTTCCTAACCTGAAAAAGGAGGGACCTACCTTCCCAGTATTTCCAGAGATTAAGGAATTAATCGAGGACGAATGGGAGAAACTGGATAAAAAACTGATTTTGCAAAACAGACTCTCAAAACTGTATCCCATGCCTTCTTCACATGCTAGCCTTTGGGAGACCCCACCAAATGTGGATGCAGCCTTGCAGCATTTGGCATGGCATGTGTCCTTACCTTTGAAGTACTCGGTTACTTTCAGGGATCCAATGAATCGCCGGGTGGACGCAGATAATAAAAGGCATTATTCCGTGGCTGGGTCGGCCCTTCGCCCAGCCATTGCCCTGACGGCCTTGTCAAGGGCCTTGAAGACATGGCTTGCCAACGTTGAGACTGCTTTAAACACAGGGGTAGACCCCTCAAAGATTGTTACAGCATTGGGGGAGCCAAACATTTTAGCGGATTTCCTGGCGGAGGCATCAGTAGATTTAGTAAAGCTGTTAGCCAGATCTATGGCCAGTGCAGTTACAGCAAGGAGGGCCCTGTGGCTCCGCCTTTGGATGGCAGATGGAACTTCCAAACAGACCTTGTGCAACATACCTTACAACGGAAAATTACTGTTTGGAAAGACCTTGGGTGATGCAATTAAGAGTCATGGGAGGTAAGTCGGCTCTTCTCCCTCAGCCTGGCCGAAAGAAACCACTTGGACAACCCAGTCAGTCAACCTACAAATGCTTCCAGAAGGCCAAATGGTACAGGCCAGGACAGGAGAGACCTCAGTGGAGAGGGACTCAAAGTTCCTTTCTCCAGGGCATCAAGTCTAAGGCTGCACAGACAGCCAAGATGAATGAAAAGTCTTTTTGAGCGTGCGCCCACCCAGGCTTGTCCGGTGGGAAGGTTACTGATCGCTGGACCCTGGACACTGTAAAAAACAGATGTTCTTACACCACCCTCCAAATTCCTTTGTGAGAACTCAATGGCCAGAGTGTCCCGAGAAGAGAAAGTCCTTGCGAACCTATATAGACAAACTCTTCTCCAAAGGGGCCATCAAGCATGTACCGGCAGAAGAGAGAGGGGAAGGTTTCTATTCCCCAATCTTCCTGGTGCCAAAATCTTCAGGGACCTTGAGTCCTGTGTTGGATTCAAGAAGACTGAACAATTACATCCTCAACAGGCGATTTAAGAAGGAGTCTCTTTAGAACATAATGAAGGTGGTCCATGAGAACGACTGGCTCATTTCAGTTGACCTTTCGGACGCGTACCTGCATGTCCCTATAAGGAAGCAACATCAGAGATTTTTGAGGTTTGCAGTATTCGACCATCATTATCAATTCACATGCCTCCCTTTCGGCATCTGTACCGCACCAAGAGTATTTTCGAAGATTCTCCTCTCCATCATTTCTCTAATTCGCCTGGAAGGAATAAAAATTTACCATTGGTTAGACAATATCATCATTCTGGGAGACTCCGCTCAACAACTCAGAGAGCATCGAGACCGGGTCCTTCTGACTCTAAACAGTTTTGGTTGGATAATAAACAGTCAAAAGAGCCAACTCCATCCCTCCCAAACAATGGAGTATTTGGGGGTAATATTCTCCACTTCTCAGGGACGGGTGTATCTACCAGACAGGAAGATTTATCAGCTACGCCAGTGTACCCTAAGCACAATGAGGTCTACCTTTCTCTCAGCCGAAGACCTAATGGTCCTGATCGGGATGTTTACCGCCACAATTGCGGTAGTCCCATAGGCCAGGTGGCACATGAGGGAATTCCAGGTAACCTTCTTGAGCCAATGGGACGGGTCATCCAAGAACCAGAAGATATACATCCCAGCGGGAGTACGTCAAGATCTAGGCTGGTGGACCGTGCCAGAGAACCTATCCCGGGGGGTACCCTTCAACCCAGTGGACTGGATTATCGTCACCTTGGACGCCAGCCTCCAGGGTTGGGGGGCCCATTGTCAGGGAAAACAAATCCAAGACCATTGGAACCCACTATACAAACAATCAAACTATTTGGAACTCAAGGCAGCCTTTCTTGCTCTACAGGCCTTTCAGGAAGATCTTTGGGGAACATGGATCAAGATGCTACTAGACAAGACCGCAGTAGCTTACCTTGCCCACCAAGCGGGGAGAAGGAGTCTAACGCTCCTTCACCTGTTGGCAGACATCTTTGCCTGAGCAGAGGAGCATCTTCAGCACCTGACAGCAGCATATCTCCCAGGAAGTCAGAATCAACTGGCAGATCAGCTGAGCAGACATTTCCCGAACACAGAGCGTGGTCACTCCAACCGAGGTACCGAGGTACCTCCGGACAGTTTTCAGGAAGTGGGGCACGCCCACAGTCGATTTTTTTGGCGACCCCACAAAATGCTCAGCTTCCCCTGTTTGTGACGGGATACAGTTACGCAGGAGCACTAACACAGGATGCATTTTTGATCCGCTGGGCCTTTCCGATGGTGTACATTTTTTCACCAATCCCATTATTATTGAATGTCCTGTTGAAGATCAGAGCAAAGAAGGTCCACACAGTGTTGGTGGCTCCCCAATGGCCGAGGAGGCCTTGGTTTCCTTTGATCATACAGATGTTGTCAGCCCCGCCTATGCCATTTCCAGCGGGACCTGGAGGGACCTTTTGACCGAGAACCAGTGGCGACACTCCAACCCGGCAAAACTAAACTAGCGGCACGAATGCTGAATCGGCCCGATTAAGGGCTCAGGGACTTTCCTCACAGGTGGTATAGACTCTAATGAAGGCCAGAAAGACCTCAACCAACCATACGTCTGAACGTGTTTGGATGAAATTTGTAGAGTTCTCTGAACGTGAGCACTTTTCTCCTGAATCTCCTCGGCCAAACATACTGGATTTCCTGCAGTCAGCCCTTATCATATAACTCAATTAGGGTTCAGGTCTCTGCCCTATCATCTCTCACCGGGCATAGGTGGGCTGAAGATCCTCTAATCAAGCGTTTTCTGCAGGCTTCAATTCGCATTAAACCACCAAAGAAATTCTTATATCTTCCTGGGATCTCGGCTTGGTCACTCACACAACCTCCATTTATACCTCTGGACTCTTGCTCCTTATGGTCCCTGGCCTTAAAAATTGTGTTTTTGGCCACCATAGTCTCGGAGTGTTTCAGAATTGGCGGCTCTGTCCTGCAAAGAACCTTACTGTGCGATCCTTCCACAAAAAGCCATTCTCCAACCTGCTCCAAGTCTGAGGTGTAAGGTCGCATCTAGCGTCCATGAGAATTGGGAGGCAATCCTCCCAAGTAGGGATGAGCCGAACACCCCCCGGTTCGGTTCGCACCAGAACCCGCGAACGGACCGAAAGTTCGCACGAACGTTAGAACCCCATTGACGTCTATGGGACTCGAACGTTCGAAATCAAAAGTGCTCATTTTAAAGGCTAATTTGCATGGTATTGTCCTAAAAAGGGTTTGGGGACCCGGGTCCTACCCCAGGGGACATGTATCAATGCAAAAAAAACTTTTAAAAACGGCCGTTTTTTCGGGAGCTGTGATGTTAATGATGCTTAAAGTAAAAAAAAAAAAGTGAAATATTCCTTTAAATATCGTACCTGGGGGGTGTCTATAGTATGCCTGTAAAGTGACGCGTGTTTCCCATGTTTAGAACAGTCCCTGCACCAAATGTCATTTTTAAAGGAAAAAATCTCATTTAAAACTGCTTGCGGGTTTAATGTCATGTCGGGTCCTGGCAATATGGATGAAAATCAGTGAGACAAACGGCATGGGTACCCCCCAGTCCATTACCAGGCCCTTTGGGTCTTGTATGGATATTAAGGGGAACCCCGCACCCAAATTAAAATAAGGAAAGGTCCCTATATACTCTGAACAGCAGTATACAGGCGGTGCAAACAAGACAGGGACTGTAGGTTTGTTGTTAAGTAGAATCTCTTTGTAATTTTGAACATTTTTAATGTGTTTAGCTCCAGCCAAAAAATCTTTTCTAAGCTTTTTGGAAAACATAGGGAAGGGTTATCACCCCTGTGACATTTGTTTTGCGTCTTTCCTCCTCTTCAGAAGATTTCACCTCACTTTTTTGTCCCAATGAAAAATGTTTTTTGAAAATTTGGGTTTTTTTGTGGAACAAGGATTGGAAAGCATCAGTGGAAAGGAGAAATTGTTTTCCCATATTAACTCTTACATGAGAGAATTTCCCTTCCTATGGGTAGATTTCATCTCACTTCCTGTTGTCTCCTTCCGTTTGCAAGTAGGAGTCGTTTGTAAGTTAGATGTTTGAAAGTAGGGTCCTGCCCTATATACTCAGCAGAAATTTGGGCCTTAGGTGTTGCTGTGGCCAAAACACTGTAAGCCCTCACAGGGCCCTGCTGTGAAATATTAGATCAAGAATTGTAATTACATGCCCCTGTTGAACAGGAGCTGAAAAATTAGGCCTTAGGCACTGGTGCTGGTGCCACAACACTGCAACCCCTCACAGACACTCTAGTTGGAACGCAGGAACGAGCACTGCTGCAAAGTATTGCATCAAAAATTGTAATTACACGCCCCTGTTAGACAGGGGCAGAAAAATTGGGCCTTAGGCACTGGTGCTGGTGCCACAACACTGCAACCCCTCACAGACACTCTAGTTGGAACGCAGGAACGAGCACTGCTGCAAAGTATTGCATCAAAAATTGTAATTACACGCCCCTGTTAGACAGGGGCAGAAAAATTGGGCCTTAGGCACTGGTGCTGGTGCCACAACACTGCAACCCCTCACAGACACTCTAGTTGGAACGCAGGAACGAGCACTGCTGCAAAGTATTGCATCAAAAATTGTAATTACACGCCCCTGTTAGACAGGGGCAGAAAAATTGGGCCTTAGGCACTGGTGCTGGTGCCACAACACTGCAACCCCTCACAGACACTCTAGTTGGAACGCAGGAACGAGCACTGCTGCAAAGTATTGCATCAAAAATTGTAATTACACGCCCCTGTTAGACAGGGGCAGAAAAATTGGGCCTTAGGCACTGGTGCTGGTGCCACAACACTGCAACCCCTCACAGACACTCTAGTTGGAACGCAGGAACGAGCACTGCTGCAAAGTATTGCATCAAAAATTGTAATTACACGCCCCTGTTAGACAGGGGCAGAAAAATTGGGCCTTAGGCACTGGTGCTGGTGCCACAACACTGCAACCCCTCACAGACACTCTAGTTGGAACGCAGGAACGAGCACTGCTGCAAAGTATTGCATCAAAAATTGTAATTACACGCCCCTGTTAGACAGGGGCAGAAAAATTGGGCCTTAGGCACTGGTGCTGGTGCCACAACACTGCAACCCCTCACAGACACTCTAGTTGGAATGCAGGAACGAGCCGTGCTGCAAAGTATTACATCAAAAATTGTAATTACACGCCCCTGTTATACAGGGGCTGAAAAATTGTGCCTTAGGCACTGGTGGTGGCGCCCAGAACCAAAAATGTTCTTACAAGCTATCAGCGTGATGATTGAGGAGGAAGAGGATAATTACTCAGGGATAATCACTCAGCATCAGCATAGGCAGTCTTTGAAGGGATCTGAAAAAAATTATTCAGTTACATCAGCATCAGGTGCTTGGTAGCTGGTGGTGATCCAAGACTGATTCATTTTTATGAAGGTCAGCCGATCGACCGAGTCAGTGGACAGACGCACCCTGTGATCGGTTACCACGCCTCCAGCAGCACTGAATGTACGTTCCGAAAGAACGCTGGATGCAGGACAGGCCAGTAGCTCAATTGCATACTGTGCAAGCTCTGGCCAGTGATCCATCCTCAAGACCCAGTAACCCAGAGGATTTTCGGTGGGAAAGGTGTCCAAGTCTGATCTTGCCCCTAGGTATTCCTGCACCATGTAAAACAGACGCTGGCGATGGTTGCTGGAACCGATCATACCTTGGGGCTGCGGACCAAAAAATTGTCTGAACGCATCGGTCAGACGGCCACCTTCTCCACCGCTCCTTCTTTGACTGACCGAAGCCTCAGCAACACGTTGTCCAGAAACAGGAGTTTGTAACCTCCCAGTCTCTGGGAACGCGTTGCACAGACCTTTCTGCAAGGCCTCCCGAAGATGTTTCATCCTCTGCTCCCTCTGCGATGGCAAGATAAGGTCCGCAACCTTACCCTTGTAACGTGGATCAAGGAGGGTTGCCAGCCAGTATTGGTCCTTCTCCTTGATACCACGAATACGAGGATCCTTACGCAGGCTTTGCAGGATCAGGGAGGCCATGCAGCGTAGGTTTGCTGAGGCATTCGGTCCGGAGTCCTCTGGGTCACTAAGGACAACAACGTCCGCAGCCACCTCCTCCCAGCCACGTACAAGTCCATGTGTTCCTTGGGACTGATCCCTTAAAGACTGCTGATGCTGAGTGCCAGGCTCCACCTCCATACTGACACAATCTTCCTCCTCCTCCTCCTCCTCCTCCTCGTCCTCTTCCTGTGTGATCGGCGGGCACGCAGGAACACTGTCTGGATAAAGGGGGCCTTGAGAGCTAAGGAAGTCCTCCTCTTCCTGCCTCTGTTCTGCCTCAAGTGCCCTGTCCATTATTCCACGCAGCGTGTGCTCCAACAGGTGGACAAGGGGGACAGTGTCACTGATGCATGCACTGTCAGTGCTCACCATCCTCGTGGCCTCCTCGAATGGTGACAGGACAGTGCATGCATCCCTGATCATGGCCCACTGGCGTGGGGAAAAAAAACCAAGGTCCCCTGACCCTGTCCTGGTGCCATAGTCGCACAGGTACTCATTGATGGCCCTCTGCTGCGTGTGCAGCCGCTGCAGCATGGCCAACGTCGAGTTCCACCTGGTGGGCATGTCACAGATTAGGCGGTTCTTGGGCAGGTTAAACTCCTTTTGGAGGTCCGTCAGCCGAGCACTGGCATTATATGACCGGCGGAAATGCACAGAGACTTTCCTGGCCTGCCTCAGGACATCCTGTAAGCCCGGGTACCTGCCCAAGAACCGCTGCACCACCAAGTTAAGGACGTGAGCCAAACAGGGCACATGGGTCAGTTGTCCCTGTCGGAGGGCAGAGAGGAGGTTGGTGCCATTGTCGCAAACCACCATTCCTGCCTTAAGTTGGCGTGGCGTCAACCACCTCTGAACCTGCCCCTGCAGAGCTGACAAAACCTCTGCCCCAGTGTGGCTCCTGTCCCCCAAGCACACCAGCTCAAGCACCGCATGGCATCTTTTGGCCTGCGTACTTGCGTAGCCCCTTGAACGCCTACGGAGCACCGCTGGTTCCGAGGAAGAGGCCATGGAGGAAGAAGAAGAGGAGGGGGTGGAGGAGAGAGGTGTGTCACAATCAGCATTTTGGAGGCGTGGTGGCGGAACAACCTCCAACACTACTGCACCTTGTCCTGCATCCTTCCCAGCTGCCAGCAGAGTCACCCAATGCGCCGTGAAACTTAAGTAACGTCCCTGTCCATGCCTGCTGGACCATGAGTCAGCGGTAATATGCACCTTACCGCTGACCGCCCTGTCCAGCGAGGCATGGACATTGCCTTCCACATGCCGGTAGAGAGCCGGAATCGCCTTCCGTGAGAAAAAGTGGCGTTTGGGTACCTGCCACTGAGGAACCGCACATTCCACAAACTCACGGAAGGGGGCAGAGTCTACCAACTGAAAAGGCAGCAGTTGAAGTGCTAGCAATTTTGCCAAGCTAGCATTCAACCGCTGGGCATGTGGATGGCTGGGAGCAAACTTCTTTCGGCGGTGCAGCAGCTGGGGCAGGGAAATTTGCCTGGTACAATCTGACGTCGGTGTACCAAAAGCAGATTGCCCACAAGTACTTGGCTGTGACACACCTAATTCTACACCTTCATTCCTCTCACTGCAGGTCTCAGAGAGGACTGAAGGTCTAGTGGGGTTGGAAATCTCAGCTGATGAGGAGCAAGGAGAGATCCTCTTTGTTCTTTGGTGTGGGTCTTTCAGATACGCTTGCCAACGAACTGCATGGCAGGTCAACATATGTCTGGTCAAGCATGTGGTACCCAAGCGGGAGATGTTTTGGCCACGCGAGATACGCTTGAGACATATGTTGCAAATAGCAGCGGTGCGATCTGATGCACTCGTCTCAAAAAAGGCCCACACCAAAGAACTTTTTGAATAACGCGCAGAGACTGCAGCGCCCTGCACATGTGGAGCTTTGGGGTGTGATGCAGTCAATGTGCTGCCCTTAGGCTGGCCCCTGGAGGGCATCCTGCCTCGTTGGTGATGTGCCGCCTCCTCCTCCTCCTCCTCCTCCTCTCTCCTATCAGGCACCCACGTTGAGTCAGTGACCTCATCATCCCCTCCCTCCTCATCACTGGAGCAAACCTGGCAGTATGCTGCAGCAGGGGGAGCATGACTGCCAGATTGCTGTCCTTCTTGGGCACCCCCTCTGTCCGTGCTCATGTTACTGCCTTCATCGAGCTCAGTATCATCATCAGAGCCTTCCAAACGCTGGGCATCCTCCTGGAGCATGTACCCAACACTGTGGTCAAACAGTTCGAGGGAATCCTCATGAGGACATGGTGGAGCTAGGGAAGGAGTCACTGATGACATTGAGCTGAGGGAAGAGGCCGCTGCTTTGCCAGACAAAGCACCCTGGGCATGGGTGAGAGAGGATGAGGAGGATGAGGACGGCTTGGTCATCCACTCGACCAAGTCTTCCGCATGTTGCGGCTCAACACGGCCAGCTGCCGAAAAAAAGGCCAAGCGTGTCCCATGGCCACGTGCTGATGAGGATGCACCGTCTCCACGACCAGCACTAGACACAGAGCCTGCTTGCCCTCTCTTATTGGCTTGTGACTGTCTGCCTCTCCTTCTTGGCCTTCCAGACATACTAATGGCCTGTAGCTGCACTAAGCTGGGATAGAACACCTGTAATTTTCTTCAGGTAGCTTTATATACTGTAACCAGACAAGCCTGCCTGTCAGTAGGAAGATAACAGGAACGGATCTAGCTGAACACTGTGAGCAGGACACACTGTACTAAATGTAAATAGTCTAGCTGCCTGACCGTGGTACTAATAGGATCAAAAAGAACACCTGTAATTTTCTTCAGGTAGCTTTATATACTGTAACCAGACAAGCCTGCCTGTCAGTAGGAAGATAACAGGAACGGATCTAGCTGAACACTGTGAGCAGGACGCACTGCACTGAATGTAAATAGCAGGAACGGATCTAGCTGAACACTGTGAGCAGGACGCACTGCACTGAATGTAAATAGCAGGAACGGATCTAGCTGAACACTGTGAGCAGGACGCACTGCACTGAATGTAAATAGCAGGAACGGATCTAGCTGAACACTGTGAGCAGGACGCACTGCACTGAATGTAAATAGCAGGAACGGATCTAGCTGAACACTGTGAGCAGGACGCACTGCACTGAATGTAAATAGCAGGAACGGATCTAGCTGAACACTGTGAGCAGGACGCACTGCACTGAATGTAAATAGCAGGAACGGATCTAGCTGAACACTGTGAGCAGGACGCACTGCACTGAATGTAAATAGCAGGAACGGATCTAGCTGAACACTGTGAGCAGGACGCACTGCACTGAATGTAAATAGCAGGAACGGATCTAGCTGAACACTGTGAGCAGGACGCACTGCACTGAATGTAAATAGCAGGAACGGATCTAGCTGAACACTGTGAGCAGGACGCACTGCACTGAATGTAAATAGCAGGAACGGATCTAGCTGAACACTGTGAGCAGGACGCACTGCACTGAATGTAAATAGCAGGAACGGATCTAGCTGAACACTGTGAGCAGGACGCACTGCACTGAATGTAAATAGCAGGAACGGATCTAGCTGAACACTGTGAGCAGGACGCACTGCACTGAATGTAAATAGCAGGAACGGATCTAGCTGAACACTGTGAGCAGGACGCACTGCACTGAATGTCAATAGCAGGAACGGATCTAGCTGAACACTGTGAGCAGGACGCACTGCACTGAATGTCAATAGCAGGAACGGATCTAGCTGAACACTGTGAGCAGGACGCACTGCACTGAATGTAAATAGCAGGAACGGATCTAGCTGAACACTGTGAGCAGGACGCACTGCACTGAATGTAAATAGCAGGAACGGATCTAGCTGAACACTGTGAGCAGGACGCACTGCACTGAATGTAAATAGCAGGAACGGATCTAGCTGAACACTGTGAGCAGGACGCACTGCACTGAATGTAAATAGCAGGAACGGATCTAGCTGAACACTGTGAGCAGGACGCACTGCACTGAATGTAAATAGCAGGAACGGATCTAGCTGAACACTGTGAGCAGGACGCACTGCACTGAATGTAAATAGCAGGAACGGATCTAGCTGAACACTGTGAGCAGGATGCACTGCACTGAATGTAAATAGCAGGAACGGATCTAGCTGAACACTGTGAGCAGGACGCACTGCACTGAATGTCAATAGCAGGAACGGATCTAGCTGAACACTGTGAGCAGGACGCACTGCACTGAATGTAAATAGCAGGAACGGATCTAGCTGAACACTGTGAGCAGGACGCACTGCACTGAATGTAAATAGCAGGAACGGATCTAGCTGAACACTGTGAGCAGGACGCACTGCACTGAATGTAAATAGCAGGAACGGATCTAGCTGAACACTGTGAGCAGGACGCACTGCACTGAATGTAAATAGCAGGAACGGATCTAGCTGAACACTGTGAGCAGGACGCACTGCACTGAATGTAAATAGCAGGAACGGATCTAGCTGAACACTGTGAGCAGGACGCACTGCACTGAATGTAAATAGCAGGAACGGATCTAGCTGAACACTGTGAGCAGGACACACTGCACTAAATAGTCTAGATAGAAGATAACAGGAACGGATCTAGCTAAACTGAATACAGTGTATATATATATATGCAACACCTGGGATGCATATATATACACAATACACTGTAAGTGCAGCTAACTGACTGACTGTTCTGCCTAATCTATCTAACTCAAATCAAATGACACTGTCTCTCTCTCTCTCTATCTCTCAGCACACCGGAACACACACTACACAGGGCCGCCGTGCAGGCGGCCTTATATAGTGTGGGGTGTGTACTAAATCCCCTGAGCCATAATTGGCCAAAGCCACCCTGGCTTTGGCCAATTACAGCTCTCTCTACTGACGGCGCTGTGATTGGCCAAGCATGCGGGTCATAGTGCATGCTTGGCCAATCATCAGCCAGCAATGCACTGCGATGCCGCAGTGAATTATGGGCCGTGACGCGCCACACGAATTTGGCGCGAACGGCCCATATCGTTCGCAATTCGACGGACGGTCGAACAGCCGATGTTCGAGTCGAACATGGGTTCGACTCGAACACGAAGCTCATCCCTACTCCCAAGTTTTGACCAAATACCTTCATCTGCACTAACAGAGGATTTCTGCTCACTGGATCTGGTGAGCCTGCTGGCCATGTATCTGAAGAGATCTGCTCCTATTAGGAAGGTGGATAACCTTTTTGTCCTCCCAGTGGGTGCCAAAAAGGGTGAGGCGGCAACTTCAAGAATCATCTCTTCTTGGGTACCAAGGGTCATCACCCTAGCCTGCAAGAACCAAGGTTTGGCTCCTCCGGAAGTGACACATGCTCATTCAACGCAAGGCATGGCAGCCTCCCGGGCAGCATAGGCTAAGGTTCCACTAGAAGACATCTGTAAGACTACCAGTTGGAGTTCCTGCACAACCTTTGCGCGCCACTATAGCCTGGATATTCAGGCCACAGCATCCTCAAAGTTCGGGACAGCGGTGGTCTCGGCAGCCTTACAAGAGAAATAAAATTTGTTTTTCCTTATTATGCAGCATATCTTGGCTAAGTGTCCTTTTGTTTTTCCCGCCTGTCTTCTTTATTGCTCGTTAAATCCCATGGTATGCAGACATGAGGTTAGCCAGGAATATGGAAAATTGTTATCAAATACTTGCCGTAATTTTCCTTTCCTGGCGTACCTTCACGTCAGCACAACTTTCCCGCCCTGGTGGCCTGTCGCTATCTAGTTAAAGAACACCGGGGATTAGGAGGGTGGGACTTTTATTCTATCTATTGGAGGTGGTCCTTGGGGTTACCTACAGAGGATTAACCCATGGTGTGCTGATGTGAGGGTACGCCAGGAAAGGAAAATTACGGTAAGTATTTGATAACAATTTTCCATATTCTAAAAGTACTTCTCAAAAATATCAAGCCTCCAAAACGTATGTGTGTATAATTGGTTGGTTTACTGCTGTAGTTGCACTTGGATCATGTAATATTTGCTGTGCTCGTTTTAGCAAATACTTTAAATCCCCAGGATAGTACGCCAGCATTTTATTCACCGCATCTGAGTCTCCGTGGAGTTAATAAGCTACTGTACAATGCGTGGTTACATTTGCAGAAACGTGTACACACAAAGTCAGTTAAGAACATCTTACACCTAATTTGTGGTGTCGTTCAGAGGCACTTTCTATTTCCTAAATGTGCTTCTCACTTATCCCAGATCTTTACTAGTCCCCGAGGTTTACTCTGAAAAGCAAACTGCTGTGAACGGTTTCCACGTTCAGAAATTGTACAATGAAATTGTGTGAAGCATGTCTCAACAGAGGTTCTTTGCATCAAGTCACATTTAAGAATTTTTTGGCAAGCTGACCTAGTTTTTCCTGTGATTGTGTGCCTGACATATACTTCAGTCCTTCGCTTTGAAAACAAGTATGTTGCTTTTAATATCCAGGCCAAAGCCAACAATATCGATGTTGGTTATCCTGTTTCCTGTAGAAAAGTCTTGCAGTGGAATTGAAAATGCAAAAAAATAAAACAATTGCTATGGTAAGCAGTTGATAGTTTTTATTTTTTTATTTTTATGTGATCTGCGAAGAGCAGTTCGGCTGCAGCTAGCCTAAGTGCTCCTTCAATTTTGAAGTGTTTCTGCTTCTGTTGGCTGCTCTTGAGCATGCACCAGTAATCTGTGTCAGAAGGGTTAACTTCTAAGTCATGAATATTTAACAGCTCTGCCAATCACTGAGGGGTTGAATTATAGTACTGTGAGCTGGTTCCCCTGGGCTTCTATCCATGGGGATTATATACTGACCTTTGTGTCCCCTGGGCTTTGGCCCAAAGGGGTTGTATGTTGGGAGAGTCCTTCCTCCGGGGTTTTATTGTAACATACTGGTCTGCTAAAGGATAAAGAGGACCTCTACCTTGCTCCTATGGCTGTCCCATACCTCCCAACTTTTTGAGATGGGAATGAGGGATACCTATTAGCAAATGTATGTAGGCATAGGACACACACCCCTGTCATGCCCTCTTAAAGGAGAATTATACAAAAAAATGTTTTTTTTTTTGTATAATTTTGTATAAGTGCTTTTTTTTTTTACCACCACTATTTCTTATATTGACTTTTGAAATTTACAAATGCGGCAATTTAAAAATTGGATGAAAGGTTTAGCACTGGGAAACACTTTTTGAAAGATAAAAAGTGCATTTTATATACAATTATATAGATCAGACCAAAATGAGGGACAAATGAGAAGGAACGAGGGACAGAGGGACTTTGTTCCAAATCAGGGACATTCCTTCAAATCAGAGATAGTTGAGAGCTATGCTGCCCCCCCCCCCCCACTTAAAGAGGGGTAGAACCTTCTTAGCTCTATTCTCTTAGGAATTGTGTAGTGCCCACTGGGTTGGTAGACCCTTTATTCCACCTGGCAGAGCATTGCTCCCTCACTGCACAGTTCTGTGAACTGGCTCCCCTGGACCTCCTCCCTCAACAACTCAAGTTTTGGTAAGACTTTGCAGCCCCTTAAGGACCGTGGTGAGAGTGCTAAAGAACCTCAAGGTCGTGTACTGTCGTTGGTGTGTTGCTACTACAGAGAGTTGCTGTTTGATACAACTACTGTGTGCTGTTCTACTATCCCAGTGTTGTGAGGCTACTGACCCATGGTCGCAGGATGCCATTTGCCATTTGCCTGCTTACACTCAGGAGTTGCAACCCAGATCCTATTTCCATCCATCCTGAAGGCAGGAGTGGCCATCAGCGGAGCGAGCAACATCTAGAAGGCTTGAACAAAAGTACTAGAGTGGTGAGAGACCTATTTGTCTCCATAATGTGCAGTTTGCTGTTGTTGCCACCTAATTTCTACTCTGTGGATTACAGATCTTCCACATGAGGAGTGAGTGCTTCACAGTGAGAACAAGCAAAGGGCCCCAACACCGGCAGAACTGAGTTTGTGTTACAGTGGTTAAGTTGGGCTTGATACTATTGGGTAAGCAAAACTACTATTTTTACAGTTATTTACACTGCCAATAAGAAACCTTAATTTTGTTCTGATTTACAGCAATGAGCATAGTGATCTTTGCTTTTCTGCTTTATATATCAGTGTTGTTTGCCTTGTTCACTTCAGCTCAGGAAGATTTTACCCCCTTCATGACCAGGCCATTTTTGCTATTCAGCACTGTGTTACATTAACTGGTGATTGAGTGGGCAAGCAACACTGTACCCAAACGAAATTTATATAATTTTTTTTTTCACACAAATAGAGCTTTCTTTTGGTGGTATGTGATGCTCACTACTGGATTTTTTATTTTTGGCGATAAAACGAAAAAAGACTGAAAATTTTGAAAAAAAAAATATAATAGTAATAAAATAAGTAACTAATATTTTTTACTTTCTTCTGTAAAACATTGTTTCTTCATAAATTTTGGCCATAATGTATTCTGCTACATAAATGTATATTAATTGGTTTATGTGAAAGTTATAGCTACCAACTATCTAATATATATATATATATATATATATATATATATAATATATAGTATATACACTGGAATTTTATTTTTATTCTTTTTTTAAATACCACTAATGGTGGCGATCAAGGACTTATAATGGGACCGCGATAGTGCGGCGGCCAATCTGACACTAACTGATTCTGGGGGAGGAACTGACTAACTGCCACTGACATCACCAGTAACATTATTAAAGGCTTCCCAATGACCGAAGAAGGAATATGATGGCAATAATGACATTGACAGCTGTGGAGGGGCGAGGGAGAGCACCAAGATTTCATTGCTAGAGGTGGCAAAACTCAGAGGTAAGTTTACCATAATGTACAAATATTCTCTGCATACTTGAATATTATGGCAAGTGCTCCTGCAGCACATCCCCCCAAGGCCCCCCCACCCCCACAGCTCATTTCTGCTTCAAAGCCTTTTCCAAGAAATAGGGGGTATAACGATAATTAATATTACCAGACTATGCAGGACTCTTTTTCCTCCACAAGATGGCAGCAGCTGAAGTACTTGTTGTTGGGAGCAAACTTAGACTGCAGAACGTTGGGAAGTGTAGTTTGGGCAGGGAGCAGAGTCATTACCACTGCTGGGGAAAAGAACTACTGTACCCAAGTGCACCTGAGAGCAGGAGGAGGTTATAAGAAAAATCCTGGGAAGCAAAAGGGGGAATTGGAGAGAGCTGCCAAACGGAGAGGTGCTGTTCATGCGGAAGAAGGAGCTGGCGGGTTGACTCCATGCTAAGTACTGCTGTATCCTGACACAAACTGCTGGACTGAGCTAGAAGAAGTCTGCACTGTTGGCTGCTCCGATGCTAGTTTGAATTGCCAACCAGTGATCCAATTCGCCCCTGCTCAGGCTGCTCAGGCCTGCTGCAGGAGTAAGGGAGGTATCCCGCTGCTAAGGTACCCATCAATTTTTCCACCAGACAGATAAATTGCAACAAAGGGGGATCCTTCCAGCGTCTGCTGAAGATAATCCCAAGGGAGAGTGGTGAGAGGGTTGCAGACCCTTATGCTGCGTACACACGGTCGGACTTTTCGTCTACAAAAGTCAGACGGACGCCGACGGACTAAAGCTGGCTGACAATCCGATCGTGTGTGGGCTTCCCCGGACTTTCAGCGGACTTTTCCAGCCGCAAATCTGACGGACTTTAGATTTGAAACATGCTTCAAATCTTTACGTCGTAACTACGCCGGACCCCGAAATCCGCTCGTCTGTGTGCTAGTCCGACGGACAAAAACCCACGCTAGGGCAGCTATTGGCTACTGGCTATCAACTTCCTTATTTTAGTCCGGTGTACATCATCACGTACGAATCCGTCTGACTTTTGTGTGATCATATGTAGGCAAGTCAGTTCGTAAGAAAGTCTGCCGCAAGTCCGCCAAAAGTCCGCCAAAAGTCTGACAAAAGTCCGTCGAAAGTCTGTCGGACAGGCTGTCGGACTTTTGTAGCCGAAAAGTCCGACCGTGTGTACGCGGCATTAGTTAAGTTGGAATACTGACAATGTTTACATTGTTCATTTGCAAGTGATTTGTGTTTTCAAACTGCTATACACAACTGCCTTATTGTTCTGTTGTTGCTAAACTAGGCCCAATTTTGCCATTCTACCTGTTTTTTTTTTTTTTCATTCAACTGCTAAACTGTATCTTAAATATCCCCTATACCTTTCAGTCCGACCTACTGGGTATAGGATTGCAATCACTCACACCATAGACATACCTCATGCCATGCCAACGCTTTCAAAGGCCCCAACGTAGCCAGCAGAAAATAATGCTAAGGACTGTATTTAGATTACTCTATCATGAGGACAGAACTGTATTTGGTATTGATTCAAATCCTACAGATCTAGGCTAATGCCGCGTACACACGGTCGGACTTTCTATCCTACTTGGTCCGGCACACTTTTTGACGGACTTTGTCCGCCAGGTGCGCCGGACATTAAAACGGACGGACTTGCCCACACACGACCGGACTTTCTGGCGGGCTAAGTCCGCCCGTCTTTCCGACGGACTTTCGCCAGAGTTACGGCGGACTTTCAGAATGAACGGACTTGCCCACACACGGACACGTCTGTTCATTTTGAACGTGACTCAGGTGCGACGGAACTAGAAAAGGATGTCAATCTTGCCGCTTTTATCGGCGAGATTGACACCTTGCGATCCCCGTCGCGGGTCATACCAGGCCCTTAGGTCTGGTATGGATTATAAGGGGAACCCCCCCTACGCCGAAAAACCGGCGTGGGGTCCCCCCTAAAATCCATACCAGACCCCGATCCGAGCACGCAGCCTGGCCGGCCAGGAAAGGGGGTGGGGACGAGCGAGCGCCCCCCCCTCCTGAACCGTACCAGGCCGCATGCCCTCAACATGGGGGTGGGTGCTTTGGGGGAGGGGGGCGCCCTGCGGGGCCTCCCCACCCCAAAGCACCTTGTCCCCATGTTGATGAGGACAAGGGCCTCTTCCCGACAACCCTGGCCGTTGGTTGTCGGGGTCTGCGGGCGGGGGGGTTATTGGAATCCGGGAGCCCCCTATAATAGGAGGGCCCCCAGATCCTGGCCCCCCCACCCTATGTGAATGAGTATGGGGTACATGGTACCCCTACCCATTCACCCAGGGAAAAAAGTGTAAATAAAACACTACACAGGTTTTTAAAATATTTTATTAAACAACTCGGGGGGGGGGATCTTCCTCCAGCTTCGGGGGTCTTCTTCCGGCTTCGGGGGTCCCTCCGGTTCATCTTCTCCCGGCGTCTTCTGGGCTTCTTGTCTTCTCTTTTCTTCTCCAGATGTTGACACGACGCTCTCTCCGGCTGGACTGCTCTCTGAGGGCTGCGTTGTGACTTGATGTCACAGTCCCTGGGCATGCTGGGACTGTGATGTTTTAGGGGGCGTGGTCACTGGGGGATGTTGACCACGCCCCCTAAAACATCACAGTCCCAGCATGCCCAGGGACTGTGACATCAAAAGGGGGCGGGGTCTCCGCCTATATAAGTCACAACGCAGCCCTCAGAGAGCAGTCCAGCTGGAGAGAGCGTCGTGTCAATATCTGGAGAAGAGAAGACAAGAAGCCCAGAAGCCCAGAAGTCCGGATCTCTGCTGGCAAGAAAGCTACCTGAAGACAGCGGAGGAGCCTCCGAAGAACTGGAACACCGGGAGAAGAGAGCGGAGAAGAACCAACCGGACGCCGGGAGAAGATGAACCGGAGGGACCCCCGAAGCCGGAAGAAGACCCCCGAAGCCGGAGGAAGATCCCCCCCCGGAGCTGTTTAATAAAATATTTTAAAAACCTGTGTAGTGTTTTATTTACACTTTTTCCCTGGGTGAATGGGTAGGGGTACCATGTACCCCATACTCATTCACATAGGGTGGGGGGGCCGGGATCTGGGGGCCCTCTTATTATAGGGGGCTCCCGGATTCCGATAAGCCCCCCGCCCGCAGACCCCGACAACCAACGGCCAGGGTTGTCGGGAAGAGGCCCTTGTCCTCATCAACATGGGGACAAGGTGCTTTGGGGTGGGGAGGCCCCGCAGGGTGCCCCCCTCCCCCAAAGCACCCACCCCCCATGTTGTGGGCATGCAGCCTGGTACGGTTCAGGAGGGGGGGCGCTCGCTCGTCCCCACCCCCTTTCCTGGCCGGCCAGGCGGCGTGCTCGGATTGGGGTCTGGTATGGATTTTAGGGGGGCCCCACGCCGGTTTTTCGGCGTAGGGGGGTTCCCCTTATAATCCATACCAGACCTAAGGGCCTGGTATGCTCCGCGCTCGCCGCAATAGGAAAATTTGTTTTTCCTATTGCAGCGAGCGCGAAATGCAATACCCTGCCCTTGTGTCGTATCTGGTCCGTTGGACCAGCATACACACGAGCGGGCTTTCCGTCGGACTAGCACACAGACGAGCGGACTTTCCGCCCGAAACTGAGTCCGACGGAAAGATTTAAAGCATGTTTCAAATCTAGGTCCGGCGGGCTTTTGGGAAAAAGTCCGCCGGAAAAGTCCGCCGGAGCCCACACACGGGCGGATTGTCCGGCAGACTCTGGTCCGCCGGACCAAGTATGCCGGAAAGTCCGACCGTGTGTACGCGGCATTAGTCCCTCACTGTGAGAATTCATAAGTGACCTAGTCCATATCCAGGTTTGTTGCCCATTTCTGCAGCTCTTCTTATGAGGAGAGCTTTAGTTTACACTTTTGGGTTCACAGTAAATGCTAGAATGTAAAATCACTGCAAGGAACTCTGTGAACCTGTTTCCATTACTATGCTTCATGTTGGTTGACTTTAACTTGCCAATTAGGGATGGGCGATCGGTTCGGCCCAAGCATGAGTTCGGGCCGAACTTTGGCTGTTCAGACGTTCTCCGAACAACCGAATTATAGGGTAATTCGATTGTTTGATCGGCCCACTGAATGACCACAATGCACTGCGCCGCTGCACAGTGCATTGAAAGCCCTGATTGGCTGAAGCAATGAAAGCTTCGCCCAATCAGGGCACAGAGGACTGTCAGAGCGATGATTGGACGCTGTCATTATTATTGCTCTTAAACCTGCTCCGCACTATAAAAGTATTCTTTTCATAGCGGCCATTTGTTTTTAAATTCCTCTGTTTATTAACATTTTTTCATTATAATTACAAATTGTGAAACACACACGCACAAAATACAGAAATAAAAAAAAAAAAAAAACAATTTACAAATATAAAAAATAAAAATTAAAAGAAGAGGTGGAACAATAGTATGTAAACTCTTGGAGGGGATGATAAGGGACTATATACAAAATTTTAGTAATAAGAACGGTATCATTAGCAGTAATCAGCATGGATTCATGAAGAATAGTTCTTGCCAAACCAATCTATTAACCTTCTATGAGGAGGTGAGTTGCCATCTAGATAAAGGAAGGCCTGTAGACGTGGTATATCTGGAAAAGCATTTGATACAGTTCCCCATAAATGTTTACTGTACAAAATAAGGTGCGTTGGCATGGACCATAGGGTGAGTACATGGATTGAAAATTGGCTAAAAGGGCGAGTTCAGAGGGTGGTGATAAATGGGGAGTACTCAGAATGGTCAGGGGTGGGTAGTTGGGTCCCCCAGGGTTCTGTGCCAAGCAGGGCAATAACTTCTCCGCAGGATGTGGAAACCTTGCATAAAGATCTGAACAAATTAATGGGGTGGGCAACTACATGGCAAATGAGGTTTAATGTAGAAAAATGTAAAATAATGCATTTGTGTGGCAAAAATATGAATGCATTCTACTCACTAGGGGGAGAACCTCTGGGGGAATCTAGGATGGAAAAGGACCTGGGGGTCCTAGTAGATAATAGGCTCAGCAATAGCATGCAATGCCAAGGTGCTGTTTACAAAGCAAACAGAATATTGGCATTAAAAAGTGGATTAACTCCAGAGATAAGACGACAATTCTCCAGCTCTACAAGACTCTGGTCCGAGTATGCTGTCCAGTTCTGGGCACCAGTCCTTAGGAAGGATTTACTGGAAATGGAGCGAGTACAAAGAAGGGCAACAAAGCTAATAAAGGGTCTGGAGAATATTAGTTATGAAGAAAGGTTGCGAGCACTGAACTTATTCTCTCTGGAGAAGAGACGCTTGAGAGGGGATATGATTTCAATTTATAAATACCGTACTGGTGACCCCACAATAGGGATAAAACTTTTTTGTGGAAGAAAGTTTAATAAGGCACGTGGCCAATCACTAAAATTAGAAGAAAAGAGGTTTAACCTTAAACTGCGTAGAGTGTTCTTTACTGTAATGCCCCGTACACACGGTCGGATTTACCGCCGGAAAATGTGTGATAGGACCTTGTTGTCGGAAATTCCGACCGTGTGTGGGCTCCATCACACATTTTCCATCGGATTTTCCGACACACAAAGTTTGAGAGCAGGCTATAAAATTTTCCGACAACAAAATCCATTGTCGGAAATTCCGATCGTGTGTACACAAATCCGACGCACAAAGTGCCACGCATGCTCTGAATAAATAAAGAGATGAAAGCTATTGGCCACTGCCCCGTTTATAGTCCCGACGTACGTGTTTTATGTCACCGCGTTCAGAATGATCAGATTTTCCGACAACTTTGTGTGACCGTGTGTATGCAAGACAAGTTTGAGCCAACATCCGTCGAAAAAATCATTGGATTTGTTGTCGGAATGTCCGAACAAAGTCCGACCGTGTGTACAGGGCATAAGAGTGGCAAGGATGTGGAATTCCCTTCCACAGGCGGTGGTCTCATCGATAGTTTAAAAAAACTATTAGATAAGCACCTGAACTACTGCAACATACAGGGATATACAATGTAATACTGACATATAATCACACACATAGGTTGAACTTGATGGACTTGTGTCTTTTTTCAACCTCACCTACTATGTAACTATGTAACACCCCTCCTTCGCGAGCCCCATATATTAATCCTATTACACATGCCAATATTTATATTTAAAACAAAAAAAGCAAAAAACCGCGCTATAAAGTGATTTGAACAATAGTCCGACTGTAAAGTCTCATACAAAAATAAATAGTCCCAATTAAGATCCAAAAAGAAGGAAGATAGGTTTATGACATAAACTTCATCCAAAAAGAAACAGTGATAACGGACACAGTTTGCGGAACACACCAATAGGTATTGTGCTTACCAGAAGTAAGCCAAAAAAGGGCGAGTGGCTTAAACCCAGCCTGGGCCTTTAGATGAACAATCCAGATGAAGCAGGAAGGACGCCCTCGTCCCGTGGATCCACAGAGTATGGTCTGAAAAAATATATGACAAAAATATAGCGTAATATTGTTTACATAAACAACACTCCAAGCCAGAACAGAAGTGACACTCTATCCATAAATCATGTGTGATCATATAAAATCCTGTGCTAAATAGCCAGGACAATGTAGTGAGTATCATGCAATCATGCAAAATAAAAGTGAATGGGTGAAAGCTACAGAGACACCCAAAATCTGCTTACCAGATATAAATGGACAATCAGCGTGTATTAACCACTTGACGACCGCCTCACGCCGATGTACGTCGGCAAGGTGGCACGGACAGGCAAAATCACGTACATGGTACGTGATTTGCCTTCCGCGGGTGGGGGGTCCGATCGGACCCCCCCCCCGGTGCCCGAGGCGGTCGTCTTTTGTCCAGCGGCGATCGGTGGTGACGGGGAGACCATCCGTTCGTGGCCCCCCCCCTCGCGATCGCCGCCGGCCAATCGAATCATTCCTTTGCTGCTGTATGCTAAACAGCAGCAAAGGAAATGATGTCATCTCCCCTCGGCTCGGTAATTTCCGTTCCGGCCCGAGGAGAGAAGACATCAATGTGAGTGCACCAACACACACACACACAGTAGAACATGCCAGGCACACAAAACACCCCGATCCCCCCCCCCCCCGATCGCCCCCCGATCCCCCCCCAATCACCCCCCCCCCTGTCACAAACTGACACCAGCAGTTTTTTTTTTTTTTTTTTCTGATTACTGCATAGTGTCAGTTTGTGACAGTTACAGTGTTGGGACAGTTACTGTTACCCCCCTTTAGGTCTAGGGTACCCCCCTAACCCCCCCTAATAAAGTTTTAACCCCTTGATCACCCCCCGTCACCAGTGTCACTAAGCGATCATTTTTCTGATCGCTGTATTAGTGTCGCTGGTGACGCTAGTTAGGGACGTAAATATTTAGGTTCGCCGTCAGCGTTTTATAGCGTCAGGGACCCCCATATACTACCGAATAAATGTTTTAACCCCTTGATTGCCCCCTAGTTAACCCTTTCACCACTGATCACCGTATAACCGTTACGGGTGACGCTGGTTAGTTTGTTTATTTTTTATAGTGTCAGGGCACCCGCCGTTTATTACCGAATAAAGGTTTAGCCCCCTGATCGCCCGGCGGTGATATGCGTCGCCCCAGGCAGCGTCAGATTAGCGCCAGTACCGCTAACACCCACACACGCAGCATACACCTCCCTTAGTGGTATAGTATCTGAACGCATCAATATCTGATCCGATCAGATCTATACTAGCGTCCCCAGCAGTTTAGGGTTCCCAAAAACGCAGTGTTAGCGGAATCAGCCCAGATACCTGCTAGCACCTGCGTTTTGCCCCTCCGCCCAGCCCACCCAAGTGCAGTATCGATCGATCGCTGTCACTTACAAAAGACTAAACGCATAACTGCAGCGTTCGCAGAGTCAGGCCTGATCCCTGCGATCGCTAACAGTTTTTTTGGTAGTATTTTGGTGAACTGGCAAGCACCAGCCCCAGGCAGGGTCAGGTTAGCGCCAGTACCGCTAACACCCACGCACGCAGCATACGCCTCCCTTAGTGGTATAGTATCTGAACGGATCAATATCTGATCCGATCAGATCTATACTAGTGTCCCCAGCAGTTTAGGGTTCCCAAAAACGCAGTGTTAGCGGAATCAGCCCAGATACCTGCTAGCACCTGCGTTTTGCCCCTCCGCCCGGCCCAGCCCAGCCCACCCAAGTGCAGTATCGATCGATCACTGACACTTACAAAACACTAAACGCATAACTGCAGCGTTCGCAGAGTCAGGCCTGATCCCTGCGATCGCTAACAGTTTTTTTGGTAGTATTTTGGTGAACTGGCAAGCACCAGCCCCAGGCAGCGTCAGGTTAGCGCCAGTACCGCTAACACCCACGCACGCACCGTACACCACCCTTAGTGGTATAGTATCTGAATGGATCAATATCTGATCCGATCAGATCTATACTAGCATCCCCAGCAGTTTAGGGTTCTCACAAACGCAGTGTTAGCGGGATCAGCCCAGATACCTGCTAGCACCTGCGTTTTGCCCCACCGCCCGGCCCAGCCCAGCCCACCCAAGTGCAGTATCGATCGATCACTGTCACTTACAAAAGACTTAAACTCATAACTGCAGCGTTCGCAGAGTCAGGCCTGATCCCTGCGATCGCCAACAGATTTTTTGGTAGCGTTTTGGTGAACTGGCAAGCGCCAGCGGCCTAGTACACCCTGGTCGTAGTCAAACCAGCACTGCAGTAACACTTGGTGACGTGGCGAGTCCCATAAGTGCAGTTCAAGCTGGTGAGGTGGCAAGCACAAGTAGTGTCCCGCTGCCACCAAAAAGACAAACACAGGCCCGTCGTGCCCATAGTGCCCTTCATACTGCATTCGCCAATCCTAATTGGGAACCCACCGCTTCTGCAGCGCCCGTACTTCCCCCATTCACATCCCCAACCAAATGCAGTCGGCTGCATGAGAGGCATTTTCTTTATGTCCTCCCGAGTACCCCTACCCAACGAACCCCCCCAAAAAAGATATTGTGTCTGCAGCTAGCGCGGATATAGGCGTGACACCCGCTATTATTGTCCCTCCTGTCCTGACAATCCTGGTCTTTGCATTGGTGAATGTTTTGAACGCTACCATGCACTAGTTGAGTATTAGCGTAGGGTACAGCATTGCACAGACTAGGCACACTTTCACAGGGTCTCCCAAGATGCCATCGCATTTTGAGAGACCCGAACCTGGAACCGGTTACAGTTATAAAAGTTAGTTACAAAAAAAGTGTAAAAAAAAAAAAAAAAAATATATATAAAATAAAAAAAAATAGTTGTCGTTTTATTGTTCTCTCTCTCTCTATTCTCTCTATTGTTCTGCTCTTTTTTACTGTATTCTATTCTGCAATGTTTTATTGTTATTATGTTTTATCATGTTTGCTTTTCAGGTATGCAATTTTTTATACTTTACCGTTTACTGTGCTTTATTGTTAACCATTTTTTTGTCTTCAGGTACGCCATTCTCAACTTTGAGTGGTTATACCAGAATGATGCCTGCAGGTTTAGGTATCATCTTGGTATCATTCTTTTCAGCCAGCGGTCGGCTTTCATGTAAAAGCAATCCTAGCGGCTAATTAGCCTCTAGACTGCTTTTACAAGCCGTGGGAGGGAATGCCCCCCCCCCACCGTCTTCCGTGTTTTTCTCTGGTTCTCCTGTCTCAACAGGGAACCTGAAAATGCAGCCGGTGATTCAGCCAGCTGACCATAGAGCTGATCAGAGACCAGAGTGGCTCCAAACATCTCTATGGCCTAAGAAACCGGAAGCTACGAGCATTTTATGACTTAGATTTCGCTGGATGTAAATAGCGCCATTGGGAAATTGGGGAAGCATTTTATCACACCGATCTTGGTGTGGTCAGATGCTTTGAGGGCAGAGGAGAGATCTAGGGTCTAATAGACCCCAATTTTTTCAAAAAAGAGTACCTGTCACTACCTATTGCTATCATAGGGGATATTTACATTCCCCGAGATAACAATAAAAATGATTAAAAAAAAATAAAAATGAAAGGAACAGTTTAAAAATAAGATAAAAAAGCAAAAAAATAATAAAGAAAAAAAAAAAAAAAAAAAGCACCCCTGTCGCCCCCTGCTCTCGCACTAAGGCGAACGCAAGCGGCGGTCTGTCGTCAAATGTAAACAGCAATTGCACCATGCATGTGAGGTATCACCGCGAAGGTTAGATCGAGGGCAGTAATTTTTGCAGTAGACCTCCTCTGTAAATCTAAAGTGGTAACCTGTAAAGGCTTTTAAAGGCTTTTAAAAATGTATTTATTTTGTTGCCACTGCACGTTTGTGCGCAATTGTAAAGCATGTCATGTTTGGTATCCATGTACTCGGCCTAAGATCATCTTTTTTATTTCATCAAACATTTGGGCAATATAGTGTGTTTTAGTGCATTAAAATTTAAAAAAGTGTGTTTTTTCCCCAAAAAATGCGTTTGAAAAATCGCTGCGCAAATACTGTGTGAAAAAAAAAAATGAAACACCCACCATTTTAATCTGTAGGGCATTTGCTTTAAAAAAATATATAATGTTTGGGGGTTCAAAGTAATTTTCTTGCAAAAAAAAAAAACTTTTTCATGTAAACAATAAGTGTCAGAAAGGGCTTTGTCTTCAAGTGGTTAGAAGAGTGGGTGATGTGTGACATAAGCTTCTAAATGTTGTGCATAAAATGCCAGGACAGTTCAAAACCCCCCCAAATGACCCCATTTTGGAAAGTAGACACCCCAAGCTATTTGCTGAGAGGCATGTCGAATCCATGGAATATTTTATATTGCGACACAAGTTGCGGGAAAGAGACAATTTCTTTTTTTTTTGCACAAAATTGTCACTAAATGATATATTGCTCAAACATGCCATGGGAATATGTGAAATTACACCCCAAAATACATTCTGCTGCTTCTCCTGAGTACGGGGATACCACATGTGTGAAACTTTTTGGGAGCCTAGCCGCGTATGGAACCCCGAAAACCAAGCACCGCCTTCAGGCTTTCTAAGGGCGTGAATTTTTGATTTCTCTCTTGACTGCTTATCACAGTTTCGGAGACCATGGAATGCCCAGGTGGCACAAACCCCCCCCAAATGACCCCATTTTGGAAAGTAGACACCCCAAGCTATTTGATGAGAGGTATAGTGAGTATTTTGCAGACCTCACTTTTTGTCACAAAGTTTTGAAAATTGAAAAAAGAAAAAAAAAAAAAGTTTTTTCTTGTCTTTCTTCATTTTCAAAAACAAATGAGAGCTGCAAAATACTCACCATGCCTCTCAGCAAATAGCTTGGGGTGTCTACTTTCCAAAATGGGGTCATTTGGGGGGGTTTTGTGCCACCTGGGCATTCCATGGCCTCCGAAACTGTGATAGGCAGTGAAGAGTGAAATCAAAAATTTTCACCCTTAGAAATCCTGAAGGCGGTGATTGGTTTTCGGGGTCCCGTACACGGCTAGGCTCCCAAAAAGTCCCACACATGTGGTATCCCCGTACTCAGGAGAAGTAGCTAAATGTATTTTGGGGTGCAATTCCACATATGCCCATGGCCTGTGTGAGCAATATATCATTTAGTGACAACTTTGTGCAAAAAAAAAAAAAAAAATGTGTCACTTTCCCTCAACTTGTGTCAAAATATAAAATATTCCATGGACTCAATATGCCTCTCTGGAAATAGCTTGGGGTGTCTACTTTCCAAAATGGGGTCATTTGGGGGGGTTTTGTGCCACCTGGGCATTCCATGGCCTCCGAAACTGTGATAGGCAGTAAAGAGTGAAATCATAAATTTACGCCCTTAGAAATCCTGAAGGCGGTGATTGGATTTCGGGGCCCCGTACGCGGCTAGGCTCCCAAAAAGTCCCACACATGTGGTATCCCCATATTCAGGAGAAGCAGCAGAATGTATTTTGGGGTGCAATTCCACATAGGCCCATGGCCTGTGTGAGCAATATATCATTTAGTGACAACTTTTTGTAAATATTTTTTTTTTTTTTTGTCATTATTCAATCACTTGGGACAAAAAAAATAAATATTCAATGGGTTCAACATGCCTCTCAGCAATTTCCTTGGGGTGTCTACTTTCCAAAATGGGGTAATTTGGGGGGGTTTTGTACTGCCCTGCCATTTTAGCACCTCAAGAAATGACATAGGCAGTCATAAACTAAAAGCTGTGTAAATTACAGAAAATGTACCCTAGTTTGTAGACGCTATAACTTTTGGGCAAACCAATAAATATACGCTTATTGACATTTTTTTTACCAAAAACATGTGGCCGAATACATTTTGGCCTAAATGTATGACTAAAATTGATTTTTTTTATAACAAAAAGTAGAAAATATCATTTTTTTTCAAAATTTTCGGTCTTTTTCCATTTATAGCGCAAAAAATAAAAACCGCAGAGGTGATCAAATACCATCAAAAGAAAGCTCTATTTGTGGGAAGAAAAGGACGCAAATTTCGTTTGGGTACAGCATTGCATGACCGCGCAATTAGCAGTTAAAAACGACGCAGTGCCAAATTGGAAAAAGACCTCTGGTCCTTAGGCAGCATAATGGTCCGGGGCTCAAGTGGTTAATCACCCCAAAGGTATGTGAAAGGAAAACCCACCAGGTGCTGAGAAAACTGTTAGTGCGAACTGCTTACCAGAAGACAGACCCTTATGTGCAGATTCATTAGGACCAGGAACCAAACACCAAAGGAGCAGATACTGATAACGAACCTTAGGGAATGTCTCCTTACCAGATATGCAAAACAAAGAGGGCAGATATATTGAGGTCCCAGCCGGACTCCAGACCGGAACGGTGTTATTGAGAACGTCAACGTATGACGAAACGCGTCTGGGAGGGGCGTGCTGACGTCACCACGTCGTTCGATTGAGGACGGGAGTGTGTCCGGAGGCCGGCCGGCTTCGTTTTTTCGTTCCTACAGCTTTTAAATTTCGTATCTATGTAAGTGTTACTCTTTTCTTAATAAACCCTTATTACGAAGTATTACACTATTGGCTCTTTCATTTTATATGTACTGCTGAGCCCTGGTTGAGTGGTCAAGACGCAATAACACTGTTCCGGTCTGGAGTCCGGCTGGGACCGCAATATATCTGCCCTCTTTGTTTTGCATATCTGGTAAGGGGACATTCCCTAAGGTTCGTTATCAGTATCTGCTCCTTTGGTGTTTGGTTCCTGGTCCTAATGAATCTGCACATAAGGGTCTGTCTTCTGGTAAGCAGTTCGCACTAACAGTTTTCTCAGCACCTGGTGGGTTTTCCTTTCACATACCTTTGGGGTGATTAATACACGCTGATTGTCCATTTATATCTGGTAAGCAGATTTTGGGTGTCTCTGTAGCTTTCACCCATTCACTTTTATTTTGCATGATTGCATGATACTCACTACATTGTCCTGGCTATTTAGCACAGGATTTTATATGATCACACATGATTTATGGATAGAGTGTCACTTCTGTTCTGGCTTGGAGTGTTGTTTATGTAAACAATATTACGCTATATTTTTGTCATATATTTTTTCGGACCATACTCTGTGGATCCACGGGACGAGGGCGTCCTTCCTGCTTCATCTGGATTGTTCATCTAAAGGCCCAGGCTGGGTTTAAGCCACTCGCCCTTTTATGGCTTACTTCTGGTAAGCACAATACCTATTGGTGTGTTCCGCAAACTGTGTCCGTTATCACTGTTTCTTTTTGGATGAAGTTTATGTCATAAACCTATCTTCCTTCTTTTTGGATCTTAATTGGGACTATTTATTTTTGTATGAGACTTTACAGTCGGACTATTGTTCAAATCACTTTATAGCGCGTTTTTTTGTTTTTTTTTATTTATTTTGGTGGGCCACACTTATAACCGCAGCTTGTTTCTTTCTTTTTCCAAGCGCAGTTTTTTTCTTTATTTAATATTTATATTTAGTTTGTCTGTGTTTATTGATATAACTTAATCTCCATATACTCATTTCTTTTTTCCTTTCTCCCCCTCCCCCCTTATTATTATTACTCTATTTTATAATTGCAGACACCTGTTTTTTTGCAGTTTGTATAGTTTTTTTTATACCTATTTCCTTTTAGAACCCCTCTTTATTTATCATTCCTTAACTACTCTATAGCTAGCAAATAATCTATTCACCCTTATGCTTCCATCTAATCCTATAGTGAGTGGGGTCAGTCCTGATAACATTAACCACTGTTCCCACAGTTTATTAAATGTATTTAATAATCCCCTATTCCTATATTTATGCCATTCCTTTAATAATGCATCATTAACCTGTTACTGCCATTCCTCAAGTGTAGGGGCTCTAGGTGATATCCATTTCAAAGCGAACATTTTTCGTGCTATAAATAACATTCTATTAATGGGCATCCTAACTACTGTTATATATTTCTTTGTCTAAATAACCTAGTAAACATATTTTAGGATCTTGTTTTATCTGTGTTTGATATGCATGGTTAATGATTTCTACCACATTTTGCCAATACCTAAACAGTTTGGGGCATTTCCAAAGCATATGCATTAAATCTGCCGAAGCTCTTAGACATCTTGGGCTTTCTGACGTTTCCGCCTCCCCCATTGATATAGTTTAACTGATGTCCTATAAGCTCTATAAATTATATATAATTGACTTAAGCATTGCTGGGGTGATATACAGTAAATACAGACAGTACATATTCCAAAATACTCCATCGGCCATTTGTAGTGTGATAGCGGTGTGGAGGGAGATAGAACAGGGCTCTGATTAGTGCTATTAGACAGTTAGTGTGCTATAGTATGGTATTCTGAATCTATTGTCAGTGTAGAATATCAGTTTAGTGTGCATCTAGGGATAGTTCAGTGTGAGTGTAGTGCGACCATTCATCTTTACATTAGTGTGAATGTAGGGATAGTTCAGTCAGTGTGAGTGTAGTGACCGTTTAACACAGTATATTTTATTGCATTACTGCAAGTTTAACGCCATATATTTTAGTGCATTATGTGCCATTTAATGCAGTACATTTCTGTGCATTAGTGTATGCTTAACGCAGTATATTTTAGTTGCGTTACTGCAAATTTGATGCCATACAGTTCAGTGCGTTACTGCAAGCTTAACGCCATATGTTTCAGTGCATTACATGCCGTTTAACGCAGTACATTTCTAGATGCTACTGCACTCTTAACGCAGTATATTTAAGTTGCGTTACTGCAAGTTTAACGCTGTACAGTTCAGTGCGTTACTGTAGGTTTAAAGCCATATAGTTCTGTGTGCTACTGCAAGTTTAACACTGTATATTTCATTGCGTTACTGCAAGTTTAACGGCGTATATTTCATTACGTTATTGCAAGTTTAACACCATATAGTTCTGTGCGTTACTGCAAGTTTAACGCCGTATATTTAATTGTGTTACTGCAAGTTTAATGCCATATATTTAATTGCGTTACTGCAAGTTTAACGTCGTATATTTCATTACATTACTGCAAGTATAACGCCGTATATTTCATTGCGTTACTGCAAACTTAACGCCATATATTTTATTGCATTACTGCAAGTTTAATGCTGTATATTTCATTGTGTTACTGCAAGTTTAACGCCATATGATTCAGTGCGTTACTGCAAGTTTAACGCCATATAGTGATGTGTGTTACTGCAACTTTAATGCCATATATTTAATTGCGTTACTGCAAGTTTAACGCAATATAGTTCTGTGCGATACTGCAACTTTAATGCCATATATTTCATTGCGTTACTGCAAGTTTAACGCCATATAGTTCTGTGCGTTACTGCACATTTGACACAGTATATTGCAGTATATTATAGCGTATTCGTGGAGTGTGTCTGTGTAGTGAATACTCAAATTAAAGTGCACCAAACACCACTTTCCATTGATTAAAGTGCATCCGCGTACACATTTACACATCTTTTTTACATTTTGTTAATAAGCACCCCCCACTCCCCCCATCATGTCTGGGAGGACAGCAAGGAGAGGCAGACGTTCCCACGTGGTCAGTCCTCAGGCAGGGCATCATTTCATCTGTTTAGTGATGTTGCCCATGCTATCCAGCCACAGCATGCAGAGGAGGTGGTGGACTGGCTTACTAAACTGTCCTCATCCTCTGTTACCCAAGCAGGGACTAGTGCACAGACCCCTGCAGCTGCCAGAGTGGCTAAACCTGCCTCCTTGTCCACAGCTATTCCTGCCATAGCCCCAGCATCAGGCATGGAGTAGTCAGCGGAGTTATTTGAACACAGCGTCAGCCACTTGCTCCTTGACGATGCACAGCCATTACTCGATTCAGATGTTGGTTCTGAGGTTGAGGAAGGCAGGAACATGAGCCTACAGAGAGGGGAGAACACTGGTAAACAAATTGACATTCATACTCCCCCAGCCACAGAGTATTGTCTCAAAAGGTAATGAGGATGACTAACAAGGGCACTGAAATGAGTGTAGACAAATTGGCCGCACACCCCAAAATTGCAAAAAAACTATACGAGAACCCCCTAACGGGGCTTTAAAGCAGCCAGAAAAGTACAATGTTCATAGTTGAAAAAATTCCAGTTTTATTAATGCAAAAAATATCCAAATAGCATATTGTAAAAAGATCACTGGGAATAGATACTGACTAATCGAGTCATGACATGATCTGAGTGTGGCATACCTTAAACACTAGGCACAATGCATAAAATGGCGACCAAAATTGACTTTAAAGTGAATTCTTAAAAACAATAGCAACACATATTGCCTGTGATGCCATGCATGTGTGTGGGGTAACAGAAGTTGTATACGTTAATTCTGACGCGTTTCGACCCTTCCCGGGTCCTCTTCAGAGGATAGTTGCCCCCTAAGAAAAAGGTCAACATGTGTCAGACATAGCATCAAGACCAATAGCACCAGACTTATGCACTTGCACCATCATATTAGAGTTGTCAAAATCATATAGTTACCTATTGTGGAAATTGTGACATTTTCACATGCAGTTTAGGTATTGTAGATTGTTATGTTTTTAGGTGGTGCAATTTCTCTTTGGCTCCCCCGTCTCCCCTACATCAAAGTAGTTCCCAGGAAAACTGGCGGTGGACCAAGTGTGTCTTACGAGGGATCACATCTAATGACCCCCGTGTAGGATGGGGAAGTTAGGGGAAGGAGGGGCAGCGAACAACCCGAAGGGTACCTAAAAGGGGAATATAGGTTATTACCAAAAAATAAATAAAAATAAAAAATAAAAAGGGATTTAAAGTGTTAAATGCTGAAGAGCAAAAATTCACTAAATTGCTCTACATGGGTTGAGAGGTATCCCAGCTTTCAAAATTAATAAAGATGTTGAATGGTAATTCCAAGGGTGTGCAGAGGGCATAGCTAGATGAAAAGGGAAAAGGGAAGAAAAAACGTAGAAAGAGATGGGGAATCAGACAGCACAAAAAAAAAAAAAAGTGAGAAAGGCAGTGAAAAAGAAGTGAGAAAAAAGAGAGATGACCCAAACCGTGTAAATGTAAAAGTAGAATTAGGTGGAGACTAGCAGATGCCCGACTGCCAATAAATTCCCATGTACCATAGTGGGTGTATGCCAAAAACGATAGGTAAAAGCACCAGCAGAACCTCCAGAGTATGGATAAGGAGGAATGGAGAGGAGGGGGGAGGGGTGGGGGGAGAGGGACCGCAGTGGAGTGGTGGAGAGTGAATGAAATGAATCATGTGGGAAAAGAAAAGGAATGGGGGAAAAGGAAAAGAAAGAAGGGGGTGAGAAGATGATGTGCAAACAGAGTGGGGGGCAGAAGGAGCTAGAGAATAGAGGGAAACGGGGGGGAGGGGGGGGGAAGGCGAAATGGAGGAAAGTGCGGGTGGGGTGGAAGGAAAGAGGTGAAGCATGGGTAAAAGGGGAGAGGAGGGAAGGAAAAAAAGGGGGGGGGGAAGAGGAAAAGGGGAAGGGAAGGGGTGTGGGGAGAGGGGGAAGGGGGGAAAAGGGGAGACACATAAGTGGAAACAGGGGTGAGTGGGCTTGGTGAAACAAAGGTGCAAAAATGTGCAAAAACATGTGCAGGAAGACAGTGAACTGAAAAGACCAAACAATGGGAGTGACGTGCAGTGTAGTGGAGTACACTGGAGGTGTGGGAACTATTTACCTAGTTAGGCTGAACTGAATGGAAAATTCTGGATGCTGAAAAAATTAAATTAATTGGAAATATAAATAAAATATGAATCAATCTGACAAAGTCAACAATGATTCAAAAGGAACCAAGTCATTGGAAAAATATCACATTCATTATTGTTAGTGCTTACCAGTATTTGCTGTCAGTTTGTGTGACCTGTCTTCAATTTGAAAAACGTCCAATGAATATCACCTAGTGGTTCCCATATTTTATAGGGAGTGCCGATTGGCTAACTCCCTTCAGGTGTTGATATGTCCAACATCCCTCCCTTTCCCCGTCCATTAGGGGAAGGAGCAACACAGCGGTGCTCCTCAGTGTGATCCCCCCGGCGTTCCGGAGAGGAATACACCTCCGGGCGTCCCCGTCGCTTCCGCCGCAACTGCGCAGGCGCCGTTACGTCACGCGCACGCGCCCTAGGGCGCGCGCTCGTGAGTGCGGCGTCCAGAAGGGATCCGGGACGCCGCTGGCAGGGAGAGAAGCATCCCACTCAGGTGAGGCCACCTAGTGGGCATGTTGGGAGACGCGGGCCCCAGCGTCTCCTGTCTCGCCCTGCCAGGAAGACACTAAAGGAGGTCCACCCCCGCCCCTAAAGGGAGACACAAAGACCAAGGGAGGTGGGGGGAACACAGGGCCATCCTGCCAGCAATATATTCTTAGGCAGAAATGGTAGTAATGGTGATGGGGCATAGTGCTAGTCATTTGCATGCCCCATCTGTAGGTGCTAAGTACATAGACTGTGTGCCAAGGGTTGACTGCTGACTGGCCGTCTTATGTGCATCCTGTCATGCATGGTGTTGTATGCCTTGGCATGACTGCATAGTTGTAAAAGCAATGGCTTATTACAAACTGCGCAATCAGATTGGTATATGAACAAAGACAAAGAAAAGGCAAAAATTACATAATCTTGAATGTTAAGACAATCAAAAAACTCCGAACTATTTAGGGCTACATTTAACGGAGGTAAAACGATACAAAGCACATGATCCGTTGTATTATGTACATTGATATGCATCTCGTACATATGAGCATAATAAAAAACAAACAAAGATAATCATATTGATTTTGATATTTGTATGTGGGGAAAATCTGCCAAACCTCTTGGCATGCCAGAAGAGGGCAGATTTCCTCTCGAGTACCTTGGTCAGTTTTTGAAATAGTGTCATAATCGACAGGGTTTTTTGATCACCTTGTTCGAATGAGTTCTCATACTGGGACATTAGTTTGACCCAATCAGTTCCTGTGAACTTGCTCATTTTGGATCTCAAACTGCAATCTGTTGGTGGCTAAAATGAGTGTTGCAATAGTATACACGTGAAATACACAAGATAAAGAAACATATACCAGGATCGTAAATACCGGTTAAATAGCCAGTTCGCAGTTCATGTCTAGACTCGAGTGCCGAAAGGCGGGGGAAGGTGTTTAACCACCAAAAAAATCAAGAAAACTAACAAGGGCACTGAAATGAGTGTAGACAAATTGGCCGCACACCCCAAAATTGCAAAAAAACTATACAAGAACCCCCTAACGGGGCTTTAAAGCAGCCAGAAAAGTACAATGTTCATAGTTGAAAAAATTCCAGTTTTATTAATGCAAAAAATATCCAAATAGCATATTGTAAAAATATCACTGGGAATAGATACTGACTAATCGAGTCATGACATGATCTGAGTGTGGCATACCTTAAACACTAGGCACACCCCCTTCTTTCTTTTCCTTTTCCCCCATTCCTTTTCTTTTCCCACATCATTCATTTCATTCACTCTCCACCACTCCACTGCGGTCCCTCTCCCCCCACCCCTCCCCCCCTCCTCTCCATTCCTCCTTATCCATACTCTGGAGGTTCTGCTGGTGCTTTTACCTATCGTTTTTGGCATACACCCACTATGGTACATGGGAATTTATTGGCAGTCGGGCATCTGTTAGTCTCCACCTAATTCTACTTTTACATTTACACGGTTTGGGTCATCTCTCTTTTTTCTCACTTCTTTTTCACTGCCTTTCTCACTTTTTTTATTTATTTTTTTTTTTTTTTGTGCTGTCTGATTCCCCATCTCTTTCTACATTTTTTCTTCCCTTTTCCCTTTTCATCTAGCTATGCCCTCTGCACACCCTTGGAATTACCATTCAACATCTTTATTAATTTTGAAAGCTGGGATACCTCTCAACCCATGTAGAGCAATTTAGTGAATTTTTGCTCTTCAGCATTTAACACTTTAAATCCCTTTTTATTTTTTATTTTTTATTTTTATTTTTATTTATTTTTTGGTAATAACCTATATTCCCCTTTTAGGTACCCTTCGGGTTGTTCGCTGCCCCTCCTTCCCCTAACTTCCCCGTCCTACACGGGGGTCATTAGATGTGATCCCTCGTAAGACACACTTGGTCCACCGCCAGTTTTCCTGGGAACTACTTTGATGTAGGGGAGACGGGGGAGCCAAAGAGAAATTGCACCACCTAAAAACATAACAATCTACAATACCTAAACTGCATGTGAAAATGTCACAATTTCCACAATAGGTAACTATATGATTTTGACAACTCTAATATGATGGTGCAAGTGCATAAGTCTGGTGCTATTGGTCTTGATGCTATGTCTGACACATGTTGACCTTTTTCTTAGGGGGCAACTATCCTCTGAAGAGGACCCGGGAAGGGTCGAAACGCGTCAGGATTAACGTATACAACTTCTGTTACCCCACACACATGCATGGCATCACAGGCAATATGTGTTGCTATTGTTTTTAAGAATTCACTTTAAAGTCAATTTTGGTCGCCATTTTATGCATTGTGCCTAGTGTTTAAGGTATGCCACACTCAGATCATGTCATGACTCGATTAGTCAGTATCTATTCCCAGTGATCTTTTTACAATATGCTATTTGGATATTTTTTGCATTAATAAAACTGGAATTTTTTCAACTATGAACATTGTACTTTTCTGGCTGCTTTAAAGCCCCGTTAGGGGGTTCTCGTATAGTTTTTTAGGTAATGAGGATGGAGGAGATGATGATGATGAGGCGACTGACTCAACTTGGGTGCCGGATAGAGCAGAGAAGGAAAGTGAGGGTGAGGCACAACCCCAATGAGGCAGCTATCATGGAAGAGTAGAGAGCAGCCACTCAGTCTGTTGGCAAGAGGACCTAAAAGCCACACAGAAGGGGCACATATCTGTCCCTCCTTACCCACCTCAGTCTGTCCCTGCTATACCTCTTGACCTCTCAGCAGCCTACACTGACATGGATGATGGTAGAGTGCAGGGTGTCCCAGGTCCTTGCAGCACATCTGCCAGCAGCACATCACCAGCTGTAGACTATAGCCGGCAAATTTCCCTGCCCCATCTGCTGCAGCTGAAATAAAAATACAGTCCCTGTAAAACAGGTGTGGAAAAATTGTTCTTTGGGTGTTAATTGTGCCCATCAAACCTACACCAAAAACATTCTTCCAGATGAAATCAACACCCACAACACTAGGCAGCTGGATGCAGGGCAGCCCAGCAGCTCAATAGCATACTGGGCAAGTTCTGCCAGTGGTCTATTTTCATGACCCAGTAAGCCAGTGGATCGTTGACTGGAAAGCTCTCCATCTCTGTTTTCGCCCCTAGATAATTGTCCATTATGTGATGCAGACGCTGCCAAAGGGATGTGGAAGCTGACATCTCAGTGGCGAGGAGTAAAAAAATTGAGAATGCATCACTTAGGCAGCCGTCTTCTCCACCGCTCCTCTCTTGACCAACAGAAGCCTCAAAACTACGTTTGCCCACGACACTGTAACCTACCACAGTCAGGAAAAGCATTTGATAAACTCCTCTTTAAGGTGTCCTCAAGAGATCTTCTGTTGGGGACAGGATCAGTTCTGAGACTTTCCCCTTATAACGGTGGTCAAGGAAGGTTGCCAACCAATAGTGGTCCTTTCCCTTTACACCACGTATTCTTGTGTTCTTTCGCAGGCTTTGAAACACGAAGGAGCTCATGCACCGCAAATTTGCTTTGGCATGAGAAGCAGACTCCTCGGGGTCACTGAGAATTACAGTATCTGGAACTGCCTCCTCCCAGCCACGTACTACTTCCAAGGTTTCTGGGGATGGAAAACCATCTCTTACTGTTTTATGTATGTTTTGCTCTGCTTCAATGCCTCTGAAACAGCCAGAATCCTCCTCCTCCTCTTCTCTCTCCTCTTGTGTGTTCTTTGGCATAGGAACAATTGTGTCTGCATAAAGTGGGCCTTGAGAGGAAAGGAAGTCCTCTTCTATGTCCCGCTGCTCTGCCTCGAGTGCCCTGTGTTTAATGCCACGCAGAGTCTGCTCCAGCAGGAACACAACAGGGATTGTGTCACTGATGCATGCATTGTCACGGCTCACCATCCTTGTGGCCTCCTCAAATGGTGACATCCTTTATGAGCAGCCATTGGCGTGGGGAAAAAAAGCCAAGCCGGTCTGAGCCTGTCGTTGTGCCATACTCACACAGGTACTCGTTAACGGCCCTTTGCTGCATGTGGAGCCGCTGCAGCATTGCCAAAGTCAAGTTCCACCTGGTGGGCATGTCACAACTCAGGCGGTTTACGGGCAGGTGGAATTTGTGCTGAATTTCAGCCAACTGAGCACTGGCAGTGTACGATCGCCTGAAATGGCTACAGACTCTTCTGGCCTGCTTTGGTAGATCTTCAAGCCCTAGGTACCTATTTAGAAAATGCTGCACCACCAAATTGAGGACATGTGCCAGGTATGGCACATGTATCAACTTTTCCTGTCTAAGGGCGGACAGGAGGTTTGTGTCATTATCACACACCATTCCTGGCTCCAGCTGGAGTGGCGTGAACCACCTCTGGGCCTGTCCCTGCAGAGCTGCAAGAATCTCTGCTCCGGTGTGGTTACTCTCCACTAGACACACCAGCTGAAGCACTGCATGGCACATTTTAGCCTGACTCATTGAATAGCCCTTTGAACGCTTAGGGGGTACTTGAGGTTCTTGGACAATTCAGCAGAGGAGGGCATGGAAGAGGAGGAGGAGGAGGAGGAGGGGGTAGAGCTGACAAATCTCGCCTCATCACCAGCAGTATGGAGACGTGGAGGCACAACAAGCTGCAGCACTAAACCCTGTTCTGCATCCTTCCGAGTTGCAAGCAGAGTTACCTAGTGTGCTGTAAACAAAATATGTCGCCCCTGCCCATGCTTGCTGGACCACGTGTCAGCAGTAACGTGGACTTTGCAGCTGACTGCCTTGCCCAACGATGCCACAACATTGCCTTCCACGTGATAGTAGAGAGTTGGAATGACCTTATGTGAAAAGAAATAGCGACTGGGAATCTGCTATTGTGGTACAGCACATTCTGAAAATTCACAGAAGGGGCAGAATCCACCAGGAGGAAAGACAAACGTTGTGGAGCCACTGGACATGTACTGTCAAACTATTTTTACACAGGTGCATATCATTGCAATTTTTGACAGCGAGGCCAATTCTTGCTTTCATCAAGAGTACCTCTATAGGGTTATGGTGTGAAGGCGCCGCCGACACCCAAAGAACAATTTTTCTGTACCTGTTTGACAGGAGTAGAAATCCAAAGTCTGTGGTGGAGACACCAGAATTTATCAAAAAAATCTCTAATCTTGTTCCCAGTGCACTACATTGTGGCCTCATCATACAAACTGGCTCCCAAGCCGTACGCTTACAAAATAAAGAAAGCTTGCAGGACAAATGTTATTTTTTGGGCTTTATAAATGCAATTATTGCTGCAGCAGATTCTATACACAGTACAGATGTGCCACTTTACACATGGACTAAGGGGACCCCCCAGGCACTATATTGAAAGGAATTTTTCATTTTTATACTTTCACTTTAAGCATCAATGAATCACTGCTCATTTAAAAATGACGTTTCTTACAAACTTTTTTTTCATTGATACATGTCCCCCAGGGCAGTACCCAGACCCCCATAATCATTGTATGCCCAATTACTTGCATATAAGCCTTCAAAATTTACACTTTGATTTTTCATATTCGGGTCCCATAGACTTCAATGGTGTTCATTATTCAGTTCCGAACTTTTGCGATGTTCGAAAGTTTGCGTGCGGACCAAACAGGGGGTCGTTCGGCCCATCCCTTTTGCCAATTCATTCTGCTGTTTTCAATAGAGTTGTGAGTTGAATTCTTGTGTGCTCCTTAAGGCGTAAAGAAAGATATACTGCGGTGGTAGCAATACGGGGGTAATTATTAAAGGTTGAATCACTGTGCCCTCCAATTTTTTGGGAAACTTTTGTATTATCGACCCCATCGGCCCAATGAAGAGGACTTATTTCCCGAAGTCTGTTGGGAAAAATACACTTCTGAGAAAGTGGATCTCCTATATCATCTGCAGCTATCTGCAAAGTGCTGCCCTAGGCCTGGGCCTTGTCAGCCTAGGCCAGGATACAGCGTTGGTTCCTAATGCTGACTTCTATATCCAGGCAGGACATTGTATGACATAGGAGCCTGTTTAGCAATGTGGTGGGGGCACCCCCCGTGAGTGTTGGTTTTCCAGCAGAATTTGGAAGACAATTGCTCTTCCCTGGAAAGGGGTTCAGCGGCACCGGTGTCAGAAGAGGTAACTATTTACATTCTTCTTTTACAGGTAAAGCTTTTCTGAAGATTCTTTGACTTAGCAATAAGGTCACTTTAATAAACTCAACTGCTAAAACTTGACATCTGATTGGTTCCAGTAGCCGTCTGGTGAACAAATATTGCGTTAGTTCTCTTTGTCACATTGACATTATACAGTGAAGACTGACTGACTTGCTCTTTCTCTTTGTAATTTAAGAACAAATTGGACAGCCACAGTTAAAAGGTTTCCCATTAATTTTATAGAACGCGAGGGAGTCTTTACAAGGTAAATTGTAAATAAGGCTCGGCACGCCAGACAGTCACACAGCAATGGCTTCTACAACACATGAATGGATTCGGGAAAGAGGATCACAAAAAGCAAGATGTTTTGGCTGCACACATGCTCGTGCCTAGTGAAGTAGCCCAAAGGGATTTGGCAGCTTAAATTTTACATTTATTTAGATACAGTATGGTGCCCATACACCTAGACAGTTTCCTGAACAATGTGACTGAAAGATGCTCAAGATAACCTGCTAGGGTCCAGGAACCGCTGAGAGCAATGACAAGCATGTACAAAGAGCAACGCCTATTATACAGCACTTGCTATGTTCATGTCATGGTACAATTAGCTGTTTGCCTGAAGTTCAGCTTTAAAGACTTAAAGCGAACGTTTAGTTAAATAAAAAAAGTCAGTACAAGGGATAGTACTTATATTTAGCGAGAAGTTTCCCTTGTACGGGTGGTAGCTATTCCAGTTGAAAGCTTCCATCCTCTGGCCACCCAATACCCCCAACGGGGGTAATCTTCCGGTGCTGCGGAGGTTAATACAATCGTCATAGGCACTCGTCAAGCGCTCCAACTACATGTTTTCTTTCTGCCCCCTCCTCGTCCATTCATAAAAGCTCTACTATACACTATGTTGTCAAAAGTATTGGGACGCCTGCCTTTACACCAGGGATATGCAATTTGTGGACCTCCAGCTGTTGCAAAACTACAAGTCCCATCATGCCTCTGGGTGTCATGCTTGTGGGTGTCAGAGTCTTGCTATGCCTCATGAGATTTGTAGTTCTGCAACAGCTGGAGGTCCGCTAATTGCATATCCCTGCTTTACATGCACATGAACTTTAATGGCATTCCAGTCTTAGTCCGTAGGGTTCAATATTGAGTTGGTCCACCCTTTGCAGCTATAGCAGCTTCAACTCTGGGAAGGCCGTCCACAAGGTTTAGGAGTGTGTCTATGGGAATTTTTGACCATTCTTCCAGAAGCGCATTTGTGAGGTCAGACAGTGATGTTGGATGAGAAGGTCTGGCTCGCAGTCTCCACTCAATTCATCCCAAAGGTGTTTTTTTGTGTTGAGGTCAGGACTCAGTTCTTCCACCCCAAACTCACTGATGGACCTTGCTTTGTGCACTGGTCCAAATCATTTGGTGGAGGGGGGATTATGGTGTGGAGTTGTTTTGCAGGGGTTGCGCTTGGCCCCTTAGTTCCAGTGAAGGGAACTCTTAGGGCGTCAGCATACCAAGACATTTTGGACAATTTCATGCCCCCAACTTTGTGGGAACAGTTTGGGTATGGCCCCCTTCCTGTTCCAACATGACTGCGCGTCGGTGCACAAAGCAAGGTCCATAAAGACATGGATGAGCGAGTTTGGGGTGGAGGAACTAGACTGTCCTGTACAGAGTCCTGACCTCAACCTGATAGAACACCTTTGGGATGAATTAGAGTGGAGACTGCGAGCCAGGCCTTCTCATCCAACATCAATGCCCGACCTCACAAATGCGCTTCTTGAAGAATGGTCAAACATTCCCATAGACACACTCCTAAACCTTGTGGACAGCCTTCCCAGAAGAGTTGAAGCTGTTATAGCTGCAAATCGTGGGCTAATTTAATAGTGAACCCTAAGGATGTGCGTGTAAAGGTGGATGTCCCAATACTTTTGACAATATAGTGTAGTGTCCATCAATGAAAGGCACTCTATGAATGGAGGAGGTGGACTTTTCATTCATCCGTCCATCCTCCATTCATCTTCTGTCATCTTGCCCTCTCATATCCCTGCAGTGGTCATCTTCCAGTTTTTTTGATGGTTAACACAGCCAATAGACCTGCCATAGGCATTCGTCAATAGTGCCGACTATGCCCGTCCTTTCTGCCCCTCTCCTCCATTCATTGATGTCACTCAATAACTTCCATCAATGAAAAGTTTTCTATGAATGGGGGATGGATGGGTAAATAAAAGGTCCACCTTGTCCACCTTCTCCATTCGTGTGTTTTTCATTGTTGGAAATGATAGGAGGATCTGACAGAGAAAACTAGAAAAAGGTGTGCCACACCCCGTAAATTATGAGAAAGAGAAAGAGAAATACCCCTGGATTTGGGACTTTTGAGGCACTACCACAATACAAAAAGGAGTAAATATAAATACATTTTATTTGACAAAAAACATATAAAAAATTAGGAAAATATATGTGAAAAATACACAAATGCATGTAAACATGGATACAGAATAAAAGCCAATCAATGAAAGATGGACATATCTCCTTGAACCAAACGCATTTCGGAGAAATCATTTCCTTCATCAGGGTTCTTTATGGAGAAATTAACATCTGGGGGTTGTAAAATATAGGTGATCAACAATCAGTACAAATACAAACAGTTTCTATCCCAGATCAATTCACTTACATTATATTCATTGACAGAACAAATGAGCATCCACAGATTTAAAAATAGGAGATGTGCAGCCTCGCATCCGGCTCCCCACACGCAGCACTCCAATGGTCAGCTTATGATGTATATAGAAAACAGAGAGGACACGTCAAGGGAGGGGGACTTATGAAAATCCCCAATAGCATCAAAAAGACACCACGTCCTGACCCGGGCGCAGCGCTTGTATGGGTGCTGGGGGTCCAAGGGCACTAACCTAGGAGCAGAGACAAATAGATCACAGGGCTGAATTTTAGAAAAAATAATAAATAAATCTGTGTGTATATCAAAGCACTGTGTAGAAAGAAACCTACCTATGGGTAAAAATATCCGCATATACCGGCAGGTGAAAATGGTCAGTAACAATGGCATGGACAGTGTCAGAAGGTCTCCCCAAAACCGCTGAAATATCCACATGATCAAACAGGGAAATCCCAAAGGGGTATATGTAAAAAAAGAGAGGGAGGGAAAGATATACCAAGACCGGTATATTATTATCATAGTCATAGGGGTGCCCAGCAAGGTTTCAATGGACAAAAAGAATGTGACTTACTTTAACACAATTTCGAGCCAAGATTCCAGCCACAGATCATCCTCACCAGTGCCATGTTTAACAATGAATGAGCGAGGCTATTTAAAACCCCGCTCATTCAGCCCTTGCTGATTTCAAATTGAAATCAGCTGGAAGGGGGTGTCCGAGTCAGAGGTTCGCAGCGGGCCCCCTGAGCTTTGGCCGCGCCCCGCGTCCACACCGCGCCGACGTCGGCAACGTCCTGCGCATGCGAGAAAACCATGCTGGAACGCACAGGGGGGAACGTCATCCAGCCGCGACATGGAGAGGCGCGCCACGGACAAGTCCCACCGGCACAGCGTACATGCCCTGGAGACAGTCAGGAATGACTGACCAAGGGCTGATGGGGAGAGGATGCCGGATGAATAAAGGCAGCCTTTGACCAAGCATCCTAAAAAGGATGTCTTAGTCGTGCCGGGCGCGCATACAATAATGGATGCTCCCTCAGCGTGACTAAAGAGGGAGGAGGGGGATTAGAGAGAACGAACAATAAATACATACATCTAATATATATATATATATATATATATATATATATATATATATATACATACATCTAATATATATGCCATGAGAGAAGTAAATGTTTCTTGACAAAAATGTAAGCGTTGAAAAATAATATCTCCATAGGAAGGCCATGCGTGTAAAGGCCAGATGCGAGAGCACATATACAGGAATAAACATGGCAAGAGATAACAAGCAAAAAACACATCAAACAATAGAGCATAAACACATGCATAAATCACACTATCTCCTAGTAGGATGGAAGCCTAAGGGAAGTAGAGGGGACAGAAACAAGAAAATACAGAGAGCAAAAGAAAGAAATGATAATCAAATAAGATGGCACATATGGCAGTGAAGACACAATAATATCTATACCCCAAAGGGAAAGCAGATAGGAACAAGTCTATTTCTCCATGCCCCTTGAGTTAAAGCCCTCCAAATAGGGCTTAAAGCAGACCGCAACTTTAAGCCCAGGGGATTGGGTAGCTTTTAAATTGTAAATCCAACCTAATTCGAGTTGGAGGAGACTTTTGTTCCAGTCCCCCCCCCCCCCCCTCGAATTGGGATGTACCCGATCTAGGATCAAAAATTTGATCCTTGGAAAGACCCCGTGATGTACCAAAGCGGTGTGTCTCATCATGATCCTGATCTGCCCTTGGGGAGACACACCGCTTTGGTACATCACGGGGTCTTTCCAAGGATCAAATTTTTGATCTAAGATCGGGTACTTTTTTTTGGTTTATTCTCCTTTAAGGGGGTGTGACAGGGGGCGTGTCCTATGCCTTCATACGTTTGCTGATAGGTGTCCCTCATTCCCATCTCAAAATGTTGGAAGGTATGGAGGATGGAAGATTCCAACTAGGGCAGCCAACACCAGCACAAGGGACACATCTCCGTAATGTAAGTACACTCCCTTGTGCTGATTAAAAAAAAATAATAATAACAAAAATAAAATAAGATCTTTAATCTTTGACTCAATCATTCTAATTCTGGTGTCACAGTTTAGTAGGCCACTAACCTGAAAAAAAAAGTAAAGTTGAAACTCCTAACCATCGTATTTGTCCCAAGTCAGAGATTCAGCTGGTAGTAAAGAAGGAATGAAGGTGACAGTTCTTTTAAAAACAAGGTCAGCTTTCAGAATTCTATCCTGATAGTTATCCTTTAAATGTTTAACTCTGAAACTATTCATACGTATGAATATACACCATGGTTGATTGGATACCATATTGAGAATTCATTTCATGTACGTTACGGATTCCCTCTCTCTGATCAGTAAAAGGGTCATTATCTCCATACCAGACAATGTTATTTCTGCTGCTGATCAATGCTAATTATGAATCTCATACAGACCAGCTAATAACACCTTACAGTTTGCTTGTCATTTTCAAATTTGAGTAAAAGTTCAGCTGGCTGTAAAATAATTAGTATCAGGTGATACCAGACCATGCTGAGATATCATTTCATAAATAAAACTGAAACTGAATTTTATTCTCTGGCGCAAAAAACTCGCAAAATCAAATGATAAAAAAAGTTTCTTCATATATAGAGTGTATTTCTAAAAACCGGATTTGCTCTAGCTTTTTTTTCACTCTATCCAAAACTGAAAAAAAAAAAGTTTTGCTGTTAGTTATACTTTAGCCACCTGACCTCCAGAAGATTTACCCCCCTTCATAACCAGGCCATTTTTATTTATTTTTTGCAATATGGCACTGCTCTACATGAACTGACAATTGAGCGGTCATGCAACGCTGTATCCAAATCAATTTATGTGTTTTTTTCCCTTTTTTTGTTGGTATTTGATCACCTCTGCGTTTTGCTAAGACCGACAATTTTGCTAAAAAAAACAAAACAAAAAAAACCAATACTTTTTACTTTCTGCTATGAAAAATATCCTATAAAAAAAGTTAAAAAAAAAATCAAGTTTCTTCATCAATTTCTTTGATTTTTATTTTTTTTCCCCACAAATAGAGCTTTCTTTTGGTGTTTTTTTGTGCTATAAACAAAAAAAGCTGACAATTTTGAAAAAAAAAAAAAAAAACATTTTTTTTTACTTTCTGCTATAAAACATATCCAAAAAAATTAAAAAAATCAAATTTCTTCATAAATTTAGGGCAAAATGTATCCTGCTACATGCGTAGCATGAATCTATCCATGGCTGCTGCCACCCCCTATTCATGCCCCTTTCAAGGCAAGGTGTATGAATTACAGCGGCAGGGTTTTTTTTTTTTTTGAAGCACCTGATTAGAGCCAGAGGCTCTAATAGGCTTCAAAATAGGATGGGCTTGGGACGCAGAGAGTGCGACCGGAGACCACCCAGGTGTGTTGCAACAGCGAATGAATATTTGCTGTTGCAACAATGATTCTCCTCCCGGCCAATCAGGAAGCGGGTCTGATACAGGTCATCCAATTGGCTGAAAGGACAGGCGATCCTTTTGGATGCCTAGGGGGAGGAGAAGCACAGCAAAAGTGAGGAGGAGAAGAGCCACGATCCCCGCTAATGCCTGGATGCCCAGTCCCCGCTGATGCCTGGATGCCCGATCCCCACCTCCTCAGATGCCCGCCAATGCCTGATGCACGCCGCCTAGATGGGGTAAGTGCCGGTGGATTGACCGGCAGACAGAAAGGGGAGGGAAGGGTTTAAGTGTCAGACCGCCTGTGGGGGGGGGGGGGGGTGCTGCTCCACAGTGCCGCGCCACCAGGGGCGTTGCTAGGTGGCAAAAAGACCAGGGGCTTCAGCCCGAAGTCCAAAAACGGGGGGTGGGGGGGTGGCGCGGCTTTTTTTTGGGCTGGGTGGTGGGGTTGTGTGACTTACCAGTGAGTGCCCATCAATGCTGACCAGTAAACACACCTGCCTGACACTGACCTACATACACTGACCTATAAACACTGACCTATATACACTGACCTACATACACTGACCACTGACCTACATACACTGAGCTACATACACTGAGCTACATACACTGACCTACATACACTGACCTATATACACTGACCACTGACCTACATACACTGACCTGCCTGACCTACATACACTGACCTATATTCACTGACCTACATACACTGACCTACATACACTGACCTATATACACTGACCACTGACCTATATACACTGACCTATATACACTGACCTATATACACTGACCACTGACCTATATACACTGTCCTATATACACTGACCTACATACACTGACCTATATTCACTGACCTACATACGCTGACCTATATACACTGACCACTGACCTACATACACTGACCTGCCTGACCTACATTCACTGACCTACATACACTGACCTACATACACTGACCTATATACACTGACCACTGACCTATATACACTGACCTATATACACTGACCACTGACCTATATACCCTGACCTACATACACTGACCTATATACACTGACCTATATACACTGACCTATATACACTGACCACTGACCTACATACACTGACCTGCCTGACCTACATTCACTGACCTACATACACTGACCTACATACACTGACCTACATACACTGACCTACATACACTGACCTATATACACTGACCTATATGCACTGACCACTGACCTATATACACTGACCTATATACACTGACCTTCATACACTGACCTTCATACACTGACCTAGATACACTGACCTGCCTTACCTATATACACTGACCTACATACACTGACCTATATACACTGACCACTGACCTATATACACTGACCTGCCTGACCTATATACACTAACCACTGACCTGCCTGACCTATATACACTGACCTATATACACTGACCTACATACACTGACCACTGACCTATATACACTGACCTACATACACTGACCACTGACCTACATACACTGACCACTGACCTATATACACTGACCTACATACACACACTGTCTGTCTGACCTACCTCAGCTCAGCCGTGGTGTGCGGTCACAGCAGGCAGTCAGTCACTTGTCACCGTCAGAGAGGAGCCGAGGAGGAGAGGAAAGCCGACCCGCCCGAGCGGGGATGTAGCGTTCCCCCTTCTGGAGCCTGCAGGCTAAGATGGACATCACGTCACACGTCCCACGTCCCGCTCCAGAAGGCGGGAGCTGCGGCACTCGGCCACTTTCACCTGCACTCAGCCGCTATGGCACTTGGGGACTTATTCTGCTACTTTCGGCCGCTATGGCACTCGGGGACTCGGCTACTTTCGGCCACTTTCGGCCCGCACTCACAATCAGATCGGTCCCGGCGCCGGGGCTGACAATGGAATGCAGCATTCCATAGACTCAGGGCTTTTTGGGGTCACATTCGGGGCTTCAGCCCCGCCTAGCCACCCCGTCCCTACGCCCCTACGCGCCACCTGGGGGAGGGTGTTGTTTGTTTGCCGCCCCTCCAAAAGAAGAACCAGCTGCCACTGCTGGAGTTGATTTACTAAATAAGTAGAGCATGTTACTTTGCAAAATGAACTTTCACTTAGCTTAGTGACTGAGGTGGATCTGTTCTGACTTCAATCTTCACATCAATATGAGCAAAATTTCATTTTTTTTTTAAATTTTCCTTCCGCATGCTTGGGTATTCTTTGTAAAGTGGGTTTAGCTTCCCCTCTTTCCCAAAGTTCTGTAAAAATTCAGTTTACAAAGTGAAGACGCTCTTTTCCTTAGTAAATCAAACCTGCTGTGTTAACATGGAGCTAGGCTATATTTCATATATATGATTCATAGCGCTATTATGATGCACAATATACTGTATATATAATTCATATCATTATTATATCACAGTGAACAACGTTTAATATTCATGTCACTGTTACAGCACAATCTTCATGTTGTCAGTAAAAATTAATAAAATGCAGAATAAGGGAAAAAAATTGATTGTCTTGTCTCATTATTTATCTGAGCAAACAAAATTGCTTGTTAACAGAATGCAGAATAAATGAAAATAATGCCGGATCAGAGTTAAACCAGCAAATAATAAAATGATAAAGTTAAATTCAGATGTAAAATATTGTTTTCTATAATAAAAGAGATTTGCTTTAGTAATTGAAAGGTTGTATGTTTCATATACATAAGATAGATTTGGAACTTAATTTTAGATTTTAGAGCTTTTAAAGCACAGCAGTATTACACTCCACACCAAAAATGTAATATATTGCAGTTTACCAATCCTTAGATTTGGTGGCTGCATTAGTTTGGCTTTTTTCCCCTCTGTTTTCACCTGGTGATCTGGCTACTACACACTTCCTGTATTGGTGAGACACTACTCTGGAAGAAGGAGCACAGGAGGCACAGCAGACCGCAGCATTGTCAGTCTGGGAAGGGAGGGTAGTGTTAAATGTATTAGAAGATTTAGATACACTAACAAATTGAAGCCAAACTCCAGCTCACACTTTTTAATCAGTTACAACAAACTGTTTCTTTGGTTTTTTTTTAAAGTCACGGGCGGACACACGGGCGGACTTTTCGACTGAATTGTTCCGATGGACTTTCGACGGACTTATTAACGAACGGACCTGCCTACACACGATCACACCAAAGTCCGACGGATTCGTACGTGATGACGTACGACCGGACTAAAATACGGAAGTTGATAGCCAGTAGCCAATAGTTGCCCTAGTGTCAGTCTTCCTCCGTCGGACTAGCATACAAACGAGCTGACTTTTCGACCGGACTCGAGTCTGTCAGGTAGATTTGAAACATGTTGCAAATCTAAAGTCCGTCAGATTTTCGACCGAAAAAGTCCGCTGCAGGTCCGATGGAGCCTACATACGGTCGAATTTTTCGCCGGATTCGGTCCGTCGGACCAGTCCGGTTGAAAAGTCCGCCCGTGTGTACGCGGCATTACATGCATAAAAAAAAAAAAAAAACGTTGATCATTTTAATCACCCCTCTCAGTGTTTGCTGGAGAGCTTGTACTTTTGAAAAGCAGACTTACTGGCCAGATCACCAGATGAAAATTGAAGAAAGAAAGCCTAAAAAATTAAAACGATTAACGATTGCAGCCATCACATCAAGAATTGGTAAACTGCAATATAATACATGTTTGCTTTTGGGTTTATTACTACATCCCTGTAGGAAACATTTTTTCTGGTCCTTCCTCCTCTGTCTTACAAAAATTTATTCTGATTAGTGTCTTTAGGTGTTTTTTTGTGTTGCAATCCCCAGCTTTCTGCACATGCAAACAAATACAGCTAGCAACAAGGGTGCCCATACATTAGAAGCGTGCACATGCGCAGAAAAGCCCTCACATGCCCCAAATACCTGGCAGAAACTGGTGTTGCATCTGAGAAAGTGGGATGGGGAGGGAACGATTGTAGTGGTGAAGTTCCACTATAAAAAATGTTTCAAGAGCAGAATGGTGGCCGTTAGCTGACTCTCCAGCTGTATTGGACACCAGTCCTAAGTCTGATTACTGGTAAGAACACTATCTACATCAGGGACATGCAGTCAGGGGAGGCAGGTGAGGCAGAGCCATAAACATAAAAATAAAAAAAAATGATCGAACTTCGAGGGTCGTAGCTCGTCGGCCTGGGGTCATGGAGAAAATTCTCTTATTCAGCCCTGTAGACTGAGTAAGAAAATCACTTCCACACTAAACGGTATGAATGAAGGAATCTCCCCCGAGTGTGCAGCTGTCTAAATATTCAACCAGTGACCGCATCTGAGTGGACAATCATTTTTTGCCCAGCTTTTTTGATTTTTAGATAAAAGTTTGTTGAGTCGGTTAGTGCTGACCAATTTTGACTAATTTACCAGGAAATCGGATAAAATTTAAAAGTATAACAGAATTTGAGTGGTAGCAATATAGGGGAAACATTCCGAAAGAAAAAATAGTTCTGGTGATCCTAGTGGCTACCCGTGATTTCCCTTCAATTCCTTTTGTGGGTTTAGGAGAAAAACTGTTTACTTTAAGTTCCCTGAAGAAGATACATGACAAACATTTGAGGTTAGTAGAAAGGAGGTTTAATCTTAGACTGAAGAAAGGGTTCTTTACTGTAAGAGCAGGAAAAATGTGGAACTCCCTCTCCCATGAAGTGGTACTAGCTGAGAGTGTCGACAACTTCAAAAAACTTTTAGATGTCTTCCTCAGGAAGCAGAATATACAGGGCTATATGGAATGGTCAGAGAATGAAAATCATACAAGCATAGAACTGGATGGGCCTGAGTCGTCCAAAATTAAAATATTTTTTTTTACCACCAGTTCTACTTTAATATCCAAGTGCTGGTCTGAATACCCAGAAGCTCTAAAGGCAATAAATTTATTCACATATGGGGGGATCACATACGCGATTGACTAGCAACAGCTTGATCCTGCTCATCTGATGTTAGCTCTTCTAGAACAGAGACTTCAGACAACCTCCTTAGTGAGGCCCTCTTCTCACCCTCGGGCTCCATAGCAGCTGCGTGGTCTGCTATAGCTATAGTTATGCCATTGCTCTACATGTTTTCCAAGTGCAAGTTTTTTGGTTCTATTAGCTGCTTCATGCCTTCCACTGCTGCTACACCGATGCACGCAAGCCTTCCCACCCTCGGGCCCCATAGAAGTGGTGTGGTCTGCTATTGCTAAAGTTACATTACTGCTCTACAAGTTTTCTGATAGCAAGCTTTTTGTTCTATTAGTTGCTTGCAGGCCTTTCACCACTGCTACACCGGTACATGCAAGCCTTCCATCCTTGGGCCCCATAGAAGTAGTGTGGTCTGCTATGGCTATAGTTGCATCACTGCTCTACATATTTACCAAGGGCAAGCTTTTTGTTCTATTAGTTGCTTTTTGACTTCCCCCACTGCTACACCATTGAAAGCAAGCCTTCTTACCCTCAGGCCCCATAGAACTGGTGTGGTCTGCTATAGCTATAGTTACATCACTGCTCTACATGTTTTCACAGGGCAAGCTTTTTGTTCTAATAGTTTCTTCCATCCCTCCACCACTGCTACAATGGTGCATGAAAGCCTTCTCACAATGGGGCCCCATAGAATTAGTGTGGTCTGCTATGGCTATAGTCATGCCACTACTCTACATGTTTTCTGAGTGCAAGCTGTTTGTTCTATTAGTTGCTTTCAGCTTTCCACCACTGCTTCACCGTTGCACGCAAGCCTTCCCACCCTCTGGCCCCATAGAAGTGATGTGGTCTGCTATAGCTATAGTTACATCACTGCTCTACATGTTTTTACAGGGCAAGCTTTTTGTTCTAATAGTTTCTTCCATCCAGTGCTACACCAGTTCATGAAAGCCTTCCCACCCTGGGGCCCGATAGAAGTGGTGTTGTCTGCTATGGCTATAGTAACATCACTACTCTACATGTTTTTTGAGGGCAAGCTGTTTGTTCTATAAGTTGCTTCAAGCCTTCCACCATTGCTACACTGTTGCACGCAAGCCTTCCATTCTCGGGCCCCATAGAGGTGGTTTGGTCTGCTATGGCTATAGTTACATCAGGGCTCTACATGTTTTCTGAGTGCAAGCTTTTTGTTCTATTAGCTGTTTCTTCCAGGCTTCAAACACTTCTACACCAGTGCACGCTATCCTTCCCATCCTGGGGCCCCAAAGAAGTAGTGTGGTCTGCTATGGCTATAGTTACATCACTGCTCTGCATGTTTTTTGAGGGCAAGCTTTTTGTTCTATTGGTTACTTCAAGCCTTCCACCCCTGCCATACTGGTGAACACAAGCCTTCCCACCCTTGGACCCCACGGCAGCTGCGTGGTCTGCTATGGCTATAGCAATGCCACTGCTCTACACGTATTTTTGAGTGCAAGTTTTTCATTCTATTAGTTGCTTGTATCCTTTCACGACTGCTACATTGGTGCAAGCAAGCCTTCCCACCCTTGGGGCCCCATAGAAGTAGTGTGGTCTTTTTGCTCTATTTGTTGCTTCCAGCCTTCCACCATTGCTACACTGTTGCACTCAAGCCCACCCACCATCAGACCCCATAGAAGTGATGTGGTCTGCTATGGCTATAGTCATACCACTGCTCTACATGTTTCCCGAGTGCAAGCTTTTTGTTCTATTACTTGCTTCCAGCCTTCCCCCACTGCATGCAAGCCTTCCATCCATGGGCCCCATAGAGGTGGTGTGGTCTGCTATGGCTATAGTTACATCACTGCTCTACATTGTTTCCAAGGGCAAGAATTTTGTTCTATTAGTTGCTTTCAGCCTTCCACCACTGCTACATTGGTGCAAGTAAGTCTTCCCTCTATTGGTTGACCGATTATCAGAGCGGACGATTATCGGGGGCCGATATTCACATTTTTCAAAGTATCGCTATCGGCCAGAAACGTACTGATATTATCAATATTGCTTTAAGTTGTTGTTTTGAATACATTCAAGTGCAGAGGAGGAGTTTGGGGTCTTATAGACCCCAGATCCCTGCATAATGAGTACCTGCCCCGTCTATTACTGTCACAAAGACAATTGTGACAGTAATAAAAGTGATAAAAAAATAAATGAAAGGGACAGTGTAAAAATAAAAAACTTTAAATGTACAGAATATCGGCACCTGATATTGACTATCAGCCAGAAAGGCAGCCGAAAAATCTGTATCGGTATCAGCCCTGAAAAAACAATATCAGTCGACCCCTACTTCCCACCCTCGGGCCCCATAGAAGTAGCGTGGTCTTTTTGCTCTATTTGCTGCTTACAGCCTTCCACCATTGCTACACTGTTGCATGCAAGCCTTCCATTCTCGGGCCCCATAGAAATGGTGTGCTCTGCTATGGCTAAAGTTGCAGTACTGCTCTGCATGTTTTCCATTGGCAAGCTTCTTGCTCTATTAGTTGCTTCCAGTCTTCGGATACCTCGATGCACACAAGCCGTCTTATTAGCTGTTTTATTTACATTCTCCGGATCGTAGGATGATTCTGTTAAACAAATATGTTAAAGTGAATTAACTGTTCTAATCTCTCATTATTCCAAAGAAAACTTATGAGCCTTTCATAATTCACCAGGCATAACCGGCACATCACTCAATTAGGAGCTCTTGGTATTCTGAACACGAGCTGTTTTAGATAATGCAGCCATTGACTTAATGCGGTGTGTGTATTCCCATCTCAAATGCACACAGTAACATGTTCATGCAAACATGTAGTGTCCTGTGTTCTCTGGTATTCGCCATAGGAAAGGATGCTGGTTGCTGTGGTAACTTATAGAATGTTGAGCCACGAAAGCGTGCTAATTTAACCGGAGTTTGAAGATTACTCGCACCGGGCCCAGGGGTCTGAGACTTCCGGTTGACCAGCCCCTGTAAATCCATCGGCTTGGTAATCATTATAGAAGTAGTTTGACAAAAGCCAGAGGGCAACTGTCCCTGGTGTCACAGAAATCTGATCCCTGTCAAGGGGGCAAAAATGTGTCTGTTTTCTTTTTTCCACTTATTTGTAGATTGCAAAGTTATTTTTAAAGGACCAGTAAGTACAAGCTAAAGAGCATATGAGGGCCAGTTCACGCAGCAATGGATAGCTGCTGCACATTACACCGCAGTGGTTTCCTGTCCGGCACCTGTCCATTCCAGCTGCAGTAAGCCAGCAGTACAGGGTGGTGTAGGGCGTGTTTCAGTGCATCACATGGCTCCCTTTTTTTGTTGTTTGTTTTTTAGAAACTTTATTTTAACTGCATAAAAGTGGCACTTCATTCATATCACTGTATGGCAGAGCAGTGCACTGCGCTGCTGTACAGTGACATGCGATCATGTCCAGTGTATTGCAATAAAATGCAACATGTCTCACTGCACCGCACCTCTGTGGCAATCATGGACCATCGATGGGAGAGAGCAAGGGAGTGCAACCCAGCAGTGCTTATTGGTCTGGTACTTTCCTGACGCCGGGAGGATTACAGAAGTCAGAGATTAGGGCGGTGATGGCCTGGAGCTTCTAAATATCTACAACCCACAGTGTCTTTCAGAGGGGCATTGGTCAGTTCACTATAGGAGAGGACATTGACTATCATCAGGAACCAAGAAGTAAGAGGCAGCTCATATTCCCATAAACAGCATGTAACATACTGTAAGTAAGTGAATAAAAGTTTCTTTCTAAAAGTTACTGGGCTGTCTACTGGTTGTGAATTCATGCAGGGGGTGGAAGAACGGAAGCAATTAACAGAAAGGCCTGAACACACACAGCAGCTCCCAAGGGAGTAGTGCGCTACATGGAGGTACCACCGAGATATGTCTTTCTGTTAACCCATTACTCCTAGCAACCTAGAAAAAAAAAGTGAGACAGACCCTGCATTTCAGTGACTGTAACTCGTGTAGTCATACGTGACCATCACAAGCGGCACCTTGCCATTAATTTACAGGTATCTGGCGTGGGTATAGCGCTAACACTGCCACTGTTTGCACAAGACTGTCCCGCTACACAGTTGGAAATGTGATGGGAGTTGTGGATGTCGCTGTAGCCCATGGATAAAACATGGACACCAAGGGAGGTGCGGCCGGGAACTAGGGACATGTTGGTTCCTTACAGTGGGACATCACAAGGAACATATTTTTTTGCTGTGAAGCGGTGACTGCGGATTTAACCTGCAGTTCTACTGTGCCTGCTACCAGGGGTCAATGGCGTGCACTAGAGAAATTAAGAGTTACAGTTCCTCGCGCGCTTGACCAACGAGAGAAGGGGCGGAGCCACGCTCAGGAGGAAGAGTTACCAGCGTTAAGCGTGCCACGCGCCACACACACGGCGGAGGAAGATGGCGCGGAACGTTCAGAGTGCACCCGCCATGCAGCAGCTCACTGATGTGCAGGACCAGGTCCTCGTGGACACCGGCATTCGTCTGGAGCTTACCGGAGGGCTGGCGTTAGGAGTCGGAGGAGGAGTGGAGAGACTTTGTATGCTCTGTCCCGGCTGTCAGAGGCCTACGATGGGAGTCAGTGCCTGGGCCCGGTGCGGTCACTGTGGTATGCAGCTTACACGTCTGGGACTTGAACAACAGGAGGTGCAGTATTACTCCGTCAGCTCTACTACTGGACTCTGTATGCCTCAAGCCTCGATGACCCTGAAGGCGGGAAGGGGCCGTGTAACACCTGAGGTCGTAGCAGAGGAGTTTCAGCCTGGTTTCAAGGAAAGAGGGGGATCCCTCGGGTGAGCCGGACAGGGGAGGCAAGGGCTATAGACTGGGGTTCACCAGTGCTGGACAGGTACGGTTCACTTGAACACTTATTTGTTTGGTCCTCCCCTGAAGAGGATAGTTCTAGTGGGGAGGATAAGTGGTTCGTGGAGAGTTCTACTTCAGTCAGCGCTTCAACTGGGGCTCCGGGGAGCACAGCCATCTTCCCAGAACCTCCAGTACCCTCTATCAAATGTTCTTCAGATACCTCTCACAGTCGGGCACCCACTTATCAGCAAAGGGCTATCCAAGCCCCGGACTCTTATGTACTGCCTGGGCGGGGAAGGCCCAAGGAATTGCCACGGCTGTCGCGGTTTCAGCGGGACGTCCAGAGGAGGGTTGCCCAAGAATGGGGGTTAGACTATTCCTATGTGCCAGAGAAGATTATAGAAATTGTTGAAGCCTCTCGTAAAGAATGGGAGAGTGATCTCGTCTGGGACTATTTGCATGTTACCAAACCCCAAAGGACACCTGACCATGATATGTGGGTTAGGTTCCAGGACATCTTTCGCGAGTGGAGGCTTGGGAGAGCAATTTATAAAGACCATGTTCTGGTGCTGAAGCAGGGTCAGCACACGAGAAGTTACTCCATTTCCGTTAGAGGAGAAGAGGACACTCGAAAAAGACTGCCGGACCCCCGGTATTACTTGTAGTGTGGTCATACAGTAATGCTGAAGAAGGCCTTGGACTGCAAGTGCGCAGACGGGTTAGGGTGGGTTGTCCCAATTGACTTCCAAAACAGGGCAACAGCTTAAGTGCCTAACTGGCTACTTATGGATGCTTGGTTAGTCCACAAGTACAGCAACTATGTGATCTGGAGAGTGGGCCGGACATCCCAGCCTGGGATGTATCCGATCATGTTGGAGCGGGAAGTGGCTGCAAAGAGGACGTAGTAAACTGGAATCGACCTTCTGTGGCAATCATGGACCATCGATGGGAGAGAGCAAGGGGGTGCAACCCAGCAGTGCTTATTGGTCTGGTACTTTCCTGAACTAACGCCGGGAGGATTACAGAAGTCAGAGATTAGGGCGGAGATGGCCTGGAGCTTCTAAATATCTACAACCCACAGTGTCTTTCAGAGGGGCATTGGTCATTGTCTTGTTGGAAGGGTAAACCTTCGGCCCAGTCTGAGGTCCCGAGCACTCTGGAGAAGGTTTTCGTCCAGGATATCCCTGTACTTGGCCTCATTTATCTTTCCCTCTATTGCAACCAGTCATCCTGTCCCTGCAGCTGAAAAACACCCCCACAGCATGATGCTGCCACCACCATGCTTCACTGTTGGGACTGTATTGAACGGGTGATGAGCAGTGCCTGGTTTTCTCCACACATACCGCTTAGAATTAAGGCCAAAAAGTTCTATCTTGGTCTCATCAGACCAGAGAATCTTATTTCTCACCATCTTGGAGTCCTTCAGGTGTTTTTTTAGCAAACACCATGCGGGCTTTCATGTGTCTTGCACTGAGGAGAGGCTTCCGTCGGGCCACTCTGCCATAAAGCCCCGACTGGTGGAGGGCTGCAGTGATGGTTGACTTTCTACAACTTTCTCCCATCTCCCGACTGCATCTCTGGAGCTCAGCCACAGTGATCTTTGGGTTCTTCTTTACCTCTCTCACAAAGGCTCTTCTCCCCCGATAGGTCAGTTTGGCCGGAAGGCCAGCTCTAGGAAGGGTACTGGTCGTCCCAAACATCTTCCATTTAAGGATTATGGAGGCCACTGTGCTCTTAGGAACCTTAAGTGCAGCAGAAATTTTTTTGTAACCTTGGCCAGATCTGTGCCTTGCCACAATTCTGTCTCTGAGCTCTTCAGGCAGTTCCTTTGACCTCATGATTCTCATTTGCTCTGACATGCACTGTGAGCTGTAAGGTCTTATATAGACAGGTGTGTGGCTTTCCTAATCAAGTCCAATCAGTATAATCAAACACAGCTGGACTCAAATGAAGGTGTAGAACCATCTCAAGGATGATCAGAAGAAATGGACAGCACCTGAGTTAAATATATGAGTGTCACAGCAAAGGGTCTGAATACTTAGGACCATGTGATATTTCAGTTTTTCTTTTTTAATAAATCTGCAAAAATGTCAACAATTCTGTGTTTTTCTGTCAATATGGGGTGCTGTGTGTACATTAATGAGGGAAAAAAAATGAAGTTAAATGATTTTAGCAAATGGCTGCAATATAACAAACAGTGAAAAATTTAAGGGGGTCTGAATACTTTCCGTCCCCACTGTATATAACCATGAGACTGCTATTTTTCAGGAGGAATTCAAGACAAAAAGTAGATTTGTCTTGGTGCAAGGATTTTTGACACCCTAGGCGAAATCCCATTTTGCTGCCCCCCCTGGCTCCACCCCCTTTGCCTTGCCCATGTATACCCCTCCTTTTTAACGAAGCGCCCATCAAATGCAGCCCACCAGCACCCATCAATGCACCCTCACCAGTGCCCATCAAATGCAGCCTACCCGTGCCCATTAATGCAGCCTCACCAGCGCTCATCAATGCAGCCTTAAGAGCACCCATCAATGCAGCCTCACCAGTGCCCATCAAATGCTGCCTACCAGCGCCCATCAAATGCAGCCTACCAGCGCCCATCAAATGCTGCCTACCAGCACCCATCAAATGCATCCTCACCAGTGCCCATCAAATGTAGCTTTACAAACGCCCATCAATGCAGCCTATCAGTGCCCATCAATGCAGCCTACCAGTGCCCATCAATGAATGTTTGCTTGCTTTATTCATTCGGGAGTCGGAACACAGACACAGTCCTCTGCTGCTGCTGTGCCTCTGACACTATGTGCGAACGTAGCCACGGCTGCCTGCTGATTCTGAAACTTAGTTGCTTGCTGCAGAGAGAAGAAATTAGGAACACCAATGGCCAGGCGTCCTAGGCAGCAGTGCCCCCTAGGCGGCCGCTTAGTTTGCCTAGTGGTAGCACCAGTCCTGGGTGCATGCACACTGGACTCTGAATTAAGGGCACACTGAATGTGACATAAGAGTGCTATCCCGTGACCATGCCTCCTGTGCATAGGAGTTTGCCATTTAAACAGCTGGAGCCTGCGAACCCGGAAGGAAGAGCGCGTAAAGATGGAAGCATTGTCAGCGGTAACAGGGTAAAAGTACCCATTACGTTATTGCTACACACTCCCACTTCCGCAACTCTTGTCTAGGCGATTATGCACCGCCCCACCGCTCGTTACTGTTTTACAGGTAAGTTTTTCATAATGTGAAAGCATGTGATGCATACAGGCATACAGGCACTAGTAATCTGTCTTACTGCAGTCGGTTCTTCTTACAGCTGTAGCGCACTACTCCCTTAGGAGCTGCTGTGTGTGTTCAGGCCTTTCTGTTAATTGATTCCGTTCTTCCATCCCCTGCATGAATTTACAATCAGTAGACAGCCCAGTAACTTTTAGAAAATAACTTTTATTCACTTACTTACAGTATGTTACATGCTGATTATGGGAATATGAGCTGCCTCTTACGTCTTGGTTCCTGATAATAGTCAATGTCATTTCCTATAGTGAACTGACCAATGCTTCACAACAACTCCGTGACTGTTCTTGAATGGCCCAGCCAGAGCCCTGACTTAAACCCAATTGAGCATCTCTGGAGAGACCTAAAAATGGCTGTCCACCAACGTTTACCACCCAACCTGACAGAACTGGAGAGAATCTGCAAGGAGGAATGGCAGAGAATCCCCAAATCCAGTGTGAAAAACTTGTTGCATCTTTCCCAAAAAGACTCATGGCTGTATTAGATCAAAAGGGTGCTTCTCCTAAATACTGAGCAAAGGGTCTGAATACTTAGGACCATGTGATATTTCAGTTTTTCTTTCTTAATAAATCTGCAAAAATTTCCAAAATTCTGTGTTTTTCTGTCAATATGGGGTGCTGTGTGTACATTAATGAGGAAAAAAATGAACTTAAATGATTTTAGCAAATGGCTGCAATATAACAAAGAGTGAAAAATTTAAGGGGGTCTGAATACTTTCCGTCTTCACTGTATCTTCTGTGTGCACTTATCTAAGGCATTCCTGACTCTGACTGCTAGTCTCACCAGATCTGGAGTGAGATTTGGTGATGTGACTGCTTTCCTTCTCACTGTTCTCTTTACTGGAGAGGAAGCTGTACCTGAGGACCTGCAGTGCAAGACCCTCCCTGCTTCTGTTTCTTTCATTATTTGGGTCTGGGATTTCAGCACCTCTCTTGCCGCTGCTTCTTGCTGCTTCTTTTTGAATATCCACACTTCAGTCATCAGATTACCAGTCATCAGTGGCAGCTCTGACCTTTGGAAGGAAAGTCCTCCATCTACCAAGATGGCTGACTTCACTCAGACAGTGCAAAATAAGGCATGGCAAGACATAAATGAGGAACAGGTCAGCTTTTGGGAGACCACTGGCTATACTGATTTGATTTATGCTTGCCTTTTTTGGGCAAAGGCTTCCATAGTTCAAGTCGTCTTATCATAGGGCACCCTTAAAAAGGACTCAAACATGCAGTATCCCCTGGTTCTAAATAATGCCATGGTATATCAAGATCCACCCAGGAGCACCATAAAAAAACCTGCCAAATAGGATTATGTAAACCTCAAACTAGTAGAGGATTTTGGCCACTACAACTTGTTTACTAAGTTATTTTCTCCCTCTGTCCTCCCCTCTTGTTTAGTGCTAGTTAGTGTTAGCACCTCATAGAGGCCTTAATGGACTTAGGCAATAAGCATTAAAAGATTTGTCACTTGCTTACACAGTGCAGCATAGCTTTTACTCCTATACTTTTGATTTATGTACTCTGGAAACCAGAGATTATTTGAAACCTCATTACAATAGTGCCTGGCTACAGAGTGACTGGTAGAATTTACAAGCAAAGTGAATTTTGGATGCTTTTAGCTGCCAACGTTGAAGGAACTCTTGAGGAAAAGTCACGAAGCTCGATGAAATAAAAGGCATGATGGAAATTAATTTAGCTACTTCATCTGTAAATTCTCCTTAGATAATGTCCATTTATCACCAAGAAGAATGACACTCCGCTTAATCAGAACTCCGTGACTAAAAGCCTGGGCTGCAAATGCTTTCCCCGAATAACTGGGTGGATACCTTGTAATTAGAAAAGTGCTCATTGCCAAAGCAAAAGAAGCTATTTTTAAACTATTTCTGCCTTCCTTTGTATACGTAATAAATCTTTGATTTCTCCTCTAAATGTAATTTCTATGTTTGATATAGTTGGACGACCAGCCCTTACTATTATACAGCCTATCCTGCTCTACTCTATACTATGACCTATCCTATATCTTATCCTTCATTCCATTAATACTATAGGAATATATATATATAACTCAAACAATTTATTCAGAGCTTAACCGCTTCAACACAGGGCACTTTTACCCCCTTCCTGCCCAATTTTCAGCTTTCAGCTCTGTCACACTTTAATTGACAATTGCGCAGTCACCCAAATTAAATTTTTATCATTTTTTTTTCACACAAATAGAGCTTTCTTTTGGTTGTATTTAATCCTCACTGAGTTTTTTATTTTTTGCTAAAGAAACGAAAAAGCCAGAAAAAATGTTTTTTTCATGATTTGTTAACATTTTTTGCAAACAGGAAATTTTTCTCCTTCATTGATATATGCTGATGCGGCTGCACTGATGGGCATTTTATACTTACCTGCTCTATGCAATGGTTTTGTGGTTTTGTAGCCCTGATCCTCCACTTCTGCTGGCGCTCCTGGCTTCACCCCGCCCTCCCCTGCCAAGTGCCCCCATAGCAACCTGCTTGCTACAGGGGCACATCTGTGGGCTTGCTCCTGAGCCACACTTTATGTGTCCGCCCCCTCCTTACTGGCTGTGATTGACAGCAGTGGGAGCCAATGGAGGAGCGAGAGAGTTCTTGCGAGCAGTGCTGGATCTAAATCAGGCTCAGGTAAATATAAGGGAGGGGGGGCTCTGCACTCAGTGTTACTAAACCCACACAGTAAAATCAGTCTGTATATGCAGTAAAGCATGCTTGTTATACTCACTGTGGGACCTAGGGAGTTAATCCTCTGTATTGTGTATGAAGGCTGTTTGATCCTGTCTTCTCTGAACCTCCCCTGTCTCCAAAAAATAACCTAATATTTACAAAGCCAGGGGACGGGCTGCACATGCTTTGGTTTGTATTGCTAGAGATTTTTTTATTCTTGGGAGAGTGCATGTGATCAGAACAGGGCCAATCAGCACTGTCCAGACAGAGGATCAGGGGAGAATGATAATTCCTCCTACAAGCGTTACTAAGAACAGATAGAAGTCACAAGACTGCTACATACTGCTGATGAGAAAAGTTATTTAGCAGTTTATATTTACTAAAATAATTGCATTTCCATGTTCTGTGTACTGTGGAAGACCAGATATAGTGAATGCAGGGCCCTGGGTTTCGTAACACTTTAATACAGAGAATACAAAAAGGTAAAACCTTAAGCCTTTAGAACCACTTCAAATATACACTTCATATATACTATATATATATATATATATATATATATATATATATATATATATATATATATATATATATATATATATATATATATATATATATATAAAATGTTGTGCTCATAAGTTTACATACCCTGGCAGAATTTATGATTTCTTGGCCATTTTTCGGAGAATATGAATGATAACACAAAAACTTTTATTATCAATTATCAATAAAAGCCATTTATTATCAATCAACTGTGTTGACTCTTTTTAAATCATAATGGCAACAAAAACTACCCATATGACCTTGATCAAAAGTTTACGTACCCCAGTTCTTAATACCGTGTATTGCCCCCTTTAACATCAATGACAGCTTGAAGTCTTTTGTGGTATTTGTGGATGAGGCGCTTTATCTTCTCAGATGGTAAAGCTGCCCATTCTTCTTGGCAAAAAGCCTCCAGTTCCTGTAAATTCTTGGGCTGTCTTGCATGAACGGCACGTTTGAGATCTCCCCAGAGTGGCTCAATGATATTGAAGTCCAGAGACTGAGAGGGTCACTCCAGAACCTTCACTGTATTCTGCTGTAGCCAATGACAGGTCGACTTGGCCTTGTGTTTTGGATCATCGTCCAAGTACGTCCCATGCACAGCTTGCTGGCTGATGAATGCAACTGTTCCTCCAGTATTTTTTGATAACATACTGCATTCATCTTGCCATCAATTTTGACCAAATTTCCTGTGTCTTTGTAGCTCACACATCCCCAAAACATCAGCGATCCACCTCCGTGTTTCACAGTAGGAATGGTGGACCTTTCATCATAGGCCTTGTTGACTCCTCTCCAAATGTAGTGTTTATGGTTGTGGCCAAAAAGCTCAATTTTGGCCTCATCACTCCAAATGACTTTGTGCTAGAAGGTTTGAGGCTTGTCTCTGTGCTGTTTGGCGTATTGTAAGTGGGATACTTTGTGGCATTTGCGTAGTAATGGCTTTCTTCTGGTGACTCGACCATGCAGCCCATCTTTCCTCAAGTGCCTCCTCATTGTGCATCTTGAAACAGCCACACCACATGTTTTCAGAGAGTCCTGTATTTCACCTGAAGTTATTTGTGGGTTTTTCTTTGCATCCCGAACAATTTTCCTGACAGTTGTAGCTGAAATCTTAGTTGGTCTACCTGACCGTGGTTTGGTTTCAACAGAACCCCTCATTTTCCACTTCTTGATTAGAGTTTAAACACTGCTGATTGGCATTCTCAATTCTTTGGATATCTTTTTATATCCCTTTCCTGTTTTATACAGTTCAACTACCTTTTCCCGCAGATCCTTTGACAATTCTTTTGCTTTCCGCAGGACTCATCCAGAATCCAGAAATGTCAGTGCAGCACTGGATGAAAGATGCAAGGGTCTGTCAGGAGTCCACTGAGGAGAAACTCATTGACCTTTTATACACACACAGTAAATACAAGCAAACAGATCACAGGTGAGGACGGTTACCTTTAATAGCCATTCAAACCCCTTTGTGTCAACTTGTGTGCATGTTATCAGGCCAAAATCACCAGGGTATGTAAACTTTTAATTAGGGTAATTTTGCTAGTTTCTGTTGCCATTATTTTTTAAAAAGAGTAAACACAGTTGACTGATAATAAATGGCTTCAGCCAAACACTAACCACGAGTGAAAGAAATGTTTTTGTGTTATCATTCATATTCTCTGAAAAATGGCCAAGAATTCATAAATTCTGCCAGGGTATGTAAACTTATGAGCACAACTGTATATATATATATATATATATATATATATATATATATATATACATACATACAGTATGTCACAAAAGTGAGCACACCCCTCACATTTTTGTAAATATTTTATTATATCTTTTCATGTGACAACATTGAAGAAATGACACTTTGCTACAATGTAAAGTAGTGAGTGTACAGCTTGTATAACAGTGTAAATTTGCTGTCCCCTTAAAATAACTCAACACACAGCCATTAATGTCTAAACCGCTGCCAACAAAAGTGAGTACACCCCTAAGTGAAAATGTCCAAATTGGGCATAATTAGCCATTTTCCCTCCCGGTGTCATGTGACTTGTTAGTGTTACAAGGTCTCAGGTGTGAATGGGGAGCAGGTATGTTAAATTTGGTATTATCGCTCTCACTCTCTCATGCTGGTCACTGGAAGTTCAACATGGTAGCTCATAACAAAGAACTCTCTCAGGATCTGAAAAAAAGAATTGTTGCTCTACATAAAGATGGCCTAGGCCAGTGATGGTGATCCTTGGCACCCCAGATGTTTTGGAACTACATTTCCCATGATGCTTAACTATACTGCAGAGTGCAGGAGCATCATGGGAAATGTAGTTTCAAAACATCTGGGGTGCCAAGGTTCGCCATCACTGGCCTAGGCTATAAGAAGATTGCCAAGACCCTGAAACTGAGCTGCAGCATGGTGGCCAAGACCATACAGTGGTTTAACAGGACAGGTTCCACTCAGAACAGGCCTCGCCATGGTCGACCAAAAAAGTTGAGTACACGTGCTCAGCGTCATATCTAGAGGCTGTCTTTGGGAAAAAGATGTATGAGTGCTGCCAGCATTGCTGCAGAGGTTGAAGGGGTGGGGGGGTCAGCCTATCAGTGCTCAGACCATACGCCGCACACTGCATCAAATTGGTCTACATGGCTGTCGTCCCAGAAGGAAGCCTCTCTAAAGACGATGCAAGAGGAAGCCCGCAAACGGTTTTCTGAAGACAAGCATACTAAGGACATGGATTACTGGAACCATGTCCTATGGTCTGATGAGACCAAGATAAACTTATTTGGTTCAGATGGTGTCAAGCGTGTGTGGTGACAACCAGGTGAGGAGTACAAAGACAAGTGTGTCTTGCCTACAGTCAAGCATGGTGCTGGGAGTGTCATAGTCTGGGGCTGCATGAGTGCTGCCGGCACTGGGGAGCTACAGATCATTGAGGGAACCATGAATGCCAACATGTACTGTGACACACTGAAGCAGAGCATGATCCCCTCCCCTCGGAGACTGGGCCGCAGGGCAGTATTCCAACATGATAATGACCCCAAACACACCTCCAAGACGACCACTGCCTTGCTAAAGAAGCTGAGGGTAAAGGTGATGGACTGGCCAAGCATGTCTACAGACCTAAACCCTATTGAGCATCTGTAAGGCATCCTCAAATGGAAGATGGAGGAGCGCAAGGTCTCGAACATCCACCAGCTCTGTGATGTCGTCATGGAGGAGGGGAAGAGGACTCCAGTGGCAACCTGTGAAGCTCCGGTGAACTCCATGCCCAAGAGGGTTAAGGCAGTGCTGGAAAATAATGGTGGCCACACAAAATATTGACACTTTGGGACCAATTTGGACATTTTCACGTAGTGGTGTACTCACTTTAGTTGCCAGCGGTTTAGACATTAATGGCTGTGTGTTGAGTTATTTTGATGGGACAGCAAATTTACACTGTTATACAAGCTGCACATTCACCACTTTACATTGTAGCAGTGTCATTTTTCTGTGTTGTCACATGAAAAGATATAATAAAATATTTACAAAAAATGTGAGGGGTGTACTCACTTTTGTGAGATACTGTGTATATCTATCTATCTATCTATCTATCTATCTATCTATCTATCTATCTATCTATCTATCTATATATATTGCTTTAAAAAGGTAATCATACCCCTTGAAATTTTCCACATTTTGTCATGTTACAACCAATGTAAATGTATTTTATCGGGATTTTATGTGAAAACAAAGTGGCGCATAATTGTGAAGTGGAAGAAAAATGATAAATGGTTTTCAACATATTTTACAAAAAAATACATGAAAAGGGTGGCATGCATTTGTATTCAGCCCCATTTACTCTGATACCCCTAACTAAAATCTAGTAGAAACCAATTGCCTTCAGAAGTCGCCTAATTAGTAAAAAATATGTAATTTAATCTCAGTATAAATATAACTGTTCTGTGAAGCCCTCATAGGTTTGTTAGAGGACCTTAGTGACAAAACAGCATCATGACGGCCAAGGAACACACCAGACAGGTCAGGGATAAAGTTGTGGAGAAGTTTGAGGCAGGGTTAGGCTATAAAAAAATATCCCAAGCTTTAGGCATCTCACGGAGCACTGTTCAATCTATCATCTGAAAATGAAAAGAGTATGGCACAACTGCAAACCTACCAAGACATGGCCATCCACCTAAACTGACAGGCCGGCAAGGAGAGCATTAATCAGAGGTGCAGCCAAGAGATCCATGGTAACTCTGGAGGAGCTGCAGAGATCCACAGCTCAGGTGGGAGAATCTGTCCACAGGACAACTATTAGTTGTGCTCTCCACAAATCTGGCCTTTATGGAAGAGTGACAAGAAGAAAGTCATTGTTGAAAGAAAGCCATAAGAAGTCACATTTGCAGTTTGCGAGAAGCCATGTGGGGGACACAGCAAATATGTGGAAGAAGGTGCTCTGGTCAGATGAAACCAAAATTGAACTTTTGGCCTAAAAGCAAAAAGCTATCTGTGGTGGAAAACTAACACTGCACATCAACCTAAACACACCACCCCCACCATGAAACATCGTGGTGGCAGCATCACATTGTGGGGATGCTTTTCTTCAGCGGGGACAGGGAAGCTGGTCAGAGTTGATGGGAAGATGGATGGAGCCAAATACAGGGCAATCTTAGAAGAAAATCTGTTATGCCGCGTACACACGGTCGGATTTTCCGATGGAAAATGTGTGATAGGACCTTGTTGTCGGAAATTCCGACCGTGTGTAGGCTCCATCACACATTTTCCATCGGATTTTCCGACACACAAAGTTTGAGAGCAGGATATAAAATTTTCCGACAACAAAATCCGTTGTCGGAAATTCCGATCGTGTGTACACAAATCCGACGGACAAAGTGCCATGCATGCTCAGAATAAATAAAGGGATGAAAGCTATTGGCCACTGCCCCGTTTATAGTCCCGACATACGTGTTTTACGTCACCGCGTTTAGAACGATCGGATTTTCCGACAACTTTGTGTGACCGTGTGTATGCAAGATAAGTTTGAGCCAACATCCGTCGGAAAAAATCCTAGGATTTTGTTGTCGGAATGTCCGAACAAAGTCCGACCGTGTGTACGGGGCATTAGAGTCTGCAAAAGACTTGAGACTGGGGCGGAGGTTCACTTTCCAGCAATGACCCTAAACATACAGCCAGGGCTACAATGGAATGGTTTAGATCAAAGCTTATTCATGAATTAGAATGGCCCAGTCAAAGTCCAGACCTAAATCCAATTGAGAATCTGTGGCAAGACTTGCAAATTGCTGTTCACAGAAGCTCTCCATTCAATCTGACAGAACTTCACCTATTTTGCAAAAATCTCTCTAGATGTGCAGAGCTGTTAGTGACATCCGCAAAAAGACTTGCAGCCTGAAAGGCGGTTCTACAAAGTATTGACTCAGGGGGGCTGAATACAAATGTACGCCGCACTTTTCATATATTTATTTGTAAAAAAAAATTAAAACCATTAATCATTTTCCTTCCACTTCACAATTATGTGCCACTTTGTATAGGGCTATCTCATAAAATCCCAATAACGTGACAGAATGTGGAAAATGTCAAGGGGTATAAATACTTTTTCAAGGCACTGTGTGTGTGTATATATATATATATATATATATATATATATATATATATATATATATATATATATATATATATATATATACACACATACATATACATATACACACACAGACACGCAGTACATATAAATATATATAGATGAGACCTGGAACATCTTTGAATTGTACCAAAGCATTTTTTTAGAAACAAATTGACACTCATCGACAATACATAAATTTCGCTGTGTCTACATTCTGTAAATTAAAATCAATCTGAATAGTGGGAAGCACTTACAAAGATATAACAGAGAAATAACAATGGCACTCCAGAAAGCTCTCGCCTTTTTAGACCTTGTTTGTTGGCTTATGATGCTGCATTAAGGCTTCATTTGATTGTCACTTTTCACAAAGAAACGTATTCCGTTCAATTGTAATGTCATGTTACCGCTAAATAAGAACAGAGAGACCCCCCACTTTCTGTTGTGTCTGAAATTCCGACGGTTGCCGCTTTGATATAATGTCTTCTTGAACAATCAAAGTAAATGTGTCAGGGGACTTTTAATCCAATCTGGTGATGAAGCAAAGTATTAAGTGTATTGAGCCATGACAAAGATGTTGATTATAATATACTTCAGCTGTGCTATGTGTTGACCATGAAGCAAAATAAAATAGAAAAATGGAAAGTTATTAGCTCCTGATGAGATGAAATTCCTTTGCTATAAATGGCACACAGAGAAATTTTATCAATTTTCTTTTACTTTCCACCAAGATACTTCCCCCTGTTATTTTCCGTGTTGGTTTTAAAGAGTCGGTAGGTGTTAGTGCATAATAGACAGGTTCTGTTAGACGTTCTATTTTAGTTTTAATACAATATGCATTTTGATGTGTGTTGTAGTTTCGGAGCAGCTTGCAAGTGATGCAGACCGCTTATTATTGTTTAGGAACTCTGTAATTACTAGCTATTATATGTAAAGTACACTTAAAGCGGTATTAGGCCCAAAAGGAAAAAAAATAATATATCTCAGCTAAGCAATACGCGGGGGGCTGCATTCATTTTTTTTTTTTCTTGACTTTTTTTCGTTATTTTCACCTGGTGATCCTGCCAGTAAGTCTGATATTTCTCAACTTCCTTTAACACAGAGGTGTCCAAAACTTTGACCTTCCTGGGTCACATTGGAAAAAGAGGAATGGTCTTGGGGCGCACATAAAATACACTAACAATAAGGGTAGCTGATAAGCAGAAAAAGTTGGGCAGATCACAAGTTATCGATCACTGATATGAATAATGTACCTATCTCAGTAATAAAAGTAAATTTTTTTGTAATATTTTTTTTCTATAAAAATAAAAGAGGCAACATAAAAAAAAGTGCAATATTTGACACTGTTTTTGATAAACTAACGCATCAATATCTGGTTTGATGGATATAGTAGTAATTCTCAATGAGTTCTCAAGGTGCTCATCAGATATTTTGTTTCTAATTTTGTCTTTCTTGTGCTTCATGTTGGAAGAACAACAGCAAGTTGCTTATGTACTGTGACTACAGTATTTATGCATTATACCTGTCTATGCAGCAGGTGGCACTGTAGTGTTATAGTGTAATGTGCATGTAAATCTATTGTATGATGCAATGAGAGGAAGTGCTTTTCTCGGTGTTCAGTTGTGTTCCTGTTTCCATGCTGTTAAGATATGTTCTGCTATCCTCCGTGCAAGTAAAGTTGTTCCCTGTATTCAATAAGCTTCCAGCGCATCATATTAATACTCAACCAACACTTCATTCTTGACAACAGCTGCTCACAAATATAGGGGCTGCCGAAAACTGATGGTATGAATAAGGTGTGACTGTGAAGTAGGATATATTTGGGGGAAGATAAAAATTAAATTAAAATTAAATTAAAAATTAAAAAAGCATTTTTACAACCCCCCCCCCCCCCCCATCCCGCCAAAAAAAATATCAAAATTTTTAAGTAAGTTACATAGTTGAGCAGTTGCATGGTAACAGTGCCTAGACAAAGTCACCTAGGGCCCAGGGTAAACATACCAAACTGCGCCCCCCCCCCCCCTCCAACATGTATGACCATTATGTGTCAGCAAACCAACCCCCCCAAAAAAAATTGAGCACTAGTCTGCATGTTTACCCCCTAAAAATAAATTCACCCTCTTCCCAGTATAAATGTGCCACCCGACTGAAATCCCCTATCAACACAAATCTCCCCCCCCCTCCTCCATCAAAGCTCAAATCCTCTCTCTCCCAAATCCTCCTCACACAAGTTCCCACCCCAAAAAATCACCCCTCCTAGCTCAAATCCTCTACCCCCTCAAATTTCCCCTCCAAGCACAAATCTTCTTCCCCCACTCCAAATCCCCCTCCCAGCACAAATTATCCCCCCACCTAGCACAGATTCCCCCCCCAAATTTCCCCTTCGAGCACCAATCCTTTAACCCTATTCCAAATCCCCCTTCCTAGCACAAGTCCTTGCCTTCAGATTTTTCCTCCTAGCATACCCCAATCATCCCTACTAGCACAAATCCCTCCCCCCCTCAAAAAATTGCCCTTCTAGCACAAATTTTCTCCCCCCTCTACCATATAATCTCTTTTAGCACAAACACCCCCCCAAATCCCCCTTCCTAGCACACAAGCTCTTCCACCATCCCCCCTCCCAACACAAATCCTCCCAAATCACCATTCCTAGCACACCCCCTAATTTTCACTCCTAGAACAATTCTTATCCCCTGCCACCCTCCAAATTCCCCCTCTTGAGACAAATCTCCCCCATCTCTTTGCGGTACCCCACCTCACATGATACTACAGTGCCCAAGGCAGCTGTCCCTTCTGCTCACCCCTTGTCCCAGCCCTGGTTGGTAGGGTTGAATAAAGACACCTGTCCATCCTGTTTAACCTGTGTGGTGTGTGAGTTTATGGTAATAATAAATCCCATATACCTTCATGTTGCGATCATTAAGAAGCCCATCTGGCATCTGTGTTGGGACATATTAATAGCCATCTTGGGCTGCAGGTTGGACACCCCTGCTTTAACAGATCACGCTGTCCATCTAAATGGCATTAGATACTCCTTAGAAGGTGAGAGGGAAGAGGAAGACTAGCAATATTGAGTTAAAAACACATGTCCGGTCATAATGATGGTACAAATTTCCAAATTTTACCCAAAAAAAGAAGCCGCAAGAGGACGCAGCTAAGCCTTTGGCTTTCTCAATATCAACAGAAGCTACATAGTAATTAGCTCTTCTTCTTCACACTATTAAGAATGTAACACATTGATAAAAATAAAGCGTCTTCACAGCGGTCACTTCACATAAATCTCACCAGTCTTAGTTGTTATTTTTTTCATGTAATAAACAGCACATGAAAGTAAAAAAAAACAAGTCACAATGACATTTTGCGGAATGATTAATTCTCTTTGCACTCATCGTACAGTGATGATTATCTGCTACCAAATGAATACACGCTTTATACGGCTAAGGCCAGGAACCCTGATCTATGATACAGAGAGGGCTCCCAGATTATCTTGTTGGAATGGGAGATTATGATGTATCAAGCATGGAATGCTTGCTGGGAACAAAAAAATAAAGAAAAGCCCAGAGCAGCAGCATGCAATGCGATATGGGCAGGGCGTACTTGATGGTGGTAGCAGTGTGGGAGAAAAGAGAAGAGTGTTCAAATGGAGCCGAGGGGGAGGGACTGGAGGGCAGGGGTTATATAAAAAGGATCCCGCTCTGAGAGGGATCAACAGAAAGTGGAGGAAAGTTACAGGAACATGGCTGAAGTGGAGTGCCTGATGGCCCAACTGCGTGAGGAAGTGGCGGTGCGAGGTATGGCATGGTTGCAGGAGACTATCGGGTCCGCGATACACAGAGCGGACCATCTACCAAGCGTGGGCGAGAGGAGCGGCACTAGAGCGCGCAGGTCCCGGCCGCCTGAGCGGTTCTCACCGGACCGCATGATGTCCGGGCAGAGACAGTTGGGTAGTCATGGAACGGAACTCCCGGGGGGCCCACAGGCTAAGAGGGCAGCAGGGGGAGAAGGGGGCAGCGTGTCATCGGCCCCGGCGGGACTGAATAGTAGACGAGAAGGAGCGAGAGCTGCGGTGCGGCCTAGCAGACGAGGTCATGCAGGGAGCGCGAGCCCCGCCCCCAGGATGACGGCGGGGGGTGCCACCACATCTGCTGCGGGAGAGAATGGTGTGGTCCCTGGGCCTGCCAATTCCGCGGCAGGGGACAAGAAGAGGGGAGAGCGAGGAAGACCTGTGCGGACACTGGGCAGAGCGGAGGCCTGCAGGACTGCGGTATCACACACCCACACACACACACCAGTCTGAGTTTGCTGGACTGGGCATCCGGGTCGGAAGAGGAGGCGGCCCCCCTTTCCAGGAGAGCAGCGGCAGAGGAGAGCAGAAGGTCGGCTGATGGGGCGACACCTGTGCAGCCCGGTAAGTCTCATCAATTAGGGTCTAATACGCGTATGAGTAATGGTGCGGGGGTAAGGGTTGAAGCAGGGGTGACAGGTGCCAGTACGGGGGGAGATGTCACAGCCGGGGGGGCTTCGGGTTTGTTGGGTTGTTTGGCGGGCATAAAAGAGCTAGTGCAGAGGTTTGAGGCAGCAGAGAGGCCTGCTTTTGGCCCATCGGCTGCGTGGGTCCCGCCAGCAGGGGGCACCGGTTTAGGCGGTAATGCAGAGGGGGCGGGGACGCCAGCAGTTACGGCTGCGGTCATGGTTCTCATTCCGGAGGCCACGGCAAGTGGCGTTACGCAAGGGAAGGAAAAAGCTGCGTCATCAGGGGAGGTGCGATACGTCCGGAGCTACGTTTGGACCACAAAGACATCAGCTTGTGGATGCGTTTGATGACGATGGCGAGGGCTCCTAACCAGTTTTTTCAGGGAGGAGCCGGTGGACCTTTGGCTCAGGGACACTCGGCTGGAAACAAAAAAGGGATTTGTTGGCAGTATAACACCGGAGCCTGTAAGTTTGGAGCGACATGTAAGTATAAGCATGAGTGCTCAGGCTGCGGGGGAACTCATCCAGCATCCAGATGCTTTAAGCAAGAAAAAGGTCGACATGGAGAGGCTGGGAATAAAAGGGAGGACCCCGGTGAAGGTGGAAAGGATGCGACTGTTTCTCGGTCGGTATCCTGACAGAAGAGCAGCGCTGCTATTAGAAGAAGGTTTCTCGGCAAGTTTTAAGATCCCATGCACGCTAACGGTTATTCCCCCTGTGCCCCAAAATTTACGGTCCGCATTGACACATCCGGAAGTGGTTTTGGAGAAACTGAAAAAGGAGGTTGCAATGGGGAGAATGGGTGGCCCTTTCCCATCGGCGCCGTTGCCCAGTTTGGTTGTATCGCCGTTGGGGGTGGTGCCCAAGAAGGAGCCCAAATTTAGGCTCATTCACCACTTGTCATTCCCGAAAGGGGGATCAGTGGATGATGCCATAGATCAAGAGGCGTGCTCGGTGACTTATACTTCATTTGATGCCGCCGTGGGGTGGGTACGTCGCTACGGAAAGGGAGCTTTGATGGCAAAGGCGGATGTGGAATCCGCTTTCCGACTGCTGCCAGTTCACCCGGAAAGTTTCCGGTTGCTTGGGCGCCATTAGAATGGCGAGTTCTACGTGGACAAATGCCTACCAATGGGTTGCTCGGTGTCGTGCACGATATTTGAGCAATTCAGCTCTTTTGTGGAATGGGTAGTAAGGGACGTATCGGGAGTGAATTCAATAATTCACTACCTGGATGATTTCCTGTGCATAGGCCCGGCTTCTTCTAGAATCTGCGCTGTGTTGCTGGCTTCATTGCAACATATCGCAGACAGGCTCGGCATTCCATTGGCTGACGAAAAGACGTAGGGACCTTGCACGGTTATCACGTTCTTAGGCATTGTACTGGATTCGGAGGCAATGGAATGTAGGTTGCCGGAGGACAAATTGGAGGATTTAAAAAAGGAAATAGCAGGTTTGCTTGGATTGAGGAAGGTGCAACTGCGAGTGTTACAATCAGTTTTGGGCAAGCTTAATTTTGCATGCTGCATATTACCGATGGGTAGAGTGTTCAGCCGCCGGCTGGCGGCTAGCACGAGTGGTATCAAATCACGAAGGCATTTTGTGCGATTAGTGAGAACGCACAGGGAAGATCTAAGGGTATGGCATACCTTTTGGAGTCTTTTAACGGGAGGGCAATGTGGATGTCGGGACCAGTAAGCAATTTTGACTTGGAGCTATTTACCGATGCGGCAGGGTCCACAGGTTTTGGGGCATTTTTTCAGGGTCGGTGGAGCGCAGGTCCTTGGCCTCAATCCTGGATAGATGAGGGCTTCACAAAGAATTTAGTTCTGCTGGAATTGTTTCCAGTGGTTCTGGCGGTGGAACTATGGGGTGCATTGTTCAGGGATCTGAAGGTGCGTTTCCATGGGGACAATTTGGGGGGTGGTGCAGGTGATAAATATGGTTACGGCATCATCTCCGCCAGTGATCAGGTTGCTACAGCATTTAGTTTTAAGATGTTTACAACTGAATGTCTTCATTCATGCTGTCCACTTACCGGGAGTTGAAAACGTTATAGCTGATGCGTTATCTCGCTTCCAGTGGGACAGGTTCCGAGAGTTGGCGCCGGAGGCGGAGCAACAGGGGGTACCTTGTCCCGAGTGGCTGTGGGGGATAGCATTGGCATCGTCGCTGGATGGATAAAGCAGTCGGTAAGTGGGGCTACCTGGTCAGCATACACGAAGGTATGGAGGGAGTGGATGGCTTTCGTGCACGGGGTAGGTGAAGAGCCAACAGGGCAGGCATTACATTTGCTATTGCTATATTACATTGCCAGAAAAATGGAAGAGGGTGCGTCAGTGTCTGTGGTGAATACAAATTTAGCGGGGTTGGCTTTCCTTTTCAAGTTACAAGGGCAGCCTGATGTCACAAAAGATTTTTGGGTGCGTCAAGCATTAAAGGGTTAGCGGAGGTCGGGGGTCAAGCGTGACTTTTGAGATTTTGAGGGGTATTGTAGCCCAGTTGGGGGAGGTCTGCTCTTCGGCTTATGAAGTCATTTTGTTCAAGGTGGCTTTTGTGTTGGTGTTTTTTGGAGCATTCAGGATAGGGGAACTGGTCAGTCCTTCAAAAAAAGTTCAAGGGGGATTGGGCTGTCACGAGGTTAAGTTGGAAAACGAAGGTTCAACGTTGTTCCTAAGGAGGTCTAAGACGGATCAAGTTGGCAGAGGTAGACTGGTACAGGTTTACCCAGTTCAGGGATCTCTCCTGTGCCCTGTTGGTACGGTTAGGGAATTCTTGATGGTTTGTCCGGATTTTCGGGGCCCCTTTTTGGTGCATTTGGATGGGAGCCTGTTATCTAGGTTCCAGTTTGGGGCAGTTTTTAAGAAATGTCTGCGGAGTTTGGGGCTGGGGGAGAAGGAATTTTCATTCCACTCGTTTAGGATAGGAGCGGCTACAGAGGCAGCCAGAAATGGGCTAGATGTTGAGGCAGTAAAACGGATTGGGCGGTGGGAATCTAACAGGTTCCAATCTTATGTACGGCCTCATCTTGTGGTAGGTTTGTAGTAAAGAAGTGGGGTTTGTAGATGATTTCAGTTATGAAGGCTTGTTCATAATAGTGTTTGAGTAGAGTGTTCTTGTCTTCTTCTAATTTCAGGTTCGGTGCCAGGAATGGTCTGGATTATGGGCCATTCTTATGTGTGTTGGGGGGCAAGGAGGGGGGACGCTCGTCAGGATGGAAGACAGTTAGGCTTCGATAAGCGGGAGGTGTATATGAAGTGGTTGGGGATACCGGGCATGTTGTGGGGTAGATTGGTTTCGGAGGTGCAGCGTTATGCCCAACGAGACGGGCCGCCTGACGTCTTAGTTTTACACGTTGGTGGCAATGACCTAGGAATCCGATCTATGGTAGACATCACGCGCGACATCAAGTTTGATGTCTGGTGCTTGATGGAAGAATTCCCCAAGACGATTGTCGTATGGTCAGACATGGTGGCCCGGACGTTTCGGAGAATGGCCAGGTCAGTGGAGGGTGTGAACAGGGCCAGGAGAAAGATAAATAGGGAAGTGAGCAAATTTGTGGTGTGCAAAGGGGGGTTGGCAATTAGACATATGGAATTGGAATTTGAAACATGGAGGTATTTAAGGCCTGATGGGTCCATCTCAATGACGTGGGTATAGATTTATGGGCTTTAGGATTACAGGATGGGATACAGCGAGCTATTCGGGTTTGGAGGGGCACCCGAGAGTAAGGTATTACTCGTGGGGTGCGGTGGCGGGCGTTGGTCTGTGCAAGGGAAGGAATATGGCAAAAATTAAGAGTGGGATCTAACGTTGGTATGGGTCCAGATGTTGGTTCCCGGTTAACGGAGGTTAGCCGGGAAGTGATAATGGGGCACTGCGGTCATTGGCAGTCTCTGAGCCAGCTTGTCAGCTTGAGGCCTATTTGATACATTTGATAAGTACTGCAGTGCCATATTTGTTATGGCCATCAGACTGATTTTTTAAGTTATTGCTCAGACCAACGCTCATTAGATTTATGGTTTTTGTGTAACAGATGTTTTTTGTTTATTGTTTTTTTGATGACAGAATTTTATAGGTAATTTGAAAATATATATTGTTTTAAATAAAGTAGGCTGCTACGGCCTTTTGTTACTCCAATTATGGTGTGGTCTTATTTATTTGGAGTAGAAGTTTAAGGGGTGGTTAGATAATGGTTTAGAATAACATCTGTTTTCCAACAGTCATGGCATTTGATGCAATGGGCTCATTGCATTAATGTCCAGAAAACTGAATGGTGTTCCTGATTCTAATTACCACTCCACTTTGGTGCTGATTAGTAGAAATAAGGGATTCCCAGAAAATCCACTCTGGCTCCAGTTTGGTGAAGCGTAGGCTAGGATTAAATCCCCTGGAAAAATAGTCACTCTAATTTGATTTGTAATAAGGAGTGACTGTTTATAGTGGAGAGTTGATAGCGCTATCTGCTCCCCTTTACTATATATTACTCAACGCCATAGTCTGCAATATTTACCCAGTCATAAAATGCAGAATGCAGTGTAGAGCTTTTTTTTTTTTTGGGAGCGCGGTAAGGAGGGCAGCTAAATAAGGATGAGGTTTGGGTTTTCTGCTACCATGAGTTTGTTGCAAATCTCATGGATTTCCAGAATCTGCAAATCACAAACTTTTGGCCAAAAAGTTTGCATGCTCACCACCAGAAATAAGGGAATAACTTATAACGCAGTGCATGGTCTCAGTAAAGAGAGTAGCTGACTAGGGATAAGGTTTGGACTCCCTGTTACCATGGGTCTGTGGTGAATCTCATGGATTTGCGAAATTTACAAGTCACAAACTTTTGGCCAAAATGTTTGCTCACCACCAGAAATAAGGGAACTATAGGCCAGAGGGAGGAGGTGGACCTCCTATCACAATTTGGATAAGCAGCAAGAATGGGAAGTGTCATTATAATGGGGGATTTTAATTATCCAGACAGACTGGCAGGAAGGAACCGCGCATTCATCTAAGGCTCGCCAGTTCCTAAATGTCTTGCAGGACAATTTCATGGGTCAGATGGTAAATGCACCAACTAGAAACAAAGCGTTACTAGACCTACTGATTACCAACAATACAGACTTGATCATGGATGTGGAAATATGGGGCAATTTAGGAAACAACGATCACAGGTCAATTAGTTTCAGTATAAATCACACAAATAGGAAACATAAGGGGAATACAAAGACACTGAATTTCAAAAGAGCCAACTTCCCTAAACTATGATCCTTGCTAGAAGATAATAATTGGCATAAAATCTTAGGAACAAAGAACACGGAGGAAAAATGGGTATGCTTTAAGAGCATATTAAATAAGGGCATTAGCCAGTGCATCCCAATGGGAAATACATTTAAAAGAGCTAATAAAAGTCCTGGGTGGCTTAACTCCAGTGTAAAAATGCATATAAAAGCAAAGGAGAAGGCCTTCAAAAAATACAAGGCTGAGGGATCATCATCAGCATTCCAACTTTACAGATAATGAAACAAGAAATGTAAGGGTGCAATCAGGGTGGCTAAGATAGAACACAAAAGGCACATAGTGGAGGAGAGTAAAAAAAAAATCCCAAGAAATTCTTTAAGTACATAAATAGTAAGAAAGGGAGGTCAGATCATATTGGTTCCATAAAGAATGATGAAGGGAATCTGGTTACTAAGGATGGAGAGATGGTGAAGGTATTGAATTAATTCTTCTCCTCGGTCCTCACGAGGGAATCAGTGATCTTCAGTAACCAAAACTGTAATGTATATCCTCACGGCATGTCACAGGAAGTACCCACATGGCTAACAGAGAACAGAATAGGAAAAAGACTTGAAAAGCTTAACTTTAATAAGTCACAGGGACCACATGGCATGCACCCGAGGGTCCTTAAGGAACTCAGTCAAGTAATTGCCAGACCATTGTTCCTAATTTTTACGAACAGTCTGCTGACTGGAATGGTACCAGCTGATTGGAGAAAAGCCAATGTAGCACCAATATTTAAAGAAGGGCCAAGATATATCCATGGGAATTACAGACCAGTTAGCCTAACATCAATTGTATGCAAGCTCTTGGATGGGATGATAAGGGAATATATACAAGATTTTAGTAATGACAACGGTATCATTAGCTGAAATCAGCATGGATTAATGAAGAATCGTTCTTGCCAAACCAATCTATTAACCTTCTATGAGGAGGTGAGTTGCCATCTAGATACAGGAAGGCCCGTAGACGTGGCGTATCTGGATTTTGCAAAAGCATTTGACACAGTTCCCCATAAACGTTTACTGTACAAAGTAAGGTCCGTTGGCATGAACCATAGGGTGAGTACATGGATTGAAAACTGGCTACAAGGGTGAGTTCAGAGGGTGGTGATAAATGGGGAGTACTTGTAATGGTCCAGGGGCGGAAAGTGGGGTCCCCCAGGGTTCTGGGCTGGGACCAATCCTATTTAATTTATTCATAAATGACCTGGAGGATGGGGTAAACAGCTTAATCTCTGTATTTGTGGACAATACAAAGCTAAGCAGGGCAATAACTTCTCCACAGGATGTGGAAACTTTGCAAGAAGATCTGAACAAATTAATGGGGTGGGCGACTACGTGGCAAATGAGGTTTAATGTAGAAAAATGTAAAATAATGCATTTGGGTGGCAAAAATATGAATACAATCTACTCACTAGGGGGAGAACCTCTGGGGGAATCTAGGATGGAAAATGACCTGGGGGTCCTAGTAGATGACAGGCTCAGCAATGGTATGCAATGCCAAGCTGCTGCAAGCAAAGCAAACAGAATATTGGCATGCAATAAAAAGGGGATTAATTCCAGAGATAAAGTGATAATTCTCCCACTCTAAAAGACTCTGGTCCGGCCGCACAGTATGCTGTCCAGTTCTGGACACCAGTCCTCAGGAAGGATGTGCTGGAACTGGAGAGAGTCCATAGAAGGGCAACAAAGCTAATAAAGGGTCTGGAGGATATTAGTTATGAGGAAAGGTTGTGAGCACTGAACTTATTCTCTCCGGAGAAGAGACGCTTGAGAGGGGATATGATTTCAATGTACAAATACCGTACTGGTGACCCCACAATAGGGATAAAGCTTTTCTGCGAAAGGGAACTTAATAAGACACGCGGCCATTCACTAAAATTAGAAGAAAAGCAGTTTAACCTTGAACTACGTAGAGGGTGCTTTACTGTAAGAGCGGTAAGGATGTGGAATTCTCTTCCACAGGCGGTGGTCTCAGCGGGGAGCATCGATAGTTTAAAAAAACTATTAGATAAGCACCTGAACAACCACAACATACAGGGATATACAATGTAATACTGACATATAATCACACACATAGGTTGGACATGATGGACTTGTGTCTTTTTTCAACCTTGCCTACTATGTAAATATGTAATCTATAATGCAGCACACATTGGTGTGTGCAGCCTATTGCATTAGCATGTGGACCCAAAAGCACAAACAGACGTGTGTGTATATCAGCAGAGCGGGGGATATCAGTCAGTAAAGTAGAGATTGGCGTCAGTAGTTTATATTTTTATAATTTTCTACAATTGTAGTTTTTAATTATTTTTTTACAATATTATATTTTAACAATTTTTTTAGGTTGAGGCTTTGGTGAAATATTAAGGGTCTAAACAGACCCCGGATGTCTCTTTTTTGAGGCAAAGAAAGGAATTTAGGACAGAGCTTCCTTCGTCCCTTTCTCTGCAGCCTCAGCTGCACTGGACAGTAAACTAATGGGAAGTAGGGATGAGCTTCGTGTTCGAGTCGAACCCATGTTCGACTCGAACATTGGCTGTTCGACCGTTCGTCGAATTGCGAACGATATGGGCCGTTCGCGCCAAATTCGTGTGGCGCGTCACGGCCCATAATTCACTGCGGCATCGCAGTGCATTGCTGGCTGATGATTGGCCAAGCATGCACTATGACCCGCATGCTTGGCCAATCAAAGCGCCGCCTGAACAGAGAGCCGTAATTGGCCAAAGCCAAGGAGACTTTAGCCAATTATGGCTCAGGGGATTTAGTACACGCCCCACACTATATAAGGCCGCCTGCACGGCGGCCCTGTGTAGTGTGTGTTCTGGTGTGCTGAGAGATAGAGAGAGAGAGAGACAGTGTCATTTCATTTGAGTTAGATAGATTAGGCAGAACAGTCAGTCAGTTAGCTGCACTTACAGTATATTGTGTATATATATGCATCCCAGGTGTTGCATATATATATATACACTGTATTCAGTTTAGCTAGATCCGTTCCTGTTATCTTCTAGACTATTTACATTTAGTGCAGTGCGTCCTGCTCACAGTGTTCAGCTAGATCCGTTCCTGTTATCTTCTAGACTATTTACATTTAGTGCAGTGCGTCCTGCTCACAGTGTTCAGCTAGATCCGTTCCTGTTATCTTCTAGACTATTTACATTTAGTGCAGTGCGTCCTGCTCACAGTGTTCAGCTAGATCCGTTCCTGTTATCTTCTAGACTATTTACATTTAGTGCAGTGCGTCCTGCTCACAGTGTTCAGTTAGATCCGTTCCTGTTATCTTCCTACTGACAGGCAGGCTTGTCTGGTTACAGTATATAAAGCTACCTGAAGAAAATTACTGGTGTTCTATTTGATCCTATTAGTACCACGGTCAGGCAGCTAGACTATTTACATTTAGTACAGTGCGTCCTGCTCACAGTGTTCAGCTAGATCCGTTCCTGTTATCTTCCTACTGACAGGCAGGCTTGTCTGGTTACAGTATATAAAGCTACCTGAAGAAAATTACTGGTGTTCTATTTGATCCTATTAGTACCACGGTCAGGCAGCTAGACTATTTACATTTAGTACAGTGCGTCCTGCTCACAGTGTTCAGCTAGATCCGTTCCTGTTATCTTCCTACTGACAGGCAGGCTTGTCTGGTTACAGTATATAAAGCTACCTGAAGAAAATTACTGGTGTTCTATTTGATCCTATTAGTACCACGGTCAGGCAGCTAGACTATTTACATTTAGTACAGTGCGTCCTGCTCACAGTGTTCAGCTAGATCCGTTCCTGTTATCTTCCTACTGACAGGCAGGCTTGTCTGGTTACAGTATATAAAGCTACCTGAAGAAAATTACTGGTGTTCTATTTGATCCTATTAGTACCACGGTCAGGCAGCTAGACTATTTACATTTAGTACAGTGCGTCCTGCTCACAGTGTTCAGCTAGATCCGTTCCTGTTATCTTCCTACTGACAGGCAGGCTTGTCTGGTTACAGTATATAAAGCTACCTGAAGAAAATTACTGGTGTTCTATTTGATCCTATTAGTACCACGGTCAGGCAGCTAGACTATTTACATTTAGTACAGTGCGTCCTGCTCACAGTGTTCAGCTAGATCCGTTCCTGTTATCTTCCTACTGACAGGCAGGCTTGTCTGGTTACAGTATATAAAGCTACCTGAAGAAAATTACTGGTGTTCTATCCCAGCTTAGTGCAGCTACAGGCCATTAGTATGTCTGGAAGGCCAAGAAGGAGAGGCAGACAGTCACAAGCCAATAAGAGAGGGCAAGCAGGCTCTGTGTCTAGTGCTGGTCGTGGAGACGGTGCATCCTCATCAGCACGTGGCCATGGGACACGCTTGGCCTTTTTTTCGGCAGCTGGCCGTGTTGAGCCGCAACATGCGGAAGACTTGGTCGAGTGGATGACCAAGCCGTCCTCATCCTCCTCATCCTCTCTCACCTATGCCCAGGGTGCTTTGTCTGGCAAAGCAGCGGCCTCTTCCCTCAGCTCAATGTCATCAGTGACTCCTTCCCTAGCTCCACCATGTCCTCCTGAGGAGTCCCTCGAACTGTTTGACCACAGTGTTGGGTACATGCTCCAGGAGGATGCACAGCGTTTGGAAGGCTCTGATGATGATACTGAGCTCGATGAAGGCAGTAACATGAGCACAGACAGAGGGGGTGCCCAAGAAGGACAGCAATCTGGCAGTCATGCTCCCCCTGCTGCAGCATACTGCCAGGTTTGCTCCAGTGATGAGGAGGGAGGGGATGATGAGGTCACTGACTCAACGTGGGTGCCTGATAGGAGAGAGGAGGAGGAGGAGGAGGCGGCACATCACCAACGAGGCAGGATGCCCTCCAGGGGCCAGCCTAAGGGCAGCACATTGACTGCATCACACCCCAAAGCTCCACATGTGCAGGGCGCTGCAGTCTCTGAGACGAGTGCATCAGATCGCACCGCTGCTATTTGCAACATATGTCTCAAGCGTATCTCACGTGGCCAAAACATCTCCCGCTTGGGTACCACATGCTTGACCAGACATATGTTGACCTGCCATGCAGTTCGTTGGCAAGCGTATCTAAAAGACTCACACCAAAGAACAAAGAGGATCTCTCCTTGCTCCTCATCAGCTGAGATTTCCAACCCCACTAGACCTCCAGTCCTCTCTGAGACCTGCAGTGAGAGGAATGAAGGTGTAGAATTAGGTGTGTCACAGCCAAGTACTTGTGGGCAATCTGCTTTTGGTACACCGACGTCAGATTGTACCAGGCAAATTTCACTGCCCCAGCTGCTGCACCGCCGAAAGAAGTTTGCTCCCAGCCATCCACATGCCCAGCGGTTGAATGCTAGCTTGGCAAAATTGCTAGCACTTCAACTGCTGCCTTTTCAGTTGGTAGACTCTGACCCCTTCCGTGAGTTTGTGGAATGTGCGGTTCCTCAGTGGCAGGTACCCAAACGCCACTTTTTCTCACGGAAGGCGATTCCGGCTCTCTACCGGCATGTGGACAGGGCGGTCAGCGGTAAGGTGCATATTACCGCTGACTCATGGTCCAGCAGGCATGGACAGGGACGTTACCTAAGTTTCACGGCGCATTGGGTGACTCTGCTGGCAGCTGGGAAGGATGCAGGACAAGGTGCAGTAGTGTTGGAGGTTGTTCCGCCACCACGCCTCCAAAATGCTAATGATTGTGACACACCTCTCTCCTCCACCCCCTCCTCTTCTTCTTCCTCCATGGCCTCTTCCTCGGAACCAGCGGTGCTCCGTAGTCGTTCAAGGGGCTACGCAAGTACGCAGGCCAAAAGATGCCATGTGGTGCTTGAGCTGGTGTGCTTGGGGGACAGGAGCCACACTGGGGCAGAGGTTCTGTCAGCTCTGCAGGGGCAGGTTCAGAGGTGGTTGACGCCACGCCAACTTAAGGCAGGAATGGTGGTTTGCGACAATGGCACCAACCTCCTCTCTGCCCTCCGACAGGGACAAATGACCCATGTGCCCTGTTTGGCTCACGTCCTTAACTTGGTGGTGCAGCGGTTCTTGGGCAGGTACCCGGGCTTACAGGATGTCCTGAGGCAGGCCAGGAAAGTCTGTGTGCATTTCTGCCGGTCATATAATGACAGTGCTCGGCTGACGGACCTCCAAAAGGAGTTTAACCTGCCCAAGAACCGCCTAATCTGTGACATGCCCACCAGGTGGAACTCAACGTTGGCCATGCTGCAGCGGCTGCACACGCAGCAGAGGGCCATCAATGAGTACCTGTGCGACTATGGCACCAGGACAGGGTCAGGGGAGCTTGGTTTTTTTTCCCCACGCCAGTGGGCCATGATCAGGGATGCATGCACTGTCCTGTCACCATTCGAGGAGGCCACGAGGATGGTGAGCAGTGACAGTGCATGCATCAGTGACACTGTCCCCCTTGTCCACCTGTTGGAGCACACGCTGCGTGGAATAATGGACAGGGCACTTGAGGCAGAACAGAGGCAGGAAGAGGAGGACTTCCTTAGCTCTCAAGGCCCCCTTTATCCAGACAGTGTTCCTGTGTGCCCGCCGATCACACAGGAAGAGGAGGAGGAGGAGGAGGAGGAGGAAGATTGTGTCAGTATGGAGGTGGAGCCTGGCACTCAGCATCAGCAGCAGTCTTTAAGGGATCAGTCCCAAGAAACACATGGACTTGTACGTGGCTGGGAGGAGGTGGCTGCGGACGTTGTCGTCCTTAGTGACCCAGAGGACTCCGGACCGAATGCCTCAGCAAACCTACGCTGCATGGCCTCCCTGATCCTGCAAAGCCTGCGTAAGGATCCTCGTATTCGTGGTATCAAGGAGAAGGACCAATACTGGGTGGCAACCCTCCTTGATCCACGTTACAAGGGTAAGGTTGCGGACCTTATCTTGCCATCGCAGAGGGAGCAGAGGATGAAACATCTTCGGGAGGCCTTGCAGAAAGGTCTGTGCAATGCGTTCCCAGAGACTGGGAGGTTACAAACTCCTGTTTCTGGACAACGTGTTGCTGAGGCTTCGGTCAGTCAAAGAAGGAGCGGTGGAGAAGGTGGCCGTCTGACCGATGCATTCAGACAATTTTTTGGTCCGCAGCCCCAAGGTATGATTGGTTCCAGCAACCATCGCCAGCGTCTGTTTTACATGGTGCAGGAATACCTAGGGGCAAGATCAGACTTGGACACCTTTCCCACCGAAAATCCTCTGGGTTACTGGGTCTTGAGGATGGATCACTGGCCAGAGCTTGCACAGTATGCAATTGAGCTACTGGCCTGTCCTGCATCCAGCGTTCTTTCGGAACGCACATTCAGTGCTGCTGGAGGCGTGGTAACCGATCACAGGGTGCGTCTGTCCACCGACTCGGTCAATCGGCTGACCTTCATAAAAATGAATCAGTCTTGGATCACCACCAGCTACCAAGCACCTGATGCTGATGTAACCGAATAATTTTTTTTGAAATCTCAGATCCCTTCAAAGACTGCCTATGCTGATGCTGAGTGACTATCCCTGAGTAATTATCCTCTTCCTCCTCAATCATCACGCTGATAGCTTGTAAGAACATTTTTGGTTCTGGGCGCCACCACCAGTGCCTAAGGCACAATTTTTCAGCCCCTGTCTAACAGGGGCGTGTAATTACAATTTTTGATGCAATACTTTGCAGCAGGGCTCGTTCCTGCATTCCAACTAGAGTGTCTGTGAGGGGTTGCAGTGTTGTGGCACCAGCACCAGTGCCTAAGGCCCAATTTTTCTGCCCCTGTCTAACAGGGGCGTGTAATTACAATTTTTGATGCAATACTTTGCAGCAGGGCTCGTTCCTGCATTCCAACTAGAGTGTCTGTGAGGGGTTGCAGTGTTGTGGCACCAGCACCAGTGCCTAAGGCCCAATTTTTCTGCCCCTGTCTAACAGGGGCGTGTAATTACAATTTTTGATGCAATACTTTGCAGCAGGGCTCGTTCCTGCATTCCAACTAGAGTGTCTGTGAGGGGTTGCAGTGTTGTGGCACCAGCACCAGTGCCTAAGGCCCAATTTTTCTGCCCCTGTCTAACAGGGGCGTGTAATTACAATTTTTGATGCAATACTTTGCAGCAGGGCTCGTTCCTGCGTTCCAACTAGAGTGTCTGTGAGGGGTTGCAGTGTTGTGGCACCAGCACCAGTGCCTAAGGCCTAATTTTTCAGCTCCTGTTCAACAGGGGCATGTAATTACAATTCTTGATCTAATATTTCACAGCAGGGCCCTGTGAGGGCTTACAGTGTTGTGGCCACAGCAACACCTAAGGCCCAAATTTCTGCTGAGTATATAGGGCAGGACCCTACTTTCAAACATCTAACTTACAAACGACTCCTACTTGCAAACGGAAGGAGACAACAGGAAGTGAGATGAAATCTACCCCTAGGAAGGGAAATTCTCTCCTGTAAGAGTTAATATGGGAAAACAATTTCTCCTTTCCACTGATGCTTTCCAATCCTTGTTCCACAAAAAAACCCAAAGTTTCAAAAAACATTTTTCATTGGCACAAAAAGTGAGGTGAAATCTTCTGAAGAGGAGGAAAGACAGCAAAACAAATGTCACAGGGGTGATAACCCTTCCCTATGTTTTCCAAAAAGCTTAAAAAAGATTTTTTGGCTGGAGCTAAACACGTTAAAAATGTACCCGTTCAAAATTACAAAGAGATTCTACTTAACAACAAACCTACAGTCCCTGTCTTGTTTGTATACTGCTGTTCAGAGTATATAGGGCCTTTCCTTATTTTAATTTGGGTGCGGGGTTCCCCTTAATATCCATACAAGACCCAAAGGGCCTGGTAATGCACTGGGGGGTACCCATGCCGTTTATCTCACTGATTTTCATCCATATTGCCATGACCCGACATGACATTAAACCCGCAAGCAGTTTTAAATGAGATTTTTTCCTTTAAAAATGACATTTGGTGCAGGGACTGTTCTAAACACGGGAAACACGCGCCACTTTACAGGCATACTATAGACACCCCCCAGGTACGATATTTAAAGGAATATTTCACTTTTTTTTTTACTTTAAGCATCATTAAAATCACTGCTCCCGAAAAAACGGCCGTTTTTAAAAGTTTTTTTTGCATTGATACATGTCCCCTGGGGTAGGACCCGGGTCCCCAAACCCTTTTTAGGACAATACCATGCAAATTAGCCTTTAAAATGAGCACTTTTGATTTTGAACGTTCGAGTCCCATAGACGTCAATGGGGTTCTAACGTTACATAGTTAGTCAGGTTGAAAAAAGACACAAGTCCATCCAGTTCGTGCGAACTTTCAGTCCGTTCGCAGGTTCTGGTGCGAACCGAACCGGGGGGTGTTCGGCTCATCCCTAATGGGAAGTGCTCTGTGCTGAGTGGCTTGCTGTTCATTCACAAACTGAAGCATAAACATAGTTTACTATGCTTTGGTTAAAAATGAACACAAAAGCATCCAGTAAAGATCCCTCACTGTGTTCGTTTAGAAAAGGAAGGGGCAGGTAAATGAAATATTTACCAACCCCTTCCCCCGCTCTCCACCCTGAAACATCCCCCGCAGCAGCCAGCGAGGGAAGCTTGCAGCACTGCAGGGGACAAACAGGGCGCCAAGAAGCAGGGGAAATCAACATTGCAAAAGGTGATTAGGGTGTGCCCAGGCCTATGGCAGCACATAGCCTTTACCTCTGGTCAGCTAGGTCACAAAAGCCAATGATTTGAAGGAAAAGTAAATTCAGCCCCCCTTTCTAAAAAAGAAAAAAAAAAAAAAAGAAAGATGGGCTCACAGCAGCCATGACCACAGCCATTGTTAGCGTGGGTTGCAGATATTAAAGCGGGATTCCGGCCCTGAAAAAAAAAAAAGTCAGCAGCTACAAGCACTGTAGCTGCAGACTTTAAATTAGTACTTACCTGTCCTGGATGCCTCGGCTCTCAGGTCCCGACACCGCCATCCTAAGTAAGGGAAACAGGCAGTGGAGCCTTGCGGCTTCACTGCCAGTTTCCTACTGCGCACGCGCGAGTGGCGCGGCGCTCTGTGAATGGCCCCGTGGTGTTCTGGGAACACACACAGTTCCCAGAAGACAACGGGGCCGCTCACCGAGGAGCAGAACACGCCGCGGAATAGGAAGAGGCAGATTAGGAAGACTGCCTAGCAACAAGGGTTCAGATAAGTTTAAACATTTTTTTTTTTCAAATGTTTTTTTTTAATTTTTTTTAGGATTTTTGGTAAGTTTTTTTTTTCAGGGTGGCCCTTCACTTTAAGTAGAGCTGACAAATCAATGTAGAGAAATACATTAAAAAAAATAATAATTAAGTCTGACTTCCCCTGCCTTTTATTTGCCAATAAAATGGCTTGCTTATTAGCCCTCCAAATGGTCAAAAGTGAATAACAAAGTTCACCCTCCATAGACTTCAGTGGGGTTCGCCAAAAAGTTTGCAAACTTCAAACTTTGAGCAAGATTTGCAAAATTGTTCACAAACCAAACCCAGACAAATTTGCTCATTCCTACATGTGACCTACTTTCATGATGCACTGCTGGGGCCTAATGGTCAATTGCATGATACATGAGGTCACTTCTCCCTCTTGGCTCCAATAACGGGTATTTTGGAGCCAGCTGCAATAGAGGAAAGAGTTGGAGTGCTGGAGAGATGGGGCCATCAGGGGACCTTTCCACAGATGCCATAACTTTGTCCTATGTGGGTAGAGTGACAGTTTCTTTTTAAATTATACATTCTTTAGGTGAGCACCAGTCTTGGTGAAACAATGCTGCAATTGGAATCAAATAGTCTTTCGGAAAACTATTCAACAAATAAACGTCTTTGTTAACCTCTACTGACGCATATATGCAGTGGCAGAGAGTATGGACTTTTACGCCCAGCCACCACACAAATGTGTCCACAGACAATGCGGTCTGAGATTGTGTACTAACAGTGTGCTAAGTGAGCACTCCCAGCACAATGACCATGCTGTCACCTATAGCTCCCAGTCATGGCTTCTGATCTGGAGCCAGTGGGATGGGCTCTTGATCATGTGATCAACAGCCAATCACAGCAGTCACATGATAGAAAAGCAACCCCGCTTCCTGGCCACCTGGGAAGAACCCACTTAAATTGTTAATAAATCCACAACAGTAAAATCAGTCTGTATATGCAGTAAAGCATGCTTGTTATATTCACTGTGGAACCTATGGGGTTAATCTTCTGCATTATGTAAAAAGGCTGTTTTGATCCTGTCTTCTCTGATCCTCGCCTTCTTCCACTGTCCCCAATCCATCTCCCTATAGAACAGAGGCTAGGGCACAAGCTGCACATGCTCAGTTTGGTGTGTATTGCTAGAGAGTTTTTATTTTTCTTGCATGTGATCAGCACAGGGCCAATCAGCGCTGTCCAGACAGAGGGTCAAGGGTCCTACAGCCTCATAGGACAGTCAGAGCAGAATAAAAACTCCTCCTACAAGCTTTAACTAAACGCTGATAGAAGTCATAAGACTGCTATACACTGCCAATGAAAAAATGTATTTAGCAGTTTATATTTACTAAAATAATTGCATTTCCATGTTCTGTGTACTGTGGGAGACCAGATATAGTGGATGAAGGGTCCTGGGTTTAGGAACACTTTAACCACTTCAGCCCCGGAAGGATTTACCCCCTTCCTGACCAGAGCACTTTTTGCGATTCGGCACTGCGTCGCTTTAACTGACAATTGCGCGGTCGTGCGACGTTACACCAAAAAAATGAATGTCCTTTTTTTCCCACAAATAGAGCTTTCATTTGGTGGTATTTGATCACCTCTGCGGTTTTTATTTTCTGCGCTATAAACAAAAAAATGAGCGACAATTTTTTAAAAAAAAGCAATATTTTTTACTTTTTGTTATAATAAATATCCCCAAAAAAATATAAAAAAAACTATTTTTTTCCTCAGTTTAGTCCAATATGTATTCTTCTACATATTTTTGGTAAAAAAAAAATCGCAATAAGTGTATATTGATTGGTTTGCGCAAAAGTTATAGCGTCTACAAAATAGGGGATAGATTTATGGCATTTTTATTATTAATTTTTTTTTATTAGTAATGGCGACACATCGGACACTTTTGACACTATTTTGGGACCATTGTCATTCATACAGCAATCAGTGCTATAAAAATGCACTGAATACTGTGTAAATGACACTGGCAGGGAAGGGGTTAAACACTAGGGGGCGATCAAGGGTTAAGTGTGTCCTAGGGAGTGATTCTAACTGTAGGGGAGGATGGGTTCACTACAACAAGACAGAGATCACTGCTCCCGATGACAGGGAGCAGTAGATCTCTGTCATGTTGCTAGGCAGAACAGGGAAATGCTTGTTTACATCTCCCCGTTCTGCTGCTCCGTGACACGATCACTGGACACTGGCAGACATCGAGTCCACGGGACCCGTGGGCACAGTCACGCAGTACACGGCCAACTAGCACGCAAATTAAAGGGGGCGTATAGGTACGCCCATTTGCTGTTCATCTGCTGTCATTGTGCCGATGTATATCGGTGTGTGGCGGTCTGCAAGTGGTTAAAGGGCCACCAGGAATCGTGTTGTGAAGGAATTAAGTCTGTGTTTCTCAACTTCTCAATCTTTTTTCAGTCATGGCACCCTTTAAAAGACTGCAAAATCTTTCTAAAGCGGGGTACTTGTCATATCAGAATGCCCCCTTTAACATCAGGAGTCCCCCTTTCACATCAGAGTCCTCAGCCTCCAATTTTTTCAAATCAGAGTCCTCAGTCCCACCAGAGTCCTCAATAATTCACCCTTTTCCACCAGAGTCCTCAATAATCCACCCTTTCCCACCTGAGTCCTCAGTAACCCCCCTTCACATCAGAGTCCCCAGTGCCCCCCCCCCCCCCCCCATTTTTTCACATCATTAGCCCCTTTTTTTCTTTCATGTCAGAGTCTTTATCTACAACCCCCTTTCACATTAAAGTCCTCAGCCCCCCCCCCCCCCCCAATTCCTCTTCACAAGGGATAAATAGCTCAATCTTAGTCTTTGCGGATGACACAAAAATAAACAGGGCAATAACTTCACAGCAAGATATAGAAATTTTACAAAAAGACCTGAACAAAATAATGGAGTGGGCAACTAGATGGCAAATAATGTATAATTAGCATGCATAAAAAAGTGGATATACTCCAGAGATAAAACTATAATCCTACCACTTTATAAAACTCTGGCTAGGCCACATCTGGAGTATTCCATCCAGGTCTGGTCACCAGTCCTCAGAAGGGATGTGCTGGAGCTGGAGAGAGTCCAAAGAAGGGCAACAAAGTTAATAAGGGGATTGGAGGACCTCAATTACGAGGAACGACTACAAGCAGTAAATTTATTCTCGCTGGAGAAGAGAGGGGACATAATAGCGATTTACAAATACCTCAGCGGTGATCTGAGCGTAGGAAAAAAGCTTTTCAGTCTCAGGGAGTGTGAGAGGACACGGGGCCACACAATGAGATTGGAGGAGAAGTGGTTTAACCTAAAGCTGCGCAGGGGGTTTTGAACTGCCAGAGCGGTAAGGAAATTGGTGATAATTGGTGGTATCAGCAGGAAGTATGGATATTTTTAAAAGACTCTTGGACTTGCATCCTAGTGAACACAATATACGGGGATATGGGAAATGATTATCTACACACACACACCAACACAGGTTGAACTGGATGGACTATTGTCTTTATTCAACCTTACCTACTATGTAACTATGCAACTATGGATTGCTTCCTTTCAATCTTCCCCAAAGGGCCGCAGACTGCCATCCCCGTCTGAATGCTGGGGCTGCCTTGAATGCTATCCGTTCTGCATTAGCATCCTACGTTTCCACGCTGCACCGTGAAAAGGCATGACGCTATGCCAAAATTCCAGACTCAGCGCAGCGCCCCCGACAACCCCAGACAGCATGCCAGGGTGCCGTGTTTCTCAACCCAAGTTGAGAAACGCTGGGTTAAAGCGTTTAAAAAAAAGTAAAACCTTTTAATAGGACACTTACCTGTCCTGGAGAATCAGCTGTCAGGTGCTGCCGCCGCCATTGCGGGTAAGGGTAACCGGCAGTGTAGCCTTTCGGCTTCACACCGGTAACCCTACTGCTCATGCGCAAGGACCCGCTCTCTCCTACTGGTCTGGCGACAGGAGAAGGAGGAGGAAGCCCCAGCCATGACGTGGCTGAGGCTCCTGGAAGTGGGAAGGATACCTGTCAAAGACAGGTATCTTGCCCCCCTCCCCCCCCCCCCCGAAAGATGCCAATTGTGGCACCGTAGGGGGGGAGGAATCAGATGAGCGGAAGTTCCACTTTTGGGTGGAACTCCGCTTTAAGCTTCCAAGAAGTCTTTAAAGAGTTCTTGTTTGCATATGTAGTTCTCTCGATTCCTAAAAAACATTTTAACAGCTATCGGAATCAATTTCCCAACTTCGCAGCCCAGATGTGTCAGCAGCGTTTTATTTTTCTTGGGAGACCATATTGCATTTTAGCGACGTCAATTAACGGACCACGCTATTAATCTACTATTAATTCCCACCAGAGTCCTCAATAATCCACCCTTTCCCACCTGAGTCCTCAGTAACCCCCCTTCACATCAGAGTCCCCAGTGCCCCCCCCCCCCTTTTTTTCACATCATTAGCCCCTTTTTTTCTTTCACATCATAAGGGATAAATAGCTCAATCTCAGTCTTTGCGGATGACACAAAAATAAACAGGGCAATAACTTCACAGCAAGATATAGAAATTTTACAAAAAGACCTGAACAAAATAATGGAGTGGGCAACTAGATGGCAAATGAGGTTTAATGTGGAGAAATGTAAGGTTATGCACTTGGGGGCTAAAAACACAAACGCAAACTACTCACTAAGGGGAGAACCTCTGGGGGGATCAAGGCTAGAGAAAGATCTCGAGGTCCTAGTAGATGACAGACTGAGCAATAGCATGCAATGTCAAGCTGCTGCTACCAAAGCCAGAAGAATATTAGCATGCATAAAAAAGTGGATATACTCCAGAGATAAAACTATAATCCTACCACTTTATAAAACTCTGGCTAGGCCACATCTGGAGTATTCCATCCTGGTCTGGTCACCAGTCCTCAGAAGGGATGTGCTGGAGCTGGAGAGAGTCCAAAAAAGGCAAACAAAGTTAATAAGGGGATTGGAGGACCTCAATTACGAGGAACGACTACAAGCAGTAAATTTATTCTCGCTGGAGAAGAGACGCTTGAGAGGGGACATAATAGCGATTTACAAATACCTCAACGGTGATCCGAGCGTAGGAAAAAAGCTTTTCAGTCTCAGGGAGTGTGAGAGGACACGGGGCCACACAATGAGATTGGAGGAGAAGTGGTTTAACCTAAAGCTGCGCAGGGGTTTTTTTAACTGCCAGAGCGGTAAGGAAATTGGTGATAATTGGTGGTATAAGCAGGAAGTATGGATATTTTTAAAAGACTCTTGGACTTGCATCCTAGTGAACACAATATACGGGGATATGGGAAATGATTATCTACACACACACACCAACACAGGTTGAACTGGATGGACTATTGTCTTTATTCAACCTTACCTACTATGTAACTATGCAACTATGGATTGCTTCCTTTCAATCTTCCCCAAAGGGCCGCAGACTGCCATCCCCGTCTGAATGCTGGGGCTGCCTTGAATGCTATCCGTTCTGCATTAGCATCCTACGTTTCCACGCTGCACCGTGAAAAGGCATGACGCTATGTCAAAATTCCAGACTCAGCGCAGCGCCCCCGACAACCCCAGACAGCATGCCAGGGTGCCGTGTTTCTCAACCCAAGTTGAGAAACGCTGGGTTAAAGCGTTTAAAAAAAAGTAAAACCTTTTAATAGGACACTTACCTGTCCTGGAGAATCAGCTGTCAGGTGCTGCCGCCGCCATTGCGGGTAAGGGTAACCGGCAGTGTAGCCTTTTGGCTTCACACCGGTAACCCTACTGCTCATGCGCAAGGACCCGCTCTCTCCTACTGGTCTGGCGACAGGAGAAGGAGGAGGAAGCCCCAGCCATGACGTGGCTGAGGCTCCTGGAAGTGGGAAGGATACCTGTCAAAGACAGGTATCTTGCCCCCCTCCCCCCCCCCCCGAAAGATGCCAATTGTGGCACCGTAGGGGGGGAGGAATCAGATGAGCGGAAGTTCCACTTTTGGGTGGAACTCCGCTTTAAGCTTCCAAGAAGTCTTTAAAGAGTTCTTGTTTGCATATGTAGTTCTCTCGATTCCTAAAAAACATTTTAACAGCTATCGGAATCAATTTCCCAACTTCGCAGCCCAGATGTGTCAGCAGCGTTTTATTTTTCTTGGGAGACCATATTGCATTTTAGCGACGTCAATTAACGGACCACGCTATTAATCTACTATTAATTCCCACCAGAGTCCTCAATAATCCACCCTTTCCCACCTGAGTCCTCAGTAACCCCCCTTCACATCAGAGTCCCCAGTGCCCCCCCCCCCCTTTTTTTTTCACATCATTAGCCCCTTTTTTTCTTTCACATCATAAGGGATAAATAGCTCAATCTCAGTCTTTGCGGATGACACAAAAATAAACAGGGCAATAACTTCACAGCAAGATATAGAAATTTTACAAAAAGACCTGAACAAAATAATGGAGTGGGCAACTAGATGGCAAATGAGGTTTAATGTGGAGAAATGTAAGGTTATGCACTTGGGGGCTAAAAACACAAACGCAAACTACTCACTAAGGGGAGAACCTCTGGGGGAATCAAGGCTAGAGAAAGATCTGGAGGTCCTAGTAGATGACAGACTGAGCAATAGCATGCAATGTCAAGCTGCTGCTACCAAAGCCAGAAGAATATTAGCATGCATAAAAAAGTGGATATACTCCAGAGATAAAGCTATAATCCTACCACTTTATAAAACTCTGGCTAGGCCACATCTGGAGTATTCCATCCTGGTCTGGTCACCAGTCCTCAGAAGGGATGTGCTGGAGCTGGAGAGAGTCCAAAAAAGGCAAACAAAGTTAATAAGGGGATTGGAGGACCTCAATTACGAGGAACGACTACAAGCAGTAAATTTATTCTCGCTGGAGAAGAGACGCTTGAGAGGGGACATAATAGCGATTTACAAATACCTCAACGGTGATCCGAGCGTAGGAAAAAAGCTTTTCAGTCTCAGGGAGTGTGAGAGGACACGGGGCCACACAATGAGATTGGAGGAGAAGTGGTTTAACCTAAAGCTGCGCAGGGGTTTTTTTAACTGCCAGAGCGGTAAGGAAATTGGTGATAATTGGTGGTATCAGCAGGAAGTATGGATATTTTTAAAAGACTCTTGGACTTGCATCCTAGTGAACACAATATACGGGGATATGGGAAATGATTATCTACACACACACACCAACACAGGTTGAACTGGATGGACTATTGTCTTTATTCAACCTTACCTACTATGTAACTATGCAACTATGGATTGCTTCCTTTCAATCTTCCCCAAAGGGCCGCAGACTGCCATCCCCGTCTGAATGCTGGGGCTGCCTTGAATGCTATCCGTTCTGCATTAGCATCCTACGTTTCCACGCTGCACCGTGAAAAGGCATGACGCTATGCCAAAATTCCAGACTCAGCGCAGCGCCCCCGACAACCCCAGACAGCATGCCAGGGTGCCGTGTTTCTCAACCCAAGTTGAGAAACGCTGGGTTAAAGCGTTAAAAAAAAAGTAAAACCTTTTAATAGGACACTTACCTGTCCTGGAGAATCAGCTGTCAGGTGCTGCCGCCGCCATTGCGGGTAAGGGTAACCGGCAGTGTAGCCTTTCGGCTTCACACCGGTAACCCTACTGCTCATGCGCAAGGACCCGCTCTCTCCTACTGGTCTGGCGACAGGAGAAGGAGGAGGAAGCCCCAGCCATGACAGGTATCTTGCCCCCCCTCCCCCCCGAAAGATGCCAATTGTGGCACCGTAGGGGGGGAGGAATCAGATGAGCAGAAGTTCCACTTTTGGGTGGAACTCCGCTTTAAGTTTCCAAGAAGTCTTTAAAGAGTTCTTGTTTGCATATGTAGTTCTCTCAATTCCTAAAAACCATTTTAACAGCCATCGGAATCAATTTCCCAACTTCGCAGCCCAGATGTGTCAGCAGCGTTTTATTTTTCTTGGGAGACCATATTGCATTTTAGCGACGTCAATTAACGGACGACGCTATTAATCTACCATTTATTCTTACAGTCAGCAAATACAGTTAAAAGTTTAAATTACATTAATGCCGGAACAGACTGCAGGAGAGATTAAATAGTGTTGACAAGCAGCGAATTTTGAATGCTAAACACAAATAACGGTCATAACCTCCTTTGTTTTTCCTCAAAGCGCATTATTGTAAGGGTATAAAGCATAAGTATGCAAAGGAGGAAGTGTTACCTTCTGAACTCAATTGAAATCAGCATGTCTGCAAGACCTCCGAGTTGTGTAACTTAATCTTCCCATATTTATGTCAAGTCACTGCTGCTTCCTATTTGGAGTTCAAGAGTGTTTTAGATGAGAAAGAAAAAGTCTAATGCCGCGTACACACGGTCGTACTTTTCGTCTACAAAAGTCCAACGGACGCTGACGGACTAAAGCTGGCTGGTAATCCGATCGTGTGTGGGCTTCTCCGGACTTTCAACTGACTTTTTTAGCCTCAAATCCGACGTACTTTAGATTTGAAACATGCTTTAAAACTTTACTTCGTAACTACGACGGACCCCGAAATCCGCTCGTCTGTGTGCTAGTCCGACGGACAAAAAGCCACGCTAGGGCACCTATTGGCTACTGGCTATGAACTTCCTTATTTTAGTCCGGTGTACGTCATCACGTACGAATCCGACCGACTTTTGTGTGGTCGTGTGTAGGCAAGTCCGTTCTTTAGAAAGTAGGCCGCAAGTCCGCCGCAAGTCCACCGAAAGTCTGCCGGAAGTCTGTCGGACAGGCTGTCTGACTTTTGTAGACGAAAAGTACGACCGTGTGTACGCGGCATTATGCCGCGTACACACGGTCGTACTTTTCGTCTACAAAAGTCGGACAGCCTGTCCGACAGACTTCCGGCAGACTTTCGGTGGACTTGCGGCGGACTTGCGGCCTACTTTCTAACGAACGGACTTGCCTACACACGACCACACAAAAGTCTAACGGATTCGTACGTGATGACGTACACCGGACTAAAATAAGGAAGTTCATAGCCAGTAGCCAATAGGTGCCCTAGCGTGGCTTTTTGTCCGTCGGACTAGCACACAGACGAGCGGATTTCGGGGTCCGTCGTAGTTACGAAGTAAAGTTTTAAAACATGTTTCAAATCTAAAGTACGTCGGATTTGAGGCTAAAAAAGTCAGTTGAAAGTCCGGAGAAGCCCACACACGATCGGATTACCAGCCAGCTTTAGTCCATCAGCGTCCGTTGGACTTTTGTAGACGAAAAGTAGGACCGTGTGTACGCGGCATTAGAATTACCCAGATCAACGGTGTTATCTCCTGGGGTGTTCACTGAACTTCTGCAAACTATCCAATAAAAAAAAATAAAAATACATTTATCAGTCATTTATTAAAAAAACCTATAGTATTGTTAGTAAAAAAAAAAACCCTTCCAAGTTTATACTGCAAGAAATAAAAGATTGCAGGCAGATGCAGGTCCCCCTCTATTCTGTAGATGATGCTGTGCCATTATTATGCCGCGTACACACGGTCGTACTTTTCGTCTACAAAAGTCGGACAGCCTGTCCGACAGACTTCCGGCAGACTTTCGGTGGACTTGCGGCGGACTTGCGGCCTACTTTCTAACGAACGGACTTGCCTACACACGACCACACAAAAGTCTAACGGATTCGTACGTGATGACGTACACCGGACTAAAATAAGGAAGTTCATAGCCAGTAGCCAATAGGTGCCCTAGCGTGGCTTTTTGTCCGTCGGACTAGCACACAGACGAGCGGATTTCGGGGTCCGTCGTAGTTACGAAGTAAAGTTTTAAAACATGTTTCAAATCTAAAGTACGTCGGATTTGAGGCTAAAAAAGTCAGTTGAAAGTCCGGAGAAGCCCACACACGATCGGATTACCAGCCAGCTTTAGTCCATCAGCGTCCGTTGGACTTTTGTAGACGAAAAGTAGGACCGTGTGTACGCGGCATTAGAGATGAAGGGGAGTCTGTTAGGGGAATTGTTCCCCTTGGGACTCCATTAGTACTTCATAAAAGTCAACTGTCTGATTGGACACCTCTCTAGATCTCCAGTGGCCATATTAGCGTGGGACCTTATGTAGCACCCTCCTAGATAAGTGCAAGGTTAGGTACATTTAGTTCTGGCTCATGGCAACCAGTGTAGCTGCATGTGATTGTTTTAGTCTGTTCTGTGTTTCACTGGATGCAGGGTCGACTGCTTCCCCCTGTTTGTATGAAAAGTTTCTGGAAGATAGTAGGCTGAGAAAGTCAGAAATGAATATTGATGCAGCCCTGGCCAATCCCTGGGGAGAGGTGACAAGGTGGTGGCTGGGAGTGTGTATAAATACTCTGAGACTTTGGAGCAGAAGGTGTCTTGTCCTAGATGAGGAGATCACTGCCTGGGGAAGGGGCTCTTTGCCCCCTGGGCAAACCTGGCATGAGTATGCTGATCATTGAGGCTTCAGCTAGCCTATTCTACTGAAAGTTAGCTGGAGCTGGCTGAGGGACTTTACGACTGGGGATGTAGTCTTGTATCACTGGAAAAGCATCTGGAAGATGTTGGTAGGAGGCAACCAATTATCCAAGCACATTAGAGAGTACAGGCTGGTGTGAGAGATCCTTGAGTTTGTGTGCGGCTGCCACTCCTCTTGTACTAGAGTCAGTTTTGTTCAAAGAGGACATTGTGTCTGTTGTTCTGAAAAGCTCAATCCACTAATTGCTTGTGTAAGGACTTGGCCCATATCTTTAGAAGGAAGTTCAGAATCCTCAAGCTGCTGTTCCAATGCTCAGTCCACTATTTTCTTATGCAAGGACTCTACTCAGATCTTAGGAAGATTAGTGTCCTCAAGCTGCTGCTAAATGTTACTGGTGTATCCAACAGTTACCCTGAACCTATTCAAGTTCAAGTTCTATAATAAAGCATCAGGAAAGCATACCCATAGACTGTTCCTTAAGCCAAAAGAGTGAGTGTGACTGTGTGCCTGACTGCGGGGCCACTACAGGAAAAGACCCTAAGGATCTCAAAACTGCAGCCTCCTGCAGCAGTAAGCGCTGCACTTATATAGGTGATAATAATTGCGTACCCGCGTATTAGCAGATGCTTCCAAAATGCTCTCTGTGCCAAAAGTTTTCTTCTATTGTATTCTATGTCTTAGGTCTGGTTATTTCAACTGAATTCATCTGTAAGAACCATTTGCTACAATATAGGTTTATTGCACTGTGTCCTGGGTTGGCCTGTTGAGCTGGTGGATCCTGAGAAGGAAGGGTTAACACTGCTGGTCAGGTTTTCCAACTCGTTTCAGGAAGGTCACCGTCACCTACAGGTCATGCCCTATAGATAGGGGCTCATTAGTGCCCTAGAGAGGTTGGCAAGGGGAAAGACTGCCAAAAGGTAGCCATTATTCTGTTGGGTTGTGCCCTTTGTGCCCTTCTGTCAGTTTATGCCCTTAGGGGAAGCCCAGTCGGTGTTCCCAATAGGGTAGGAAGCTTATAGATTTACATGGAATTTACTGCCAGTCATGGAAAACCTGCCTTTTGGGGATTTTTGCTACCTCATGTGGATTACTACCAGTATGGACTCTTAAGCCCTAGCTGAAATGCGTTATTGGGGTGAGTGGTAGGTCAGGGATAGAGACCCTGCTGGTGAGGGAAAGGTTCCTGGTGAGTAGAGTCAGCTCAGGGACAACACCTATCTTGAGGAAACATCCCAGTATCTGGACCAGTAACAAGGGGTTTGTCCCAGCAGCATTATAGTGCTGGTCTGGCAGGGCTGGACTGGGACAAAAATTCGGCCCTGGACTTTATCCAGACTGGCCCACTTTTATTTTGCAAACACGCACAAAAACAGTATATAAACTAGACATGGTACAGGAGATAGTCAGAGACTGCAGACATGGTACAGGAGATGGTCAGAGACTGCAGACATGGTACAGGAGATGGTCAGAGACTGCAGACATGGTACAGGAGATGGTCAGAGACTGCAGACATAGTACAGGAGATGGTCAGAGACTGCAGACATGGTACAGGAGATGGTCAGAGACTGCAGACATGGTACAGGAGATGGTCAGAGACTGCAGACATGGTACAGGAGATGGTCAGAGACTGCAGACATGGTACAGGAGATGGTCAGAGACTGCAGACATGGTACAGGAGATGGTCAGAGACTGCAGACATGGTACAGGAGATGGTCAGAGACTGCAGACATGGTACAGGAGATGGTCAGAGACTGCAGACATGGTACAGGAGATGGTCAGAGACTGCAGACATGGTACAGGAGATGGTCAGAGGCTGCAGACATGGTACAGGAGATGGTCAGAGGCTGCAGACATGGTACAGGAGATGGTCAGAGACTGCAGACATGGTACAGGAGATGGTCAGAGACTGCAGACATGGTACAGGAGATGGTCAGAGACTGCAGACATGGTACAGGAGATGGTCAGAGACTGCAGACATGGCACAGGAGATGGTCAGAGACTGCAGACATGGTACAGGAGATGGTCAGAGACTGCAGACATGGTACAGGAGATGGTCAGAGACTGCAGACATGGTACAGGAGATGGTCAGAGACTGCAGACATGGTACAGGAGATGGTCAGAGACTGCAGACATGGTACAGGAGATGGTCAGAGACTGCAGACATGGTACAGGAGATGGTCAGAGACTGCAGACATGGTACAGGAGATGGTCAGAGACTGCAGACATGGTACAGGAGATGGTCAGAGACTGCAGACATGGTACAGGACATGGTCAGAGACTGCAGACATGGTACAGGAGATGGTCAGAGACTGCAGACATAGTACAGGACATGGTCAGAGACTGCAGATATGATACAGGACATGGTCAGAGACTGCAGACATAATACAGGAGATGGTCAGAGACTGCAGACATAGTACAGGAGATGGTCAGAGACTGCAGACATAGTACAGGAGATGGTCAGAGACTGCAGACATAGTACAGGAGATGGTCAGAGACTGCAGACATAGTACAGGAGATGGTCAGAGACTGCAGACATAGTACAGGATATGGTCAGAGACTGCAGACATAGTACAGGATATGGTCAGAGACTGCAGACATAGTACAGGAGATGGTCAGAGACTGCAGACATAGTACAGGAGATGGTCAGAGACTGCAGATATGATACAGGACATGGTCAGAGACTGCAGACATAATACAGGAAATGGTCAGAGACTGCAGACATAATACAGGAAATGGTCAGAGACTGCAGACATAGTACAGGAGATGGTCAGAGACTGCAGACATAGTACATGAGATGGTCAGAGACTGCAGACATAGTACAGGAGATGGTCAGAGACTGCAGACATAGTACAGGAGGTGGTCAGAGACTGCAGACATAATACAGGAGATGATCAGAGACTGCAGACATAATACAGGAGATGATCAGAGACTGCAGACATGATATAGGAGATGATCAGAGACTACATTTATGGCTGAGCCCAGTGTAAAAGTGTAATGTATTACAGGATTGCTCCACTCTATTTAAACTAGCTCTGCAAGATCAAGTCAGTAATCTTCCTTTGAAAGTACATCCATGTGACAGAAGACAGCAGCACATCCAATTTCCAAAATACAAATTGTCTTACAAACAGTGAACTGGTCAGGATTAGTGGAGGACAATAAACAGTTAATGTGTCTGTGTAGCTTCTATCCTGAACTAGCAGTAAATCCTTCCAAAAAAACATCACAGAAACTGTGCAGCACACACACAGAGCTCTGGCTAAGGCTCCTTTCACACTTATACGACCGATTTTACCGCGATTTCGCTGCCGCGATTTTGCCGCGATTTTACCGCGATTTGCCGCGATTTTACCGCGATTTGGGAGCAGTACTACTTTGCCACGTTTTTGGCATTAACAAATGAAAACATACAGTAGTTGGTATGAATCATAAGGGGGAACTCCACGCCAAGTTTTAAATAAAAAAAACTGGCGTGGGTTCCCCCCCAGGGGCATACCAGGCCCTTAGGTCTGGTATGGATTGTAAGGGGAACCCCCTACGCCGAAAAATCGGCGTGGGGGTCCCCCCCAAAATCCATACCAGACCCTTATCCGAGCACGCAGCCCGGCCGGTCAGGAATGGGGGTGGGGACGAGCTAGCGCCCCCCCCCTCCTGGACCGTACCAGGCCGCATACCCTCAACATGGGGGGTGGGTGCTTTGGGGCATGGGGGGGCGCCCTGCGGCCCCCCCCACCCCAAAGCACCTTGTCCCCATGTTGATGAGGACAAGGGCCTCTTCCCGACAACCCTGGCCGTTGGTTGTCGGGGTCTGCGGGCGGGGGGCTTATCGGAATCTGGGAGCCCCCTTTAATAAGGGGGCCCCCAGATCCCGGCCCCCCATCCTATGTGAATAAGTATGGGGTACATGGTACCCCTACCCATTCACCTAGGGAAAAAAGCGTAAATAAAAAACACAGTACACAGGTATTTAAAATAATTTATTAGGCAGCTCCGGGATCTTCTTCCAACTTCGGGGGTCCTCTTCCGACTTCGGGGGTCTCTCCGGCGTCTTCTCCCGGTGTCCGCATCTTCTGCCGGCTCCACCGCTATCTTCTGGCGCTCTTTTGCCAGCGGTGGTCTGGACCTCTGGATCGTCTTCTTCCCTCTTCTCTTCCAGAGATGTTGACACGACGCTCTCTCCAGCCAGAATGGTCTCTGTGCGCTCCGCAACGGACTTATATAGGCGGTGACCCCGCCCCCTTATGCCGTCACAGTCCCTGGGCATGCTGGGACTGTGACGTTTTAGGAGGCGTGGTCACCGGGTGATGACCACGCCCCCTTATGACGGCACAGTCCCAGCATGCCCCGGGACAGTGATCTCATAAGGGGGCGGGGTCACCGCCTATATAAGTCTGTTGCGGAGCGTTCAGTGACCATTCCAGCTGGAGAGAGCATCGTGTCAACATCTCTGGAAGAAAAGAAGAAGGCAGAAGACAGAAGTCCGGACCACCGCTAGCATTTGAGCTGCAGAAGAAAGCAGAGGAGCCGGCAGAAGATCAGGACTCCGGGAGGAGACGCCGGAGAGACCCCCGAAGTCGGAAGAGGACCCCCGAAGTCGGAAGAAGATCCCGGAGCTGCCTAATAAATTATTTTAAATACCTGTGTACCTGTTTTTTATTGACGCTTTTTTCCCTAGGTGAATGGGTAGGGGTACCATGTACCCCATACTCATTCACATAGGGTGGGGGGCCGGGATCTGAGGGCTCCCTTATTAAAGGGGGCTCCCGGACTCCGATAAGCCCCCCGCCCGTAGACCCCGACAACCAACGGCCAGGGTTGTCGGGAAGAGGCCCTTGTCCTCATCAACATGGGGACAAGGTGCTTTGGGGTGGGGGGGCCGGCAGGGTGCCCCCCATGCCCTAAAGCACCCACCCCCCCATGTTGAGGGCATGCGGCCTGGTACGGTCCAGGAGGGTGGGGCGCTCGCTCGTCCCCACCCCCATTCCTGACCGGCCAGGCTGCATGCTCGGATAAGGGTCTGGTATGGATTTTGGGGGGGACCCCACGCTGATTTTTCGGCGTAGGGGGTTCCCCTTAGATCCATACCAGACCTAAGGGCCTGGTATGCCCCTGGGGGGAACCCACGCCGTTTTTTTCATTTAAAACTTGGCGTGGAGTTCCCCCTCTGGATTCATACCAGACAGCTGTCAGCACTGCCTGTCGCTCATCGGGAAAGGAAAAAAAAGTTTTCCTTTCCCGATCAGGGAGCCAGGCTTGTGCTTACAAAGTCGTGCTGAAGTCGTGTCTATATATTTTTCAGGCACGACTTGCATGCTACTTCAGGGTTTAACATTGAGGTCTATGGAGTACAACTCGCATAGAAGTTGGACCAAAGTAGTGCAGGGACTACTTTCAAGTCGGCACGACTTAAAGTCGTGCCAATATGAATGGTAGTCATTGAAAATCATGGAGAATGACTTGTCATACGATTTTGCAGTACAAAATCGTGGGACAAGTCGTATAAGTGTGAAAGGGGCCTAAATAACTGAAAAGAAGCTGAAATGGTTAATAGCCAGCCATGTGTCACACTATCACTGGACAGAGAATGCCGATCTTATCAGTGTGTTAGGGCAGTGTGCAGGAAAGGCAGCTATAAAAAAAAAAAAGTACAGAGCAAGAGAGGTAGAAGAGGGGACAGATCGGTAACCTGCACACTGCCTGAAGGCATAGATTTCTGGAAGACACTGCAGCCAGTGTATGTGTGACATTGCTCCCGAGTCACAGGATCTTGTTCCCATTCAACTAGCGCTGTGTGCTGCAGCCTGCAGGACTGTTTTGGCTGTAGCTTTTGTCATACTCCTACCTTCTTGTATCGGCTGCAGTCCAGGTACTGTGTGTTTCTCCTTCCTCGTGCCCCCATTCAGCCTCGCTCCAGCACCAGTGTATTCAAATGTGGCGGGCTGGGGAGGATTACACTGCCTGCTGATTGGCTGTGGATGTGTGGGAGGAGTGGAGCAGGTCCTCGCTTATACTCTCATAAGCAGAGGAGCGCAGAGACTCGAGCTGTCACTGAGTTCCGATCTCAGCCGAGAGACAGGGGAAACAGATTTAGATGGGAAACCATTCTCGGCACAACACCGGCCCACTGAGCCATCGGCCCACCGGGAAACTCCCGGTAGTCCCGATGGCCAGTCCATCCCTGTGGTCTGGTACACCACAAACTTCCACCCCTCCAGTGGAAGCCTTCCTCCAGTAAGACAGGCCGAAGTCTGATGACACTGTATAAATATCAACTGTTACATTGCCTTACAGTATATCAGTGCCTACAAAAACTGTCTTTATTCATTATCGCTAACTTGAATGCAATATACGCCAATCAGCCATAACATATGACCACTGACCATAACATGACCATTCACCTAATATTGAGGAGGTCCCCGTTTTGCTACAAAAGCAGCCCTGACCCATTAAGGCAAGGACTCCACTAGACCTCTGAAGTACTGTGCTGGCACCAAGCCATCAGTGGCAGATCCTTTAAGTCCAGTAAGTTGCAAGGTGGGACCTTCATAGATGGAACTTGTTTTTCCAACACATTCCACAGATGTTTATATAGATTGAGAGTTGGAGGCCATGTCAACACTTCAAAGATACATTCTTCCATTGCTTCGTGGTCCAGTTGTTATGTCCATGTTCCCATTGCCCATTGTAGGCACTTTTGGCTGTAGACATGGGTCAGCATGGACAGTCTGACTGGTCTGCGGCTACGTGGCCCCATACATAGCTGTGATGCACTGTGTGTTCTGACACCTTTCTACCGGAACAAGCATTAACTCTTTCAGCAATTTCAGCTACAGTAGCTCTTCTATTGGATTGGACTACATGTGCCAGCTATCCCTCCCCACAGGCATCAATAAATCTTGGCCGCCCATGACCCTGTCATTGGTTCACTGATTCACCGGTTCTACTTTTGTGGGCCTGGCCACTGAAGCCTGGGAACATCCTACAAGAGCTAAAGTTTTTTTTAATATATCAACTTCAGGAACAACATTTTCACTGTTTCCTAATATCTCTCACCCACTTTTTAAACTAGGCGACAGGGGGAGGGTCCAGAGGTAAAGACAGTCAGCGTGGAACATATTCCAGAGGGTAGTATTGGGGGCATTAGTGGTAGGTTGACTAAAGCACATAAACCTAAGGTAAGTATAGTAACAAGTCCTAGTTGCAATCTGGGAACACCCAATAAGAGGATAGTATGTCTAATCTGCATGGCATGTTCACCAATGCCAGGAGCCTGGCGGACAAGATGGGTGAACTAGAGATACTGTTGTACGAGAAGGATTTAGATTTTTTGGGAATTTCAGAGACCTGGTTTAACAGCTCTCATGATTGGCTGGCAACTTGAATGCAAGGGTATACCCTTTATCGCAGGGATAGGGATGGTTAAAAAAGGGGGAGGGGTATGTCTATATATCAAGAATAAAGTACAAGTGAATGTTAGAGATGACATCACTAAGAGAGCTAGGGAGGAGGTGGAATCCTTATGAGTAGAGCTCCAAAGGGATGAAGCTAAGGGGAAAATAATACTGGGAGTATGCTATAGCCCCCCTAACCTGAGGAAGGAGGGGGAGATGGATCTTCTATCACAATTTGGATTAGCAGCAAGGATAGAAAATGTTATCAAAATGGGGGATTTTAATTATCCAGACATAGACTGGGCAGAGGGTATCACGCATTCGTCTAAGGCTCACCAGTTCCTAAATGTCTTCCAGGACAATTTCATGGTTCAAATGGTAGACGCACTAACTAGAAATAAAGCGTTACTGGATCTACTGATTACCAACAATACAGAGCTGATTACGGATGTGGAAATACGGGGCAATTTAGGAAACAGCGATCACAGGTCAATTGGCTTCAGTATAAATCACACATATAGGAAACATAAGGGGAATATAAAGACACTGAATTTCAAAAGAGCCAACTTCCCTAAACTACGAACTTTGCTAGAAGGCATAAATTTGGATAAACTCTTAGGAACAAAGAACACGGAGGAGAGATGGGTTTGCTTTAAGAGCATATTAAATAAGGACATTAGTTAATGCATCCCATTGGTTAATAAATTGAAAAGAGCGAACAAAAGTCCTGGGTGGCTTAACTTCAATGTAAAAATGCATATAAAAGGAAAGGAGAAGGCCTTCAAAAATACAGGGTTGAGGGATTATCATCAGCATTCTGACTTTATAAAGAATGCAACAAGAAATGTAAGGGTGCAATTAGGATAAGATAGAACACGAAAGACACATAGTGAAGGAAAGCAAAAAATATCCCAAGAAATTCTTTAAGTACGTAAACAGTAAAAGAGGGAGGACAGACCATATTGGCCCATAAAGAGTGAGGAAGGACATTTGGTTAAAAAGGATGGGGAGATGGTGAAGGCATTGAATTTATTCTTCCCCTCAGCCTTCATGAGGGAATAGGGGGGCTTCAGTAACCAAAACTGCAGTGGTTATCCTCATGAAACTTCAAAGAAAGCACCTCCATGGTTAACAGAGGACAGAATTAAAATTAGACTTGGGAAACTTAACATTAAAAAATCACCAGGACCAGATGGCTTGCATCCGAGGGTACTTAGGGAACTCAGTCAGGTAATTGCCAGGTCATTGTTTCTAATTTTTACTGACAGTCTACTGACTGGAATGGTACCAGCTGATTGGAGAACAGCCAATGTAGCACCAATATTTAAAAAGAGCCCAAAGTACATCCCTGGGAATTACAGACCAGTTGGCCTAACATCAATAGTATGCAACCTCTTGGAGGGGATGATAAGGGACTATATACAAGATTTTATTAAAGACAATGGTATCATTAGCAGTAATCAGCATGGATTCATGAAGAATCGTTCTTGCCAAACCAATCTATTAACCTTCTATGAGAAGGTGAGTTGTCATCTAGAATAAAGGAAGGCCCGTAGACGTGGTGTATCTGGATTTTGCAAAAGCATGTGACACAGTTTCCCATAAGCGTTTAATGTACAAAATAAGGTCTGTTGGCATGGGCCATAGGGTGAGTACATGGATTGGGCTGGGATCAATCCTATTTAATTTGTTCATAAATGACCATAAATGACCTGGAGGATGGGGTAAACAGTTCAATCTCTGTATTTGCGGACGATACTAAGCTAAGCAGGGCAATAACTTCTCTGCAGGATGTGGAAACCTTGCAAAAAGATCTGAACAAATTATTGGGGTGGGTAAGTGAGGTTTAATGCAGAAAAATGTAGAAAAATGCATTTAGGTGGCAAAAATATGAATACAGTTTATACACTGGGGGGAGAACCTCTGGGGGAATCTAGGATGGAAAAGGACCTGGGGGTCCTAGTAGATGATAGGCTCAGCAATGGCATGCAATGCCAAGCTGCTGCTAAAAAAGCAAACAGAATATTGGCATGCATTTAAAAGGGCATCAACTCCAGAGATAAAACGATAATTCTCCGCTCTACAAGACTCTGGTCCGGCCGCACCTACAGTATGCTGTTCAGTTCTGGGCACCAGTCCTCAGGAAGGATGTGCTGGAAATGGAGCGAGTACAAAGAAGGGCAACAAAGCTAATAAAGGGTCTGGAGGATATTAGTTATGAGGAAAGGTTGCGAGCACTGAACTTATTCTCTCTGGAGAAGAGACGCTTGAGAGGGGATATGATTTCAATTTATAAATACCGTACTGGTGACCCCACAATAGGGATAAAACTTTTTTGCAGAAGGGAGTTTAACAGGCCACTCATTAAAATTAGAAGAAAAGAGGTTTAACCTTAAACTACGTAGAGGGTTCTTTACTGTAAGAGTGGCAAGGATGTGGAATTCCCTTCCCCAGGCGGTGGTATCAGCGGGGAGCATCGATAGTTTCAAAAAACTATTAGATAAGCACCTGAACGACCACAACATACAGGGATATACAATGTTATACTGACATATAATCACACACATAGGTTGGACTTGATGGACTTTTTTTGTCTTTTTTCAACCTCACCTACTATGTAGCTATGTAACTATGTAACTATGTAACTTTCAGATGCCATTGTAACGAGATAATCTTATTCAGTTTAGTTTAGTTGGTCATAAAGTTATTGCTAATTGGTGTACAAGATAAATTACAACAACAAGAACAGTATGTGTGGTCTCTCCCTGATTGTGTACCCTGGGCCTAGGCCATTACTAGTATAAAAAAAATGCCATAAATCTATACAATAGTTTGAAGATGCTATAATGTAAATGTAAACCAATCAGTTTATGCGTATTAGGCTTTTTTTTTACCAAAACATGTAGCAGAATACATATTGGCCTAAATTGATGAAGATTTTTTTTTTTAATTTGTTTTATTGGATATGCTTTATAGCAGAAAGTAAAAAATATTATTTTTGTTTTTTAAAATTGTCGCTCTTTTTTATAGCACAAAATATAAAAAATGCAATAGTTAATCAAATACCACCAAAAGAAAAATGTATTTGTGGGAAAAAAATGACAAATTTTATTTGGGTACAGCGTTGCATGACCGCGCAATTAAAGTAACACATGGCCTGGTCATGAAGGGGCGTAAATCTTCCGGAGGGCAAGTGTTTAAAGTGGGTAAACGCGTAAACATGGAGGTGTTTTTTTTCCTGTAGCTGGAGTTCAGATTTATGAAAGACAAGGGACACTATAACAACCCACACATGCTTACCTAATTTCCTTATGCTAAAATTTCAAAAGCAGATGTCTTTAAAGGCTCAGTTCACCCTTTTGCAAAACATGACCAGGTGAACTAATCCGCAATACCCTCCCCACACCCTCGACTCCTGCTGTACTTACCTTCTTGGATTGTTATGATTATCCGTGCTAGCTGACCACGCCAGCTTTCAGACACCCAGATGGCTACACTAGCTGGCATGGGCAGCAGAAGATAATCAAGGAATGAGATAAGTGCAGGGAGGGGAGGATGCAGTGTGTTAGTTCACCTTTTTATTTTTTGTGAAAAGGTGAACTAACCCTTTAAATCAAAGAAATTATGATATCTACAGAGCTAATTCGACACCTATTTACCTATTCATCTCTTCTCATTACACATCAGATATTTTCAGCTTGGGCCTAATTACGTCTTGCTGTTTGTTGAAGGTTGCTGAAGATTAACACTGGGCACCGTTTGCATGTTGACAGCTCTGTGACTTGCACTTGTTCTTCATTTAAAGTGAGTGGGATCTAATTAATCCTTTTTTTTATCCCAGAGCTGCCTTTTCTGTGTCTTAGTGCCGAGTGGGAAGTGAATAATGATTGTGTTCTTGATGATGTAAAAAAAAAAAAAAAAACAGCTTTGTCTCTCCGGCTAGTCACAGCATTGATTATATGTGACAGTTTAACTTTGGACCGCCATGAAGATGTGCCGTTGAGGGGAGTCCACACAGTCCCAAAGTTGTCAAAGAACTGACAGTTTGTGAAATCCTTTTCTCGGCTCTGAAGTGTCTGTTTTAAAAACAGGAAACTAGATGTCTGCGAGACTCACAGCACTTCGTAAACAATAAACAGTTAGATAATTGAGCAGGAGGAAATCTAGGCCTGTTCCTATAGCTTGTGGAGCTTAAAAAAAAAAGGTCTTTGGGTTGAGGTAGATGAACTGTTTTTCTGAGATGTGTGGAATGACTTTGGATTAAGTTGAATAAGCGTCTTTGTTTTTTGTTTTTTTTTGAGATTTATGGAAGGACAGTGGATTGAGTTGTATAAACTTTTTTATTTTGAGGTGTGTTGAACGACTGTCCGATTTTTGTTTTTAATTTTGAGATGTAGATGTGAAGAAGGACTTTGGGTTGAGTTGGATGAACATTTTTATTTTTTTTTGAGGTGTGTGGAAAGATTTTGAAATGAGTTGGATAAAGGTTTTTTATTTTGAGATGAATTTGGATTGATTTGTATAAACTTTTTTTTCTTTATTTTGTGATGTGTGAAAGCAGTAGGTTAAGTTGAATGAGCTTTTTTTAATTTTGATGTTTGATGTGTGAAAAGATTTTAAATTGAGTTTTATAAACTTTTTTTTTATGCGTGGAAGGACAGTGGGTTGAGTTGGATAACCTTATTTTTGTTTTGAGATGTGTGGAAGGACTTTGGGTTGAGTTGGATTTTTATTTTATTTTTAATTTTGAGATGTGTGGAAAGACTTGGGATTGAATTGTATAAAGTTTTTTTTTTGTAATGTGTGGAAGGACTTTGGGTATGGTTGGATAAACTTTTTCTTTTCAAATGTGATGCGTTGAAGCACTTTGAGTTGAGTTGGATGAACTTTTTTAATTTTGAGATGTGTAGAAAGATTTTGGATTGACTTGGGTAACCTTTTTCTATATTAAGATGTGTGGAAGGACAGTGGGTTGAGTTAGATAAACTTTTTTTTTATTTTGAGATGTGTGGAAGGACTTTGGAGGACTTTGGGTTGAGTATATATATACTGTGTATGTGTGTATATATATATATATATATTTATATATATATATATATATATATATATATTTACATACCCTGGCAGAATTTATGATCTCTTGGCCATTTTTCAGAGAATATGGATGATAATGCAAAAAAAAATTTCTTTCACTCATGGTTAGTGTTTGGCTGAAGCCATTTATTATCAATCAACTGTGTTTACTCTTTTTAAATCATAATGACAACAGATAATACCCAAATGAACCTGATCAAAAGTTTACATACCCTGGTGATTTTGGTCTAATAACATGCACACACATTGACACAAAGGGGTTTGAATGTTCATTAAAGGTAATCATCCTCACCTGTGATCTTTTTGCTTGTAATTAGTGTGTGTGTGTGTGTTTGTGTGTATAAAAGGTCAATGAGTTTCTGGACTCCTGACAGACCCTTGCATCTTTCATCCAGTGCTGCACTGACGTTTCTGGATTCTGAGTCATGGGGAAAGCAAAAGAATTGTCAATAATTGTCAAAGGATCTGCAGGAAAAGGTAGTTGAACTGTATAAAACAGGAAAGGGATATAAAAAGATATCAAAGGAATTTAGAATGCCAATCAGCAGTGTTCAAACTCTAATCAAGAAAATTGAGGGGTTCTGTTGAAACCAAACCACGGTCAGGTAGACCAACTAAAATTTCAATCACAACTACCTGGAAAATTGTTTGGGATGCAAAGAAAAATCCACAAATAACTTCAGGTGAAATACAAGACTCTCTGAAAACATGTGGTGTGGCTGTTTCAAGATGCAATAAGGAGGCACTTGAAGAAAGATGGGCTGCATAGTCAAGTCGCCAGAAGAAAGTCATTACTAAGCAAATGCCACAAAGTGTTCCGCTTACAATATGCCAAACAGCGCATAGACAAGCCTCAAACCTTCTGGCACAAAGTCATTTGGAGTGATTGGACCAAAATTAAGCTTTTTGGCCACAACCATAAACGCTACATTTGGAGAGGAGTCAACAAGGCCTATGATGAAAGGTACAGAGATGGATCGCTGATGTTTTGGGGATGTGTGAGCTACAAAGGCACAGGAAATTTGGTTAAAATTGTTGGCAAGATGAATGAAGTTTGTTATCAAAAAATACTGGAGGAACATTTGCATTCATCAGCCAGGAAGTTGCGCATGGCACATACTTGAACATTCCAACATGACAATGATCCAAAACACAAGGCCAAGTCAACCGGTCATTGGCTGCAGCAGAATAAAGTGAAGGTTCTGGAGTGGCCATCTCAGTCTCCTGACCTCAATATCATTGAGCCACTCTGGGGAGATCTCAAACGTGCAGTTCATGCAAGACAGCCTAAGAATTTACAGGAACTGGAGGCTTTTTGCCAAGAGGAATGGGCAGCTTTACCATCTGAGAAGATAAAGAGCCTCATCCACAAATACCACAAAAGACTTCAAGCTGTCATTGATGTTAAAGGGGGCAATGCACGGTATTAAGAACTGGGGTATGTAAACTTTTGATCAGGGTCATTTGGTTAGTTTAACACAGTTGATATATAGTATCTCAGAAAAGTGAGTACACCCCTCACATTTGTGTTTATATTTTATTATATCTTTTCATGTGACAACACTGAAGAAATGACACTTTGCTACAATGTAAAGTAGTGAGTGTACAGCTTGTATAACAGTGTAAATTTGCTGTCCCCTCAAAATAACTCAACACACAGCCATTAATGTCTAAACCACTGGCAACAAAAGTGAGTACACCCCTAAGTGAAAATGTCCAAATTGGGCCCAAAGTGTCAATATTTTGTGTGGCCACCATTATTTTCCTGCACTGCCTTAAAGTGGATGTAAACCCGAAATTTGTATTTATTTATTTTATGTCATAATGTAGAGTGTATGATTTCCAATCATTTGAGCCCAGTCTTGCCACAAAGAGTTAATCCAGCTCTGAGCAATCCTCTTTTATTGTTCAGTGAGATAAAACTTGACAAACAGAGAAAAACTTTGTCAAATCCTCCCCCTTGCTGTGAGTGACAGGTGATTTACATATCTCGTGCACTAGCCTAAGACATGCATTATTTTTTAATTCCCTCCCACTCCTTTCTTCAGCAGCTTTGCAAGGATTGGCTGTTCCACACCTCAGCATGATTTGGCATGCTGAAGTCATGTGGTTACTTTCCTGTCTTTTCACTGAAGTTCAGTGTAAAAAATACACAGGAGAAAATGCATATTGACAAGGGGAGTGTAGAGGGAGTCTACTGACATCACGACTCCACCCACCGAGCTCCAGACAACAGACCCACCCACAGAATCTGCAGTTTTTCGGGTGTCATAACAGACAGAGGGGAGACATTTGACAGGTAAAGATACATGCAGGAGGTATGTATATCCTTATAGATAACCCCTATGGCAGTAGTTTAGAAAGGATGGCATTGGGTTTACATCCACTTTAACCCTCTTGGGTATGGAGTTCACCGGAGCTTCTCAGGTTGTCACTGGAGTCCTCTTCCACTCCTCCATGACAACATCACAGAGCTAGTGGATGCTGGAGACCTTGAGCTCCTCCACCTTCCATTTGAGGATGCCCCACAGATGCTCAATAGGGTTTAGATGGAGACATGCTTGGCCAGTCCATCACCTTTACCCTCAGCTTCTTTAGCAAGGCAGGTGTGTTTGGGGTCATTATCATGTTGGAATACTGCCCTGTGCCCAGTCTCCGAAGGGAGGGGATCATGCTCTGCTTTAGTATGTCACAGTACATGTTGGCATTCATGGTTTCCTCAATGAATTGTAGCTCCCCAGTGCCGGCAGCACTCATGCAGCCCCAGACCATGACACTCCCACCACCATGCTTGACTGTAGGCAAGACACTTGTCTTTGTACTCCTCACCTGTTTGCCGCCACATACACTTGACACCATCTGAACCAAATAAGTTTACCTTGGTCTCATCAGACCACAGGACATGGTGCCAGTAATCCATGTCCTTAGTCTGCTTGTCTTCAGCAAACTGTTTGTGGGCTTTCTTATGCATCATCTTTAGAAGAGGCTTCCTTCTGGGGTGACAGCCATGCAGACCAATTTGATGCAGTGAGCGGTGTATGGTCTGACCACTGACAGGCTGGCCCCCCACCACTTCATCCTCTACAGCAGTGCTGGCAGCACTCACATGTCTATTTCCCAAAGACAACCTCTGGATATGACGCTGAGCATGTGCACTCAACTTCTTTGGTCGACCATGGTGAGGCGTGTTCTGAAGGGAACCTGTCCGGTTAAAACGCTGTATGGTCTTGACCACCGTGCTGCAGCTCAGTTTCAGGGTCTTGGCAATCTCCTTATAGCCTAGGCCATCTTTATGTAGAGCAACGATTCTTTTTTTCATGTTCTTTGCCATGAGGTGCCATGTTGAACTTCCAGTGACCAGTATGAGAGAGTGAGAGCAATAACACCAAATTTAATACACCTGCTCCCCATTCACACCTGAGACCTTGTAACACTAACGAGTCACATGACACCGGGGAGGGAAAATGGCTAATTGGGCCCAATTTATACATTGTCATTTAGGGTTGTACTCACTTTTGTTGCCAGCGGTTTAGACAAGAATGAATGTGTGTTGAGTTATTTTGAGGGGACAGCAAATTTACACTGTTATACAAGCGCATACACTCACTACTTTACATTGTAGCAAGGTGTAATTTCTTCAGTGTCGTCACATGAAAAGATATAATAAAATATGTACAAAAGTGTGAGGGGTGTACTCACTTTTGTGAGCTACTATATATATGTGTGTGTTTTTATATATATATATATATATATATATATATATATATATAAGTTTATTTTTTAATTTGAAGATTTGTGGAAAGACTTTGGTTTGAGTTGTGTAAACTTTTTCTTTCCATTTTGAGATGTGGAAGGAGTTTAGGTTGAGCTGGATAAACTTTTTTGTGTGTGTGATGTGTGGAAGGACTTTGGATTGAGTTAAATAAACTTTTTTTTTCATTTTGGGACGGGGCTCACAAGGTTAATGCCGCGTACACACGAGCGGACATTACGGCGGACTTTGCCCGGCGGACTTTTCGACGTACTTTCCGACGGACTTTGTGAATGAATAGACTTGCCTACACACAATCCACCAAAGTCCGTCGAATTCGTACGTGATGACGTACGACCGGACTAAAACAAGGAAGTTCATAGCCAGTAGCCAATAGCTGCCCTAGCGTGGCTTTTTGTCCGTCGAACTAGCATACAGACGGCGGACTTTTCGACCGGACTCGATTTCAACGGATAAATTTAAAACAAGTTTCAAATCTAATTCCGTCAAACTTTTGAGAAAACAAAGTCCGCTGGAGCCCACACACATCGAATTGTCCGACGAAATCCAGTCCGCCGGGCAAAGTCCGCCGTAATGTCCGCTCGTGTGTACGCGGCATTAGTTTCAATCTCTAAGATACATCATGGCTCTACTGAGGACCAACGTTGTCTCAACCATAACCTTCCCACTCAGGACTGGAGACTATCAACATTGCTTTATGGTTGCCTATCTGCTTTCTGCCTTTGCTCCCTGCCATACAAATAAAAGCAGGTTACCAGATTTAAGTTTACTGCAATTGGAAAGAGGTAGATGAAGTCCTAAGGATTAAAATCTCATATAAGCTCTATCATGCTATTGTAATTTCAAAATGTTTACAAATATTTTTAATCTGCAGCTTTCATTAAAATAATATTTGAAAAATAAAATGTATAAAAAAAATGCTGAGCTATCTATCCAGTGAAATTGCATCCACATGTATTAATGAAGATTTGTGATTTTTTTAACATTTTTTATTGGATATGTTTTATAACAGAAAGTAAAAAATATTGTTGTCTTTTTTCAAAATTGTCTGTCTTTTATTAGTTTATAGTGCAAAAAATAAAAACCTCAGTGGTCACCAAATACCACCAAAAGAAAGCGCTATTTGTGGGAAAAAAAATTCCGTAAATTTTATTTGGGTACTGTGTTGCAATTGTCAGTTAAAATAACCATATTGCAAAAAATGGCCTGGTAATGTAGGGGGCTAAATATTCCGGAGACCAAGTGGTTAAAGATCCTTGTTCATGTATTTCCTTTTACAGGGTGGCAATGCTCTGTCTCCCAGTTGTGCTCTTGTGTTGCAACCCTGGGCAGGGTCTTCCAGTGGAGACTAATGCTGGCCATACACTATACAGAAAATCGGCCGAACCCCTTTTCGAAAAACGAACGTTCGACCGTGACCGCAAACGATCGTGCCATCATATAATGACCGATAATCTGTTCAGTGGACATGAATAAATAATTTTGTGTTCGTTTTTTTACATATACCTAGTGCAGGCAGTTCGGACGGGAAACACATTAACCTTGCAATTTATCGTACGTTCGGCAGAAATTTTCCAAACATGCCGTTCGTTTTTTTTCCACAAAAACGTCACAAACGATTATCGATTTGTACCCACTAACTTGCAGAAAAACGAACGAAGTGTCCATACGAACGATTTTTCGGCCGATTTTTCGTATAGTGTATGGCCAGCATAAGGCTGGCCATACACTATTCAATTTTCCTGTTCAACTTTCCTTTAGATTTACCAAAACCATATAATATGAGGTGAAACCTAAACCCTTTCAATGTGTATGCAATCAGGCAGACCCTTGCACTAAATAGTTGAAGGTAAATCTAAAGAAAATTGAACAAGAAAATTGTATGGTGTATGGCCAGCTTAAAAGCCATTGTTTTAGCACACATTACATACAGTGGGGAAAATAATTATTTGATCCCCTGCAGATTTTGTAAGTTTGCCCACTTACAAAGAAATTAAGGGTCTATATTTTTTATCATAGGTGTATTTTAAATGATAGAGACAGAATATCAACCAAAAATCCAGAAAAAAACACTTGATACAAATGTCATAGATATTGTTGCAGTTCAGTGAGTAAAATAAGTATTTGATCCCCAAGCAAAACATGACTTAGTACTTGGTGGAGAAACCCTTGTTGGCGAGCACAGAGGTAAGACATTTCTTGTAGTTGGTGACCAGGTTTGCACACATCTCAGGGGGAATTTTGGTCCACTCTTCTTTACAGATCTTCTCTAAATCCTCACGATTTCTTGGCTGTTGCTTGGCAACTCGAAGTTTCAGCTCCCTACATACATTTTCTATAGAATTAAGGTCTGGAGACTAGCTGGGCCACTCTATGACCTTAATGTGCTTCTTCTTGAGCCACTCCTTTGTTGCTTTGGCGGTATGTTTTGGGTCATTGTCATGCTGAAAGACACATCCATGATCCATCTTCAGTGTTCTGGCCGAGGGAAGAAGGTCCTCATCCAAGACTTTACAATCCATGGTACCATCCATTATCCCCTCAAAGCTGCAAAGTTGGCCTGTACCTTTAGAAGAGAAACAGCTCCAAAGCATAATGTTTCCACCTCATTGACTGTAGGGATTGTGTTCTTAAGGTTATAGTCAGCATTTTTCTTCCTCCTCAAGAAGGCGCATGTATGGTCATGCCAATGAGAGTCAAAATGATTTAGAGAAGGATTGGGAGAAAGTGCTGTTGTCTGATGAGACCAAAATTGAGCTTGTTGGCATTAACTCAACTCACCGTGTTTGGTAGAAGAAAAATGCTGAATATGACCCTAGGAACACCATTCCTACAGTCAAGCACGGAGGTGGTAACATGATGCTTTGGGACAGGCCAACTTTGCCACATTGAGGGGCCAATGGACGGGGCCATGTATTGTAAAATCTTGGATGAGAACTTTCTTCCCTCAGCCAGAACACCGAAGTAGGGTCATGGATGGGTCTTCCAGCATGACAATGACCCAAAACATACCACCAAGGCAACAAAAAAGTGGCTCAAGAAGAAGCACATTAAGATCATGGAGTGGCCTAGTCAGCCTCCAGACCTTAATCCTATAGAAAATTTATGAAGGGAGCTGAAACCTTGAGTTGCCAAGAGACAGCCAATAAACCTTTAGGTAAAAATGTAGAATCGCGCTAAATAAACAATAATATACATACATATACTTAATAATATGGTAATGTGTCCATGTATAAATATCACATCTGATGTGAGCAAATTGTGAAAAGTATCATAACACACATCAGGGCCTCCTTTAAATAGGCATTCCTGAGATTAGGCATGTGCGGGTGTGGACGTGCTGGCTCACACAGATGCGCCCATGTGTCCAGGGGCGTTGCTAGGTGGCAAAAAGACCAGGGGCTCCAAGGCCGGGGGGGAGGGCGTGTGTACACATGATGCAGGCCTTTTTTTTTTGGGCTGGGCCGTGACCTACCTGACCTACATACACTGACGGTAGTGAACTACCTACACTGACATTTACATTCACTGACCTACCTGCACTGACCGTAGCGATCTACCTACACTGACCGTAGTGACCTACCTACACTGACAGTAGTGACCTTCCTACACTGACATTTACCTACACTGACATTTACCTACACTGACATTTACATTCACTGACCTACCTACACTGACCATAGTGACCTACCTACACTGACCTACCTGCACTGACCTACATACACTGACCTACATACACTGACCTACTTACACTGACCTACCTACACTGACATTTACCTACACTGACATTTACATTCACTGACCTACCTACACTGACCATAGTGACCTACCTACACTGACCTACCTGCACTGACCGTAGTGACCTACCTACACTGACCATAGTGACCTACCTACACTGACCTACCTGCACTGACCGTAGTGACCTACCTACACTGACATTTACCTACACTGACATTTACCTACACTGACCGTAGTGACCTACCTACACTGACCTACCTACACTGACATTTACCTACACTAACCTACCTACACTGACATTTACCTACACTGACCTACCTACACTGACCTACCTACACTGACATTTACCTACACTGACATTTACATACACTGACATTTACCTACACTGACCTACCTACACTGACATTTACATACACTGACATTTACCTACACTGACCTGCCTGACCCACATACACTGTCTGACCTACCTCAGCTCAGCCGTGGTGTGCGGTGTCACAGCAGCCAGGCAGTCAGACAGTCAGAGGAGGAGCCAAGGAGGAGAGGAGAGCAGGCCGCCCGAGCGCTGAGCGGGGATCTCACAGTGGCGCGGCGGCCGCATTGTAATTCCCGCCTTCTGGAGCCTGCAGCGCCTATGATAGACGTCACACCAACACCAGGAAGGGCAAAAGTGGGTGCTTATGGAATACACTGGGTGCCATAGCCTATCAAATCTGAAATAAATAAATACTAACAAACATGGACTTTGGAGGCATCCAGTGCAGAACAAGTCCAGTTGAATGGGACTAAATATGACTAATTATACCATGACCTGAAAAAATGAGACCCACACATTCTTGTTTTCTAATGTTTATTTCTAAAACAAAGATTGTATATGCTGTACGTAATAAAGTAAAACATTGTCAATATGAATTGGCTGTCCACCTCACCCAATCAGAGAACAAGCTGCAAGCATTTAAAAAATGTAAAGCATCCTCTGAATGGTGCCCATGCCTGAATGGCCAACTTCCTGTGTTCATAATTGTTCATATTTGTACGCTTACCCCTAATGCAAGTGGTAAGACACTATAGCTGGCTTCTGTATTCTTCACCTATAGAAGCCTCCTTTTGCAAGCAGGCCTACCAGTTTTTGGTTGCCCCCTGGACTTATACACAATGTTATAGGGCCTGGCTACCATGCCGGGGCAGGCACAAACTGAGCAAAGCAAACAGGTTGGCAGACAGGCAGAGTGGTTCAATGACAATCCAGGTAAAAGGCAGGCAGAATTCAGAGAATAGTCTATAATCGATTTGAGGTCATGAATGAGGTAATCCAATCTAGCAGAGCAGGGCAGTCAAACAGGTAGCTTGATTAGGTATTACACACTCTATCATAAGCATGAGACTGCAGGCTTGGCTAACTTATATCAGGTTTGGTCTCCACCCAGAGTCTGGCCACAACCAATCACCTTGCCGGTGGACAGACAGACATGGAGAATGCCACAGCCAAAACCAGGATGCTGGAACCAGCAGCTAGCATGAAACAGGAGTGGACACGCTCCTGGCAATAACGCATCAGGGCAGCCACTTGGACTTGGAAGCCCGTGGAGATCACTGGAGTAATGGTGTCTAATTTAGTGGTTTCCAGCTTCTAGAGCAGCCTCTCTCAACCTTACAGCAGAGGAACCCCTGAAATTACTTTCAGGTCTCAAGGAACCCCTCATAAGATTAGTTCATCAGGGATCATTAGGTAAATGCCCCTTACATTGGTGGTGGTGTACAGGAAGAATGCCTCCCTTACAGGGGTGGCCAGAATGACACCCATGCAGTCATATCGCTGGCTTTGTCAAGTGGCGTTAGAACTAAAACTATGCAGGTACCATCAGATGTGAGATCAGTTACATAGTTACATAGTTAGTCAGGCTGACAAAAGACACAAGTCCATCTAGTTCAACCGATTTTAAAAAAACGGCAACTCAAGGAACCCCTAGCCACCCCTGGAGGAATCCTAGGATTCCACAGCACCCTGGTTGAGAATGGCTGTTCTGGGGGGATCCCACAGGTATGGTACATATATAGTTACATTGGTCTAAGCTGGACCGATGTAAAAATATTCATAACTGGAATTCCTCTTTAGAAAAAATAAATTGTCAATTGCATGTAAGAAGACCGCCCAGATGAAGCAGAGATGTCAACACATATTCCTTCATTTCTCTTTCCAAATTTGTCTTTTTTTCCTCTTTCTCTTATTTCTTCGCTGTGATTGACAGGATACTTTTTGATTACTGCACCCGAAGAGTGATATACAGTGTTTATATGTGGAAAATGCATTTCCTTGGCTCTGACATACTTTATTGTCAAGTGAGCAAGCAATATGCATTTCCATTCCACCCAGCCATGGACAGATTCTCCCAGAGACATCGCTGTTATTCGCAGTTTTATCCCAGAGTACATTTTCATTTAGGAGATGTCAGGTCTTATCATAGAAGGCGAATTGAGCATGGCTGAATTACAAACGATATTTGCTCTGTGCTTCGTTCTGGCCTTCAATAGCTTGACTTTATATTAATATATATCAATTGCTTTTTGACATGTGAACTGACAGTTCGTCAACCGGCATTGTGTCTCGTTTGCTTCGGTAGGCCGTTCCTGCTGCCCATATTTCACCCTCTCTCCGGGCATTGACATCTTCCACTTTGGAGCTGCTGAAATATTGTCAGCAATATAAATATGTTATTGTCACAGATTTGATTTAATGTTTCTATATTACAGTGATGCAAAGCAGCAAGGTCTGTATGCAAGATAGGATGAGACGTTGAGCAATTCACGAACGAGGCGACTCAAGGTGCTGAGCTGTAATGATCATGTTGGTACAAGAGGAAAGTCCAGGGATCTGTGCGGTTCTTCAATATGGATACAACAAACACAACAATAAATTATAAATTATAGAGACAATATAATACTATATACATTAATACAGTTTTAGTAGAAAGCTCTATATCAATTTTATTTAATTCAAAAAGGTCTTGTTAGCTCTAATAAGCAGTGATATCATCATGACTTGCATATTAATTATGGTTAATGGGGGCAGTGCTTTGGTATAATTTTTCATTTATGAGGGAATGAATGGGCATTTTCAGCAAGTACACTGTTCTTCCCCAGTTTTATGTACTTCTGTTTATTGAACTGCAGTAGGGTAAATATTATTTTGTAGTATTTTGACATCTAGTGGTGGTTTTAGGCCACTACAACTTGTTTACTATGTAATTTGGGGGTTTCCCTCTGAATTCCCCTCCTGTTTAGTGCTACCTAGTCCAGTCCTAGCTAGACCCGCTCTGTTTCTTCCATGTTCCATCACTCAGTGTTAGTACTTGACTTATGGCCCTTCCCCCAGAAGACGTCACTGCTGACGAAACGTGTAGGGGGCATGGCCATTCTCATCATCCGCACGCACTGATTTGTGCTCTTTGGATCTATCAGCCTGCTGGATTTTATCTGCTGTACAAACAAATGCGTCGGTTGAAGTGTGAGTTTTAATAAACCTCAAGTTGTTTACAAACTTCACAATGGATGTATAAATAATGATATTTGAAGCGCTTCACAATGTACATGAAAATGAACATATAAGAATAAATATAAATACTCAAATAAATCCAGCGGTGAGTAAAAATTCCTAAAAAATCCAGCAATCAAAATAGTGTAAAATTATAAAAAAATTAGTGACACCAAATGTGTAAAAAAATGCACATAAAAAATCCACATAAAAATAAATATATAGGGATGTATTCAGAAGGTTCAATTATACAGGTGTAGAATCCTGATTGTATAGAGCTTTTGATCACTAGCAAAGCTGTTTAAAAACACTTGCTTAATTAAGGTGCTCATTGACCTTTATAGTAACAATGTGTTTTTTGCTTCTGTTCACAACCAATGTGAGAATCATAAACAGGTTTCATTAGAGAGGCAGATAAGAGAAAAAAACAATCATTGTGCAATAGTTAGGATACCAAGGTACACAGGCAAACTTCAATCCACTCACGTGTGCCTTATAATGATAAGGCATATGCAGGTTTTACTATAGCAGTCAGCCGCCTTAGACAGGAGCAGATTCAGTGCAGTACACTGTGTGATACTGCTGATCTGCACAGAGCGTCCTTGGCTCCTCCCACGCGTTACATCACAGTCACGTGACTTTTTTAAGGATAATACAAGCTCTGACGGACTCAGCTTTATAGCACAACAGCAGAGTGGTTGCCATGGCTACAGTATGAGTTTATCATCATCCTGCTTCCTGCATAGATTTCAATCCTGTTAAAACCTACTTTTATTAGACATGTAATTCATATGAATATCGTTGGTTTATCAAAACCACGATTCCATGTGTAAAAAACGCAGTGTGTAAAAAGTAAAAAATATATATATATATTGATATCTCTAATCACGTTTACTTCTTCAACTCCCTCCAGTGGTCACAATTGGTATAACATCTCACAGAGGGAATATATGGCAAAGCATTGTCTCTAATGGTTTTGATAATTGACCAGTGCCCCATAATATCACAAAAATGGGGTATCCACATGCTCTGCTCATAAATGTATGGAAAACAGAGTAAACAAGATGACATGATATATATATATATATATATATATATATATATATATATATATATATATATATATATATATATATATAATATACATATATAAAATTAAAATAAGATATGATATAAGAAATAGGGAAATAATATTAAAATGTAAAATTAAAATCTAAAAATTCCATGATAGAATATTGCAAAAATGGATGATGACCATTATTTATATGCTAGAACTGAACCTAATATTGCCACTCAGAAAAAACTGGTATTGGACAAATAATGAGAATATTGGACCAAAAAATAAATAAAAATAAAAATAAAAAATAAAAAATAGAAATAAAATATATACCATAAAAATATATATATAAATCTGAAAAACCTCTAAAAATCAGAAATAAAACAATTCAGGTCAAATACAATGTTCAAACCATGGGGTTCTAATGTACCCATCTGGAATATCCATTTGGATTCATTCTTGCTGAGTTCCCTCACTTTATGGGAACCCCTCCAATGAGCCTTATACTTTTGAATAGCCCAGAATTGGAGACCCCTAGGGTCTCTGTTATGATACCTATCAAAATGTTTTGAAACACTGTGTTTTGGATAGCCTTTTCTAATGTTCTGGATATGCTCTCTTATTCTCTTCCACATTGGTCGCTTTGTTCTGCCAATGTATTGGAGGGAGCAGGAGCACTGTAAAGCATATACCAGTAACGAGTTGCCACTATGAGCCATGGTTAATCAACATTCCGAAGGGCCAGTTTATTCGCTTACGAAACATTGAATTCGACCTGAATTTTTTATTTCTGATTTTTAGAGGTTTTTCAGATTTATATATATATTTTTATGGTATATATTTTATTTCTATTTATTATTTATTATTTTTTAGTTTTTATTTTTATTTTTATTTATTTTTTGGTCCAATATTCTCATTATTTGTCCAATACCAGTTTTTTCTGAGTGGCAATATTTGGTTCAGTTCTAGCATATAAATAATGGTCATCATCCATTTTTGCAATATTCTATCATGGAATTTTTAGATTTTAATTTTACATTTTAATATTATTTCCCTATTTCTTATATCATATCTTATTTTAATTTTATATATGTATATTTTATATATATATATATATATATATATCATGTCATCTTGTTTACTCTGTTTTCCATACATTTATGAGCAGAGCATGTGGATACCCCATTTTTGTGATATTATGGGGCACTGGTCAATTATCAAAACCATTAGAGACAATGCTTTGCCATATATTCCCTCTGTGAGATGCTATACCAATTGTGACCACTGGAGGGAGTTGAAGAAGTAAACGTGATTAGAGATATCAATATATATATTTTTTACTTTTTACACACTGCGTTTTTTACACATGGAATCGTGGTTTTGATAAACCAATGATATTCATATGAATTACATGTCTAATAAAAGTAGGTTTTAACAGGATTGAAGTCTATGCAGGAAGCAGGATGATGATAAACTCATGCTGTAGCCATGGCAACCACTCTGCTGTTGTGCTATAAAGCTGAGTCCGTCAGAGCTTGTATTATCCTTGAAAAAGTCACGTGACTGTGATGTAACGCGTGGGAGGAGCCAAGGACGCTCTGTGCAGATCAGCAGTATCACACAGTGTACTGCACTGAATCTGCTCCTGTCTAAGGCGGCTGACTGCTATAGTAAAACCTGCATATGCCTTATCATTATAAGGCACACGTGAGTGGATTGAAGTTTGCCTGTGTACCTTGGTATCCTAACTATTGCACAATGATTGGTTTATTCTCTTATCTGCCTGTCTAATGAAACCTGTTTATGATTCTCACATTTGTTGTGAACAGAAGCAAAAAACACATTGTTACTATAAAGGTCAATGAGCACCTTAATTAAGCAAGTGTTTTTAAACAGCTTTGCTAGTGATCAAAAGCTCTATACCAATCAGGATTCTACACCTGTATAATTGAACCTTCTGAATACATCCCTATATATTTATTTTTATGTGGATTTTTTATGTGAATTTTTTTACACATTTGGTGTCACTAATTTTTTTATAATTTTACACTATTTTGATTGCTGGATTTTTTAGGAATTTTTACTCACCGCTGGATTTATTTGAGTATTTATATTTATTCTTATATATTCATTTTCATGCACATTGTGAAGCGCTTCAAATATGATTATTTATTCTTTTTAAGTGACTCTGAAAACACTCTCTTTTGATAGCAGCCTCACTTGGTTTTATGTGTAATTATCAGCTATTTAGCATCACAGCACTTTGTGTTTTATATGTATTTTTTCCACAATGGATGTATGTCTTTCTTTTCTGGGATCATACCAATACTGATGGTGAAGTGGCGATTTTCTTTCCCTGGCGGGAGTGAAGATTATTTATGAGTATAACCCATGCGTTTTTGGCCATTATGGTGTTTGGCCCATCTGTTCTGGTAAGAGTCGGTGGGATAATCACTATCCGGTGGTGGATTTCAGTTTCTTTCCTGTGCACGACATAGTGGAGGATTACACATCAATCACCTTTTGACGGGATTCTGTATTCACTGATGAATTGCTTTTTGGTGTGTGTTGTTTGAACACATATATATATACTTTAAAAACGCAGGTTTGTACGTTTTCCTCCACTTATTACATGAGATGAATTATAGGTGATGTGTTTGTATTTGCACATTTATTTTTGCTGTTTCATATTGCACCTTTTTGCACTTTAGGTTTCTTATTGCACTTTATTTTTTCTCTATTTTAGCTGTGTACATTTTGTGTAAAGCATCCAGGGAAATTTGTCTTTTCTTGAATGTTACGTAATTTAATTTGTCCGCAACAGTCTCTGGTTATGTATAGGCTTGAAATGCATGCCTTCAGTTTGTTCACGCCACTCTCTGGTTACTAATATATTAATACTTACCTACTTCATGCCATGTTTGTACTTTTTTTTTCCTCCCCTTGTATGCCATTACAAATATATCGTTGTATACCATTCTGTATACTCAAAATTCAATAAGGAAGCATTGAACATCAAAAATAAGGAATGACCAGTGCGGGTTAGACTAAATAAGAAGGGTCCAGAGGGCCTCCAGCACCTGCCTAATGTGTTCTGATTTGTCCCAGCAGTCATGTGGGTGAGGTCTGGACATCTGAGGACTAGGGATGAGCTTCGTGTTCGAGTCGAACCCATGTTCGACTCGAACATCGGCTGTTCGGTCGTTCGCCGAATTGCGAACGATATGGGCCGTTCGCGCCAAATTCGTGTGGCGCGTCACGGCCCATAATTCACTGCGGCATCGCAGTGCATTGCTTGCTGATGATTGGCCAAGCATGTACTATGACCCGCATGCTTGGCCAATCACAGCGCCGCCTGAACAGAGAGCCGTAATTGGCCAAAGCCAAGGAGGCTTTGGCCAATTATGGCTCAGGGGATTTAGTACACGCCCCACACTATATAAGGCCGCCTGCACGGCGGCCCTGTGTAGTGTGTGTTCCGGCGTTGAAAGAGATAGACAGAGAGAGAGACAGTGTCATTTGATTTGAGTTAGATAGATTAGGCAGAACAGTCAGTCAGTTAGCTGCACTTACAGTGTATTGTGTATATATATGCATCCCAGGTGTTGCATATATATATATACACTGTATTCAGTTTAGCTAGATCCGTTCCTGTTATCTTCTAGACTATTTACATTACAGTTACAGTATTAACAGCTACCTAAAGAAAATTACTGGTGTTCTTTTGATCCTATTAGTACCACGGTCAGGCAGCTAGACTATTTACATTTAGTACAGTGCGTCCTGCTCACAGTGTTCAGCTAGATCCGTTCCTGTTATCTTCCTACTGACAGGCAGGCTTGTCTTGTTACAGTATTAACAGCTACCTAAAGAAAATTACTGGTGTTCTTTTGATCCTATTAGTACCACGGTCAGGCAGCTAGACTATTTACATTTAGTACAGTGCGCCCTGCTCACAGTGTTCAGCTAGATCCGTTCCTGTTATCTTCCTACTGACAGGCAGGCTTGTCTTGTTACAGCATTAACAGCTACCTAAAGAAAATTACTGGTGTTCTTTTGATCCTATTAGTACCACGGTCAGGCAGCTAGACTATTTACATTTAGTACAGTGCGTCCTGCTCACAGTGTTCAGCTAGATCCGTTCCTGTTATCTTCCTACTGACAGGCAGGCTTGTCTTGTTACAGTATTAACAGCTACCTAAAGAAAATTACTGGTGTTCTTTTGATCCTATTAGTACCACGGTCAGGAAGCTAGACTATTTACATTTAGTACAGTGCGTCCTGCTCACAGTGTTCAGCTAGATCCGTTCCTGTTATCTTCCTACTGACAGGCAGGCTTGTCTTGTTACAGTATTAACAGCTACCTGAAGAAAATTACTGGTGTTCTTTTGATCCTATTAGTACCACGGTCAGGCAGCTAGACTATTTACATTTAGTACAGTGCGTCCTGCTCACAGTGTTCAGCTAGATCCGTTCCTGTTATCTTCCTACTGACAGGCAGGCTTGTCTTGTTACAGTATATAAAGCTACCTGAAGAAAATTACTGGTGTTCTTTTGATCCTATTAGTACCACGGTCAGGCAGCTAGACTATTTACAGTTAGTGCAGTGCGTCCTGCTCACAGTGTTCAGCTAAAGCTACCTGTAGAAGGTTGGTGGTGTTCTCATACTACAGGCAAGCAGTTAATTTTGCTAGCTGCAGTATCAGTACATATATATATATATATATATATATATATATCCCAGCTTAGTGCAGCTACAGGCCATTAGTATGTCTGGAAGGCCAAGAAGGAGAGGCAGACAGTCACAAGCCAATAAGAGAGGGCAAGCAGGCTCTGTGTCTAGTGCTGGTCATGGAGACGGTGCATCCTCATCAGCACGTGGCCATGGGACACGCTTGGCCTTTTTTTCGGCAGCTGGCCGTGTTGAGCCGCAACATGCGGAAGACTTGGTCGAGTGGATGACCAAGCCGTCCTCATCCTCTCTCACCCATGCCCAGGGTGCTTTGTCTGGCAAAGCAGCGGCCTCTTCCCTCGGCTCAATGTCATCAGTGACTCCTTCCCTAGCTCCACCATGTCCTCCTGAGGAGTCCCTCGAACTGTTTGACCACAGTGTTGGGTACATGCTCCACTAGGATGCCCAGCGTTTGGAAGGCTCTGATGATGATACTGAGCTCGATGAAGGCAGTAACATGAGCACGGACAGAGGGGGTGCCCAAGAAGGACAGCAATCTGGCAGTCATGCTCCCCCTGCTGCAGCATACTGCCAGGTTTGCTCCAGTGATGAGGAGGGAGGGGATGATGAGGTCACTGACTCAACGTGGGTGCCTGATAGGAGAGAGGAGGAGGAGGAGGAGGCGACACATCACCAACGAGGCAGGATGCCCTCCAGGGGCCAGCCTAAGGGCAGCACATTGACTGCATCACACCCCAAAGCTCCACATGTGCAGGGCGCTGCAGTCTCTGCGCGTTATTCAAAAAGTTCTTTGGTGTGGGCCTTTTTTGAGACGAGTGCATCAGATCGCACCGCTGCTATTTGCAACATATGTCTCAAGCGTATCTCACGTGGCCAAAACATCTCCCGCTTGGGTACCACATGCTTGACCAGACATATGTTGACCTGCCATGCAGTTCGTTGGCAAGCGTATCTAAAAGACCCACACCAAAGAACAAAGAGGATCTCTCCTTGCTCCTCATCAGCTGAGATTTCCAACCCCACTAGACCTCCAGTCCTCTCTGAGACCTGCAGTGAGAGGAATGAAGGTGTAGAATTAGGTGTGTCACAGCCAAGTACTTGTGGGCAATCTGCTTTTGGTACACCGACGTCAGATTGTACCAGGCAAATTTCCCTGCCCCAGCTGCTGCACCGCCGAAAGAAGTTTGCTCCCAGCCATCCACATGCCCAGCGGTTGAATGCTAGCTTGGCAAAATTGCTAGCACTTCAACTGCTGCCTTTTCAGTTGGTAGACTCTGCCCCCTTCCGTGAGTTTGTGGAATGTGAGGTTCCTCAGTGGCAGGTACCCAAACGCCACTTTTTCTCACGGAAGGCGATTCCGGCTCTCTACCGGCACGTGGAAGGCAATGTCCATGCTTCGCTGGACAGGGCGGTCAGCGGTAAGGTGCATATTACCGCTGACTCATGGTCCAGCAGGCATGGACAGGGACGTTACCTAAGTTTCACGGCGCATTGGGTGACTCTGCTGGCAGCTGGGAAGGATGCAGGACAAGGTGCAGTAGTGTTGGAGGTTGTTCCGCCACCACGCCTCCAAAATGCTAATGATTGTGACACACCTCTCTCTTCCACCCCCTCCTCTTCTTCTTCCTCCATGGCCTCTTCCTCGGAACCAGCGGTGCTCCGTAGTCGTTCAAGGGGCTACGCAAGTACGCAGGCCAAAAGATGCCATGCGGTGCTTGAGCTGGTGTGCTTGGGGACAGGAGCCACACTGGGGCAGAGGTTCTGTCAGCTCTGCAGGGGCAGGTTCAGAGGTGGTTGACACCACGCCAACTTAAGGCAGGAATGGTGGTTTGCGATAATGGCACCAACCTCCTCTCTGCCCTCCGACAGGGACAAATGACCCATGTGCCCTGTTTGGCTCACATCCTTAACTTGGTGGTGCAGCGGTTCTTGGGCAGGTACCCGGGCTTACAGGATGTCCTGAGGCAGGCCAGGAAAGTCTGTGTGCATTTCCGCCGGTCATATAATGCCAGTGCTCGGCTGACGGATCTCCAAAAGGAGTTTAACCTGCCCAAGAACCGCCTAATCTGTGACATGCCCACCAGGTGGAACTCAACGTTGGCCATGCTGCAGCGGCTGCACACGCAGCAGAGGGCCATCAATGAGTACCTGTGCGACTATGGCACCAGGACAGGGTCAGGGGAGCTTGGTTTTTTTCCCCACGCCAGTGGGCCATGATCAGGGATGCATGCACTGTCCTGTCACCATTCGAGGAGGCCACGAGGATGGTGAGCAGTGACAGTGCATGCATCAGTGACACTGTCCCCCTTGTCCACCTGTTGGAGCACACGCTGCGTGGAATAATGGACAGGGCACTTGCGGCAGAACAGAGGCAGGAAGAGGAGGACTTCCTTAGCTCTCAAGGCCCCCTTTATCCAGACAGTGTTCCTGCGTGCCCGCCGATCACACAGGAAGAGGATGAGGAGGAGGAGGAAGATTGTGTCAGTATGGAGGTGGAGCCTGGCACTCAGCATCAGCAGCAGTCTTTAAGGGATCAGTCCCAAGAAACACATGGACTTGTACGTGGCTGGGAGGAGGTGGCTGCGGACGTTGTCGTCCTTAGTGACCCAGAGGACTCCGGACCGAATGCCTCAGCAAACCTACGCTGCATGGCCTCCCTGATCCTGCAAAGCCTGCGTAAGGATCCTCGTATTCGTGGTATCAAGGAGAAGGACCAATACTGGCTGGCAACCCTCCTTGATCCACATTACAAGGGTAAGGTTGCGGACCTTATCTTGCCATCGCAGAGGGAGCAGAGGATGAAACATCTTCGGGAGGCCTTGCAGAAAGGTCTGTGCAACGCGTTCCCAGAGACTGGGAGGTTACAAACTCCTGTTTCTGGACAACGTGTTGCTGAGGCTTCGGTCAGTCAAAGAAGGAGCGGTGGAGAAGGTGGCCGTCTGACCGATGCGTTCAGACAATTTTTTGGTCCGCAGCCCCAAGGTATGATCGGTTCCAGCAACCATCGCCAGCGTCTGTTTTACATGGTGCAGGAATACCTAGGGGCAAGATCAGACTTGGACACCTTTCCCACCGAAAATCCTCTGGGTTACTGGGTCTTGAGGATGGATCACTGGCCAGAGCTTGCACAGTATGCAATTGAGCTACTGGCCTGTCCTGCATCCAGCGTTCTTTAGGAACGCACATTCAGTGCTGCTGGAGGCGTGGTAACCGATCACAGGGTGCGTCTGTCCACCGACTCGGTCGATCGACTGACCTTCATAAAAATGAATCAGTCTTGGATCACCACCAGCTACCAAGCACCTGATGCTGATGTAACCGAATAATTTTTTTTGAAATCTCAGATCCCTTCAAAGACTGCCTATGCTGATGCTGAGTGACTACCCTGAGTAATTATCCTCTTCCTCCTCAATCATCACGCTGATAGCTTGTAAGAACATTTTTGGTTCTGGGCGCCACCACCAGTGCCTAAGGCACAATTTTTCAGCCCCTGTTTGACAGGGGCGTGTAATTACAATTTTTGATGTAATACTTTGCAGCAGGGCTCGTTCCTGCATTCCAACTAGAGTGTCTGTGAGGGGTTGCAGTGTTGTGGCACCAGCACCAGTGCCTAAGGCCCAATTTTTCTGCCCCTGTCTAACAGGGGCGTGTAATTACAATTTTTGATGCAATACTTTGCAGCAGGGCTCATTCCTGCGTTCCAACTAGAGTGTCTGTGAGGGGTTGCAGTGTTGTGGCACCAGCACCAGTGCCTAAGGCCCAATTTTTCTGCCCCTGTCTAACAGGGGCGTGTAATTACAATTTTTGATGCAATACTTTGCAGCAGGGCTCGTTCCTGCGTTCCAACTAGAGTGTCTGTGAGGGGTTGCAGTGTTGTGGCACCAGCACCAGTGCCTAAGGCCCAATTTTTCTGCCCCTGTTTAACAGGGGCGTGTAATTACAGTTTTTGATGCAATACTTTGCAGCAGGGCTCGTTCCTGCGTTCCAACTAGAGTGTCTGTGAGGGGTTGCAGTGTTGTGGCACCAGCACCAGTGCCTAAGGCCTAATTTTTCAGTTCCTGTTCAACAGGGGCATGTAATTACAATTCTTGATCTAATATTTCACAGCAGGGCCCTGTGAGGGCTTACAGTGTTGTGGCCACAGCAACACGGAAGGAGACAACAGGAAGTGAGATGAAATCTACCCCTAGGAAGGGAAATTCTCTCCTGTAAGAGTTAATATGGGAAAAAAAATTCTCCTTTCCACTGAAGCTTTCCAATCCTTGTTCCACAAAAAACCCAAATTTTCAAAAAACATTTTTCATTGGGACAAAAAGTGAGGTGAAATCTTCTGAAGAGGAGGAAAGACAGCAAAACAAATGTCACAGGGGTGATAACCCTTCCCTATGTTTTCCAAAAAGCTTAAAAAAGATTTTTTGGCTGGAGCTAAACACGTTAAAAATTTACCCGTTCAAAATTACAAACAGATTCTACTTAACAACAAACCTACAGTCCCTGTCTTGTTTGCACCGCCTGTATACTGCTGTTCAGAGTATATAGAGCCTGGTGGCCCCACACCTTTCCTTATTTTAATTTGGGTGCGGGGTTCCCCTTAATATCCATACAAGACCCAAAGGGCCTGGTAATGGACTGGGGGGTACCCATGCCGTTTGTCTCACCGATTTTCATCCATATTGCCATGACCCGACATTACATTACAAAAATGACATTTGGTGCAGGGACTGTTCTAAACACGGGAAACACGCGTCACTTTACAGGCATACTATAGACACCCCCCAGGTACGATATTTAAAGGAATATTTCACTTTTTTTTTTTTTACTTTAAGCATCATTTAAATCACTGCTCCCGAAAAAACAGCCGTTTTTAAAAGTTTTTTTTGCATTGATACATGTCCCCTGGGGTAGGACCCGGGTCCCCAAACCCTTTTTAGGACAATACCATGCAAATTAGCCTTTAAAAGGAGCACTTTTGATTTCGAATGTTCGAGTCCCATAGACGTCAATGGGGTTCTAACGTTCGTGCGAACTTTCGGTCCGTTCACAGGTTCTGGTGCGAACCGAACAGGGGGGTGTTCGGCTCATCCCTACTGAGGACGCATACAGTATATTGGAAGCACAGGAATAGTTACATGACAAGAAACTTTTGAGCAGCTTCTGCTTCAGGCATGCAGATCCCTGTATTATGAATGTTCAATGTTCATGGCTACCACAATGAAAAGCCATTTACAACTCTGCCCCTAGCTACAACACCAATCTCATCTCAAGATATCACTCAAACTGTCCTCTCTTCTCCTTCAAAGGCCTTCTAAATCCGAGTTCCCTTGTCATCTCCTCTAATGCCCGTCTAGGACAGAAAGTATGTTAATGGCATAACTACCAGGTTAAAATTAAAGTGTTACTTAACCCACAATAGTAAAATCAGTCTGTATATGCAGTAAAGCATGCTTGTTATACTCACTGTGGAACCTAAGGGGTTAATCCTTTGCATTCTGTAAAAAGGCTGTTAGAGCCTGTCTTCTCTTATCCTCCCCTTTCTCCACAGTCCTTAATCCATCTGCCGATAGAACAGAGCCTTGGAGGTGGGGGGGGGGGGGGGCACTCTGCACATGCTCAGTTTGGTGTGTATTGCTAGAGGTTTGTTTTTTTTGGGGGGGAGGTGCATGTGATCAGCACAGGGCCAATCAGCACTGTCCAGACAGAGGCTCAGGGGTCATGCAGCCTTATAGGACAGTCAGAGGAGAATGAAAACTCCTCCTACAAGCTTTAACCAGACACTGATAGAAGTCACAAGACTGCTATATACTGCAGATGAGAAAAGGTATTTAGCAGTTTATACTTACTAAAATAATTGCATTTCAATGTTCTGCGTTCTGTGGGAGATCAGATATAATGAATGCAGGCTCCTTTAGTAACACTTTAAAGAACAAAACTGTGAAAAAAAGAAAACTAATTCAGCCACCGCATCCATGAACTGGTAAGCTGATGCCTGCCTGTAATACTAACCTTTACCTAAGACCCCTTTCACACTGGGGCGGTTTGCAGGCGTTATTGCGCTAAAAATAGCGCCTGCAAACCGCCCCTAAACAGCCTCCGCTGTTTGTTCAGTGTGAAAGCCCGAGGGCTTTCACACTGAAGCGGTGCTCTGGCAGGAGAAGAAAAAATCTCCTGCAAGCCGCATCTTTGGAGCGGTGAAGGAGCGGTGTATTCACCGCTCCTTCACCGCTGCTGCCCATTGAAATCAATGGGACAGAGCGGTTATACCGCGGTAATACCGCGGCTATAGCCGCATTATACGAGGGGTTTTAACCCTTTTTCGGCCGCCAGCGGGGGGTTAAAACCGCACCGCTAGCAGCCGAATACCGCGGTAAAACAGCGCTAAAAATAGCGCTGTTTTACCGCTGACGCCCCCTACCGCCCCAGTGTGAAAGGGGCCTAACTCTTAGTTACTTACCTTTTTATTGTAGCCTTTGCCTATAAAAGAAAACAGTCTGCAGTGGCAAAATGTTGGCACCAAAGGCAAATAATTTTACACGTGTATTTGTGTAATATATAGATATATTTATATACATTTTTCTTAAAATATATATATATATATATATATATATATATATATATATATATATATATATATATATATATATATATATTATTTATTTAAAATATGGTGCATCTCTTAAAATTAGAATATCATGACAAAGTTAATTTATTTCAGTAATTCAATACAAAAAGTGACTTTTGACTTGATAAAACACAGTGGACCAACACCAGCAGATGACATGGCTCCTCAAATCATTATAGACTGTGGAAAATTTAGAATTTCATTTGGAAATCAAGGTCCCAGAGTCTGGAGGAAGAGTGGAGAGGCACTCCAAGTTGCATGAGGTCCAGTGTGAAGTTTCCACAGTCCGTGATGATTTGGGGAGCCATGTCATCTGCTGCAGGGATGTATCAAAACCAGATACACACAGGTTACATACGCCGCAATCGTTAGAGCGAGAACAATAATTCTAGCACTGGACCTCCTCTGTCACTCTAAACATGTAACCTGTAAAAAATTTTAAAGCGTCGCCTATGGAGATTTTTAAGTACCGAAGTTTGGCGCCATTCCACGAGTATGCGCATTTTTAAAGTGTGACATGTTAGGTATCTATTTACTTGGCGTAACATCATCTTTCACATTATACAAAAAAATCAGGCTAACTTTAGTGGTTTTTTTTTTTATACTTATGAAACATTTGATAAATTGCCAGGCAGACGGAAGGAGCCACACTATCCCACTCCATGTGCAAGACTATATGGGGACTTTAGCCATAGGATAGACCCCTATGAGACTGTGTCTATAATGGACACGATACGCTTTTGGATGATAAATATCCCCTGCTCCTTGAAGTCCCTGCAAATCTGAGATATGTTGCAGTCAAATCTATTGGCCAATTGCACTCCTTTTGAGTGCTTATTGTGTCACATGTGAATTACCATCGGTCGATGACATTCCGGCCGGTATCCATGCGTGGCTCTGACGGACCATTTGCTCTCTTCACTTGTTGAGTTATTTCTGCTGTTCGGTGGAACACTTACACTTGGAACTTAAGCTACAGCTTTGGAAGTTTCAACAGATTTAGTCCCTGAAGAAGATCTACACTGTGTGTTTTTGAAACGCGTTGGATGCTCTGTGGGTTGACAGCTTTCGGGCTTCCCTTTCAGCTGGCTTTACATCTGCCCACAACAATATGTGTTTGTTTTTATCATCTTGTTTTTTTGTTATTTATGTCATTTGCCTTATATATATCAATCAATTTGTAATTTTTTTTATGATTACTGTTTGTGGGCCGTTTAAAATCCCAACTTGAGGAACCCATTTTTTACTATACCTATCCGGGATGTGGTCCACAAACAGCATAGTCAGTTAGCTGTGGCAAACTTTCTTTATACTATATGGGTAAATCTTATACACATAAACCTATGCTTTTTCCTTCTAGTTAAGAGGGCTGGGATGGAAGGCAGCATTTGTCTTTTACTGCCTCTCACTGCATCTGTCCCCTTCTATGACACTGCAGTGAGAGGCTTGCTTCCACTGCAGCATTTTTATTGGACAGCTTGTTCCATTGGTGCTTTACCATTGAGCTCAGTGCTTCTGACAAGAAGTGAGGAGAGGCACTATGAGATCATCCTCAGTCTGCTGCAAACAGAGTGTTCCAGCTTGTATTTAAACTGGCCGCTCTGTATGTAGCTTCTGACAGGCTGCACAAGAAGCCCCATATCTCCGGAACTATGGGTGGCAGGAGCCCCACATTTGGACCAGTGGTGGGGTAGGACTTCAGCTACCTTTGGGTCTCTGTGATCCTAGGTCACCGAGCTACGACCATTGAAGATTGATCATTTTTTTCTATTTGTTTTTTTGTTTTGTTTTTTATTCGTGGCAGGTGAGGCTCTGCCTCACTTGCCTCCCCTGACTGCCTGTCCCTGATCTGCTGGTGTTGGTCCACTGTGATTTATCAAAGTCAGTGCAGCCCTCTACCAGGAAATTCTAGAGCACTTCATGCTTCCCTCTGCTGACCAGCTTTAAGGAGATGCTAATTTCATTTTCCAGCAGGACCAAGTACCAATACCTGGTTTAATGATCATGGTATCACTGCGCTTGATTGGCCAGCAAACTCGCCTGACCTAAACCCCCTAAAGAATCTGTGGGGTATTGTCAAGAGGGAAATGAGCGACACCTGACCCATCAATGCAGACGCAGCCTGGGCTTCCAAAACACCTCAGCAGTGCCACAGGCTGATCGCCTCCATGCCATGCTGCATTAATAAATGCATATTATACTGTACATGGATATACTTTTCAGTAAGCCAACATTTCTGTATTATTTTTTATTGGTCTGCTTTAACCACTTCCCGCCCGCCGGCCGTCGAATGACGGCTGGGTGGCGCAGCTCTCATTCTGGGTGGACATTATATGACGGCCCTCCAGAACTAACACTCTCGCGCGCCCGTGAGGGCGCGTGGGGGCGCGCATCGCGGCGATCGGTGGTGTGGTATGCCAGTCTGACACACCGCTACACCGATCTCGGTAAAGAGGCTCTGACGGAGGCTCTTTACCACGTGATCAGCCGTGTCCAATCACGGCTGATCACGATGTAAACAGGAAGAGCCGTTGATTGACTTTTCCTCAATCGCGTCTGATGATCGGCTACTCTCCTGACAGGGGGGTCTGTGCTGATTGTTTATCAGCGCAGCCCCCCCTCGGATGCCCACCCAGGACAACCAGGATGCCGCCAGGACCACCAAGGATTGCCACCACACTGGACCACCAGGTATGCCACCCTAGATCACCAGGGAAATACCAATCATTGCCCAGGCAGCTGCCAATCAGTGCCCATCCCCAATGCATGCCAGTGCCAGTGCCATCAGTGATGCCTATCAGTGCAATCTATCAGTGCCCATTAGTGCTACGCATCAGTGCCCAGCAGTGCTGCCTATCAGTGCCCAGCAGTGCCGCCTATCAGTGCCCCCCATAAGTACCCATCAGTGTAGCCTTTCAGTGCCCAGTGTCATTTTTCAGTGCCCATCAGTGCCCACCAGTGCCACCCATGAGTGCCCATCAGTGCCGCCTATCAATGCCCATCAGTGCTGCATATCAGTGCCACCCATCAGTGCCACCTACCAGTGCCCATCAGTGCGGCCTATCAGTGCCCATAGTCAGTGCCCATCAGTGCCACCTCATTGGTGCCGCCTTATCAGTGCCCATCAGTGCCGCCTTATCAGTGCCCATCAGTGAAGGAGAAAACTTACTTATTTACAACATTTTATAACAGAAACAAAAGAAAAAACTTTTTATTTATTTTTTTTTCAAAATTATAGGTCTTTTTTTATTTGTTTAGCTAAAAAAAAACAAAAAAAAATCAAATACCACCAAAAGAGAGCTCTATTTGTGGGAACAAAATGATAAAAATTCTGTTTGGGTACAGTGTAGCATGACCACACAATTGTCATTGACAGCGCTGAAAGCTGAAAATTGTAAGTGCCAGGTATTGAAGTAGTTAATATTCAAATTTTCTGAGATACTGAAATTTGGGTTTTCACTAGCTGTAAGCTATAATCATCAAAATTAAAAGAAATAAATGCTTAAAATATATCACTCTGTGCGTAACGCATCTATATAAAATATATGAGTTTCACTTTTTGAATTGAATTGCTGAAAAAAATTAAATTTTTGATGATATTCTAATTTTATGAAATGCCCCTGTATGGACGTGTTTACAATCAGTTTAATTTACAATATGGCTTGTGTAGCAATTGCACCTTTACATATATATATATATATATATATATATATATACGTGATAGATAGACTGCAGATGACAAAGTGCTATAATTCTATACACTCACAGGCTTTATAATGAGAACATATGAAGCATGCACATTTCAAATTATCAGAGGCTCTAATGAGAGCTGTCCCTAAGATCATTATTTTTCAGCACAAAAAATCATTATGTAAAAAGAGTATTAAATCTGTAAAAAGGTCACCTTGATTGTCCAGTAAGAGCAGAAATGGATGGAAATAGAAGTGGATTATGTGTGACAGGTGGAAGTTGGCAGCTGACAGCATTAGATAGAGAGCAGTGACTGAACAGGAAAGATAACACAACCACAATGTGCATTACAGAACAATGGCTCAGCATAGGGAAGATGTTTTTTTTTCCAAGTACATTTTAAAAGACAAGTCTTTTTTTTGTGTAAAAAATGATTTTTGAAACTAGTACAATATCCTGCCTGAGATGAAGTGATATCATGGAAGTCAAAAAGAGCTGTGTAAGGCTAATGCCGCGTACACACGAGCGGACATTACGGCGGACTTTGCCCGGCGGACTGGATTTCGTCGGACAATTCGATGTGTGTGGGCTCCAGCGGACTTTGTTTTCTCAAAAGTTCGACGGAATTAGATTTGAAACTTGTTTTAAATTTATCCGTTGAAATCGAGTCCGGTCGAAAAGTCCGCCGTCTGTATGCTAGTTCGACGGACAAAAAGCCACGCTAGGGCAGCTATTGGCTACTGGCTATGAACTTCCTTGTTTTAGTCCGGTCGTACGTCATCACGTACGAATTCGACGGACTTTGGTGGATTGTGTGTAGGCAAGTCCGTTCATTCACAAAGTCCGTCGGAAAGTACGTCGAAAAGTCCGCCGGGCAAAGTCCGCCGTAATGTCCGCTCGTGTGTACGCGGCATTAGTGATAACAAAAAGTGAATTATAGCCCAACATGGGCCTATAGACAACAAAAGACTCCCCACCTTGCCCAATTTTCACCCATACATTTTCACATACATTTCAAAGGCGTTTTGATTTTAAAAACTTAAAATTACTGTGATCAGATGCTGCGGCATGGATCATGTGATTTCTTCTGGAGCAAAGGATCGGAGCTCCTGCAAAGCCATTGACTGCCCGATCATTTCTTATGGAAGTAGGTGAGGAGCTCAGAAAAAAAAAGTCTTGGAACTTGTAGTCATTAAAAAGCAAACTTATGCTTATTGGTAGACAAATGTACACAGTAAAGTCAATGCATTTTGGGGGTTAAAATACACCCCTTTCTAAGAGCTTTTCTGGGGAAAATCTTTGTAGGGTATCATACTTGCCAACTGTCCCGAATTTCCCTGGACATTCCCGGGATTTAGACCCTTTTCCCGATTTAATCATTTCCCAGGAGACGTCCCGGGAAATTAGTTTTTTCTCGATTTTCGCCGCCGAGGTTCGCGCCGCCGGCCGCTAGAGATCCAAGGCTGGCGGAGACAGCCATTTTCAAGAGGACCGTAGAAGTAGGCTGGCCAGATGGCTACAATAGAGATTGAGCTGCGGCGCCACCCACCCCACGGCCCGCTCCGTCCTGCTGCCAGTCTCTGCGACCTGTTATGGAAAGGGGTGGGGGATAGGCGGCGCAGCTCAATCTCTATTGTAACCATGCGGCTCCACTTGACCAACTTTGGGGCCATATAGCCTGGATGTCACGGGGGGGAAGAGTCTGGATGTCACAGGGGGGGGGCAGTCTGGATGTCACAGGGGGGGCCAGTCTGGATGCCACAGGGGGGGCAGTCTGGATGTCACAGGGAGGGGCTGTATAGTCTGGATGTCATTGAGGGGGGCTGTATAGTCTGGATGTCACAGGGGGGGCGTATAGTCTGGATGTCACAGGGGGCGGCTGTAGAGTCTGGATGTCACGGGGGGGCTGTATAGTCTGGATGTCACAGAAGGGGGCTGTATAGTCTGGATGTCACGGGGGGGCCCAGTCTGGATGTCACGGGGGGGGGGCCAGTCTGGATGTCACAGGGGGGGCTGTATAGTCTGGATGTCACAGGGGGGGGCAGTCTGGATGTCACAGGGGGGCGCATAGTCTGGATGTCACAGAGGGGGCTGTATAGTCTGGATGTCACGGGGGGCTGTATAGTCTGGATGTCCAGGGGGGGGCGTATAGTCTGGATGTCACGGGGGGGGGGGCTGTATAGTCTGGATGTCACAGGGGGGGGGCAGTCTGGATGTCACAGGGGGGCCGTATAGTCTGGATGTCACGGGGGGCTGTATAGTCTGGATGTCCAGGGGGGGCGTATAGTCTGGATGTCACGGGGGGGGGCTGTATAGTCTGGATGTCACAGGGGGGGCAGTCTGGATGTCACAGGGGGGCCGTATAGTCTGGATGTCACGGGGGAGCCAGTCTGGATGTCACGGGGGGGGGGGGCTTATAGTCTGGATATCACAGAGGGGCAACAGATGTAAGGAGGACTGATGGGGGCACCAGATGTAAGGAGGACTGATGGGAACACAGATGTAAGGAGGACTGATGGGGACACAGATGTAAGGAGGACTGATGGGTACACCATGACATGTAAGGAGGACTGATGGGGACACAGATGTAAGGAGGACTGATGGGGACACAGATGTAAGGAGGACTGATGGGGACACAGATGTAAGGAGGACTGATGGGGACACAGATGTAAGGAGGACTGATGGGGACACAGATGTAAGGAGGACTGATGGGGACACCACGACATGTAAAGAGGACTGATGGGGACACAGATGTAAGGAGGACTGATGGAGACACAGATGTAAGGAGGACTGATGGGGACACAGATGTAGGGAGGACTGATGGAGACACAGATGTAAGGAGGACTGATGGGGACACAGATGTAAGGAGGACTGATGGGGACACAGATGTAAGGAGGACTGATGGGGACACCACGACATGTAAGGAGGACTAATGGGGACACCACGACATGTAAGGAGGACTGATGGGGACACAGATGTAAGGAGGACTGATGGGGACACCACGACATGTAAGAAGGACTGATGGGGACACAGATGTAAGGAGGACTGATAGGGACACCACGACATGTAAGGAGGACTGATGGGGACACAGATGTAAGGAGGGCTGATGGGGACACAGATGTAAGGAGGACTGATGGGGACACCACAACATGTAAGAAGGACTGATGGGGACACCACGACATGTAAGGAGGACTGATGGGGACACAGATGTAAGGAGGACTGATGGGGACACCACGACATGTAAGGAGGACTGATGGGGACACAGATGTAAGGAGGACTGATGGTGACACCACGACATGTAAGGAGGACTGATGGGGACACAGATGTAAGGAGGACTGATGGGGACACAGATGTAAGGAGGACTGATGGGGACACAGATGTAAGGAGGACTGATGGTGACACAGATGTAAGGAGGACTCTGCTGATGGGGACACAGATGTGAGGAGGACTGATGGGGACACAGATGTAAGGAGGACTGATGGGGACACAGATGTAAGGAGGACTGATGGGGACACAGATGTAAGGAGGACTGATGGGGACACAGATGTAAGGAGGACTGATAGGGACACAGATGTAAGGAGGACTGATAGGGACACAGATGTAAGGAGGACTCTGCTGATGGAGACACAGATGTAAGGAGAACTGATGGGGACACAGATGTAAGGAGGACTGTTGGAGACACAGATGTAAGGGGGACTGATGGGGACACAGATGTAAGGAGGACTCTGCTGTTGGAGACACAGATGTGAGGAAGGCTCCACTGATGGGGCACCTGATGTAAGGAGTGGCTCTGCTGGGGACACCTGATAGAATCTGGTGGCAGGTGACACGCTCAGGGCTCCCACTGATTCTGCATTATGGTGAGTTGAATTATTTCATTTTATATTACAATGTAATAATAGAAATAATGCGCTTTAGTCATCCTGACACCACACCATATCACAGAGGGGCACCAGATGTAAGGAGGACTGATGGGGGCACCAGATGTAAGGAGGACTGATGGGGACACAGATGTAAGGAGGACTGATGGGGACACAGATGTAAGGAGGATTGATGGGGACACAGATGTAAGGAGGACTGATGGGGACACCACGACATGTAAGGAGGACTGATGGGGACACAGATGTAAGGAGGACTGATGGGGACACAGATGTAAGGAGGACTGATGGAGACACAGATGTAAGGAGGACTGATGGGGACACAGATGTAAGGAGGACTGATGGGGACACAGATGGAAGGAGGACTGATGGGGACACCACGACATGTAAGGAGGACTGGTGGGGACACAGATGTAAGGAGGACTGATGGGGACACAGATGTAAGGAGGACTGATGGGGTCACCACGACATGTAAGGAGGACTGATGGGGACACAGATGTAAGGAGGACTGATGGGGACACAGATGTAAGGAGAACTGATGGGGACACCACGACATGTAAGGAGGACTGATGGGGACACCACGACATGTAAGGAGGACTGATGGGGACACAGATGTAAGGAGGACTGATGGGGACACCATGACATGAAAGGAGGACTGATGGGGACACAGATGTAAGGAGGACTGATGGGGACACAGATGTAAGGAGGACTGATGGGGACACAGATGTAAGGGGGACTGATGGGGACACCACGACATGTAAGGAGGACTGATGGGGACACAGATGTAAGGAGGACTGATGGGGACACAGATGTAAAGAGGACTGATGGGGACACAGATGGAAGGAGGACTGATGGGGACACAGATGTAAGGAGGACTCTGCTGATGGAGACACAGATGTAAGGAGGACTGATGGGGACACAGATGTAAGGAGGACTGATGGGGACACAGATGTAAGGAGGACTGATGGGGACACAGATGTAAGGAGGACTCTGCTGATGGGGACACAGATGTGAGGAAGGCTCCGCTGATGGGGCACCTGATGTAAGGAGTGGCTCTGCTGGGGACACCTGATGGCATCTGGTGGCAGGCAACATGGCAGGTGACACGCTCAGGGCTCCCACTGATTCTGCATTATGGTGAGTTGAATGATTTCATTTTATATTACATTGTTGTAATAATAGAAATAATGCGCTTCTGTCATCCTGACACCATAACAATCATGGCGCGGGGATGATTGAAGCGCTAACACCAGGTGTTTGGAATATCTTTATCTGCTGATTGTTAAACTCTGGAATACAAATATTGCTATTGTGGTGTAGGATCTGGGGCTGCTGTCCCCCCCTCCCTGTCCCCCCCTCCTTGTCCCACCCTTTCCCCCTCCATCCCTCATTCATCTCAGACTCTAACCACACCCCCTTTGAACCACGCACACTTTTCCACGTAAACCATGCGCATTTTTGTTTCAACTATGTCACGCTCACAAATGCATGCCCTGTCCCTAATTATAATGCGACTCCGCCTACAGCCAAAAAAGTGTCCCTAAAAATATTTTTCAATGTTGGCAACTATGGGGTATGTGTTTGATCCACATATGGGGGTATCGGGACATTGGGCACAGTTTAGTATCCACTTGCCGACCGCCTAACTGGGAAAATATGTCATAACTTTGACGTTAAATACCAGAGTTATGGCTGCAGTTAGATACCATGCCAGTCTTTCAGCTCCCCCCCCCCTGCTGTGTCCTGGTGGTTGCTAATCGCTGAGGCCGGGAACCATCCGGCTCCGGCAGTGACTTGCCAGAGAGATAAGCAATGGCAAGATGGCCGACGCTCATCTCTATGTCCTTGGAGGACCAGAGCGATGTCATTCCAGTTCTCAGGCCATGTAAACATGTTTTTTTTTTCCTTAAGGCTCCGTTCACATCTTGGCGTATGGGGTGACAATCGTGGTAAAAACGTGCAAATAGAATCGCGGGACACCCGTCACCAAAGAGAAGCTCATGTAGATGTAGGGGCACAAATAGAATTGCGTTTGGGGTGTTATTGAAATCGTCGGGCAATGCACCGGGAACACACGGCGTCCCGCAATCTACCACTATTGTGAATTGCGGGCAGAATCGCGGCAATTCCGCCCACAGATTCGGAGCGCGGAGATAAACTTTTTTAAAAATCTTTTGCTTTTAAGGGTAGAGGAGAGATTTCGGGTCTTTTAGACTTCAGATCTCTCTATAAGGAGGACCTGTCAGGCTTTATTGTTATCACAAGGGATGTTTACATTCCTTGCGATATCAATAAAAATAATCAAAATAAAAATTTTATTGAAAAAAAAATAAATTTTTTTTAAATGGACAGTATAGAAATGTAAAAAATAATTCTAGCACTAGACTTCCTCTATAACTCTAAACTGGTAACCTAAAGAAATTGTAGAGAGCTGATCAGCAGGTCCCGCGGACCCAATGTCCGCCAGCACCCGCTGATCTTTCTGTACGCAGGCAGAATGGCAATCTGCCTATGTAAACAAGGTAGATTGCCGTTCTGTCAGTACAGAAAGCATGGATCCTATGTTCCTGTAAAGCAGGAACAATAATCTATGCCTTCCCCTAATAAAAGCATCTCCCCCACTACACTGAAACACCAGCTAGGCACACAGTTAACCCTTTGATAGCCCCTGATGTTAACCCCTTCCCAGCCAGTGCCATTAGTACAGTGACAGTGCATATTTTTAGCACTGATCAGTGCAGTAGTGTCACTGGTTCCCGAAAAAGTGTCAAAAGTGTCAGTTAGGTGTCCAATTTGTCCGCTGCTATATTGCAGTCCCGCTATAAGTCACTGATCACCGCCATTACTAGCAAAATAAATAAATAAATAAAATCTCCATAAATATATACCATAGTTTGTAGACACTATAACTTTTGCGCAAACCAATCAATATACGCCTATTGTGATTTTTGTTACCAAAAATATGTAGCAGAATACATATTGGCGTATATTGATGAAGAAGTTGAGGAGTGTGCTGTATTGCAGTGTTTTATCACTGTGTCAATATTTCCAGATGCCCACATTATTGCAACATATTATTGTACAGAGCGAGATCACAATTTGATAGAGACCAAACATTATATATCCCAGGATAACACATTGCCTAGGAGGACCAATCTGTCTTCTGTACATTATAGCATAGTCACATTTGGTCTTCAACTGATGGGCATTCTCTTATGCATCGGTATAAACACTTGTCACAAGCATAGCGTTAATTATAGAAATGGTATTAAACTTAACTCTGTGGATCTCATTTGTTTACTAGTATAGATCACTAATCAAAGTCTAACAAATGTGGATTGTGGACCAAATGGCATTTTGCAACTGCTATTAGCAGGTCTGGATTTGGAGACATCCTGTAAAGCATTTTACGGCATCCAATTAGCCATTTACGACTGGGTTCGTCAACAGGTTGTGTAGAATCTGGCTGAGAGGGATTTATGACACTATTAGAATTTTACACCATCTTCTGCAAATTAAGTTTAATGAGATTTATTATATCCCGCTTGTTTTGAGCTGTGCTGAGTTCCAATATAGGGGTTACTGTATATTATATGAAATGTATCAACTCCCTGCCTTGCCTTACACATAAAAGATCTGAATCTAATGGTTATGCATATTTTGGAGAAATAAGGGTGGCACTGGGTTCAGTGTGACTTCCCATTCTCCTTACTCAGTCTGAGATTCTCCTAACCTCTTAATTGTCAAAGGGGGCACTGCATACATCACAAAGCACCTTGGAAGGATTCTTTGTTTATTTTTTGTAATGAAAGAAACATTTCTCGACTTGGTATGGTGTTATTGCTTCTTATAAACTACTAAATATTTCTCAAGTACTTTTTATGGTCCATTTATATTCAAGGGCCTCCTAACCAGAGCTATTGTATAGACTCTACTCTATACTGTGCAATTATACTGATTGGACACAGCTAATCACATGGGTCATCGGCTCTTTACGGAGATCAGGGTTGCCACGTGTTAGGTACCTGGTAGTAGAGCCTGACTTGTAGGAGAAGACCATACTGGTTCAGGAGCCACTGGAGTGGGGACAGTGGTCTCCTGAGCGCAGTGGGGTAGGAGTGCCTGTTGAAGTACAGTCTTTGATGCTGAAGTGAAGTAGAGATCCCTCCAGGGATGGCTGGACTGCAGGTCAGGTGGAGACTGGAGGCAGCAGGCCGGAACACTGGAGCTGCAGAGATCACTGGAGCTGAAGCTGAAGGTGCAACAGCAAGAACAAACAGCAGGCACAAGCAAGGTCAGACAGTCCGGGTCAGCAGGTAGGTGAGACAGGCAGTAACGGCAGGCAGAGGCAGAGTTGGTAGGCATGCAGAGATCGGCAACGGTATCAGGCAGGAGCAGCAGAATAGTCAGGCAGGCCGGGTCGGATTGGAGCGGGACGGATGGTCAGACAAGCCGGGTCAAATCAGGTAACAATCAATCAGGAGCAGGTTAACAGGAATCACAGAGCTGAGACGAAGCAGCAATGTGTCCAAGGCACAGGGGAACTTTTATGCGCTCTTTGGCGCCAAAACGGCAGTAATGCGTGCGCGCGCACGCGCGCCCGAGCGTCACGCTGATGCCTGGAAACAGCAGAAGCTTGTTGCAATGTTCGCACAGGAGCGCGCCGGCGCATAGGTGCATGCACACGCCCAGGTCTGGCGCCGGTGGCTCCCTGACACGGCGTGTCCCGGGGACACAGCACACCCGCATTCGCTGCGCTGCACGGTTATACAGAGGTGGCACCATATGACATTGCTCAAGAACAAGAGAACACCCCCCCACCTGCCGTCATTTGTCTATACGGCGGCGGAAGGTAGTTAAATAACAAACATGTAATACTCACCTGCTCTGTGCAGTGGTTTTGCATGGAGCAGCCCAGATCCTCCTCTTCTCGGGTCCCCCTCCTGCGCTCCTGACCCTTCCCTCTTGCCGAGTGCCCTCAGAGCAAGCAGCTTGCAATGGGGGTACAAAAGCAGGCTCCTTCCTGAGCCGCGGCTCTGCGTGTCTATTCACACACAGAGCCATGGCTCGGCCCTGCCCCTCTCTCCTCAATGATTTTCTGGCTGTGATTGTCTTAACCAATGAGGAGGGAGAGTCCCTGCAGAGCCAAGGCTCTCGTGCACAGCGCTGGATCGAGATGGGGCTCAGGTAAGTATTAGAGGGGCTGGGGCGTACAGGGAAGTTTTTTTACCTTCATGCAAAGAATGCATGAAGGTAAGAAAAATTTAAGCTTTTAGAACCGCTGTAAGTGGGCGAGCCTGAAAAACATGCTTAAATACACGTTCTGATTAAAGTCTATGGGATAAAAAAATGTTTGATTCTGCTCCAAAGATTTACTTTTTAAGCTTCGTGCTACAGGTGACAAGCCACACAATGCCCAGGTGGGAATAGGCCCAACTGAGAATAACTGGATTCTGTGTGCCGTGCCAAATAGTGGGTGTGGTTTATATGGGTGTGGTTCAAATGGGGGTGTGGTTAGAGTCTGAGTCTGAGATGAATGAGAGATGAAGAAAGAAAAGGGAAAAGAGGGAGGGAGGAAGAGAGAAAGAAGGAAAGAAGAAAAGAAGGAGGGAAGGAGAGAGAAAGAAGGAAAGAGGGATGGAGGGACAGCAGGCCCAGATCCTACAGAACAATAGAAATGTGTATTCCAGAGTTTAACAAATCAGCAGATAAAGATACTCCAAAAACCTGGTGTTAGCGCTTCAATTATCCCAGCACCATGGTTGTTGTGGCGTAAGGATGATTGAAGTGCATTATTACTATTATTACATTGTAATATAGAATGAAATCATTCAACTCACCATAATCCAGAATCAGTGGGCCCACTGAGCGTGTCACCTGCCAGGCCGCCTGCCACCAGATGCCATCAGGTGCCCCCAGGAGAACCCCTCCTTACATCCAGTGTCCCTAGCGGAGCCCCTCCTTACATCCAGTGTCCCCAGCGGAGCCCCTCCTTACATCAGGTGTCCCCAGCAGGGCCCCTCCTTACATCCAGTGTCCCCAGTGGAGACCCTCCTTACATCCAGTGTCCCCAGAGGAGGCCCTCCTTACATCCAGTGTTCCCAGCGGAGCCCCTCCTTACATCCAGTGTCCCCAACGGACACCCTCCTTACATCCAGTGTCCCCAGCGGAGCCCCTCCTTACATCAGGTGTCCCCAGCAGAGCCTCTCCTTACATCCAGTGTCCCCAGCGGAGACCCTCCTTACATCCTGTGTCCCCAGCTGAGCACCTCCTTACATAAGACATCCCCAGCAGAGCCCCTCCTTACATCCAGTGTCCCCAGCAGAGCCCCTCCTTACATCCAGTGTCCCCAGCAGAGCCTCTCCTTACATCCAGTGTCCCCAGCGGAGCCCCTCCTTACATCAGGCATCCCCAGCAGAGCCCTCCTTACATCAGGCGTCCCCAGCAGAGCCCCTCCTTACAACCAGTGTCCCCAGTGGAGACCCTCCTTACATCCAGTGTCCCCAACGGAGACTCTCCTTACATCCAGTGTCCCCAGCGGAGCCCCTCCTTACATCAGGCGTCCCCAGCACCCAGCAGAGCCCCTCCTTACATCCAGTGTCCCCAGTGGAGACCCTCCTTACATAAGGCGTCCCCAGCAGAGCCCCTTCTTACATCCAGTGTCCCCAGCAGAGCCCCTCCTTACATCCAGTGTCCCCAGCGGAGCCCCTCCTTACATCAGACGTTCCCAGCAGAGCCCCTACTTACATCAGGCATCCCCAGCAGAGCCCCTCCTTACATCCAGTGTACCCAGCGGAGACCCTCCTTACATTCAGTGTCCCCAGCAGAGCCTCTCCTTACATCCAGTGTCCCCAGCGGAGCCCCTCCTTACATCAGGCGTCCCCAGCAGAGCCCCTCCTTACATCAGGCGTCCCCAACAGAGCCCCTCCTAACAACCAGTGTCCCCAGCGGAGACCCTCCTTACATCCAGTGTCCCCAGCGGAGACCCTCTTTACATCCAGTATCCCCAACGGAGACCCTCCTTACATTCAGTGTCCCCAGCGGAGACCCTCCTTACATCAGGCGTCCCCAGCTCCCAGCAGGGCCCCTCCTTACATCCAGTGTCCCCAGCGGAGACCCTCCTTACATAAGGCGTCCCCAGCAGAGCCCCTCCTTACATCCAGTGTCCCCAGCAGAGCCCCTCCTTACATCCAGTGTCCCCAGCGGAGCCCCTCCTTACATTAGGCGTCCCCAGCAGAGCCCCTCCTTACATCAGGCATCCCCAGCAGAGCCCCTCCTTACATCCAGTGTCCCCAGCGGAGAACCTCCATACATCCGGTGTCCCCAGTGGAGCCCCTCCTTACATCTGGGGTCCCCAGCAGAGCCCCTCCTTACATCCAGTGTCCCCAGCGGAGCCCCTCCTTACATCAGACGTCCCCAGCAGAGCCCCTCCTTACATCCAGTGTACCCAGCGGAGACCCTCCATACATCCAGTGTCCGCAGCAGAGCCCCTCCTTACAACCGGTGTCCCCAGTGGAGCCCCTCCTTACATCTGGTGTCCCCAGCAGAGCCCCTCCTTACATCCAGTGTCCCCAGCAGAGCCCCTACTTACATCAGGCATCCCCAGCAGAGCCCCTCCTTACATCCAGTGTACCCAGCGGAGACCCTACTTACATTCAGTGTCCCCAGCAGAGCCTCTCCTTACATCCAGTGTCCCCAGCGGAGCCCCTCCTTACATCAGGCGTCCCCAGCAGAGCCCCTCCTTACATCAGGCGTCCCCAACAAAGCCCCTCCTTACAACCAGTGTCCCCAGCGGAGACCCTCCTTACATCCAGTGTCCCCAGCGGAGCCCCTCCTTACATCCAGTGTCCCCAACGGAGACCCTCCTTACATTCAGTATCCCCAGCGGAGACCCTCCTTACATCAGGCGTCCCCAGCACCCAGCAGGGCCCCTCCTTACATCCAGTGTCCCCAGCGGAGACCCTCCTTACATAAGGCGTCCCCAGCAGAGCCCCTCCTTACATCCATAGTCCCCAGTAGAGCCCCTCCTTACATCCATAGTCCCCAGCGGAGCCCCTCCTTACATTAGGCGTCCCCAGCAGAGCCCCTCCTTACATCAGGCATCCCCAGCAGAGCCCCTCCTTACATCCAGTGTCCCCAGCGGAGACCCTCCATACATCCAGTGTCCCCAGAGGAGCCCCTCCTTACAACCGGTGTCCCCAGTGGAGCCCCTCCTTACATCTGATGTCCCCAGCAGAGCCCCTCCTTACATCAGGCGTCCCTCCTTACATCCAGTGTCCCCAGCGGAGCCCCTCCTTTCATCCAATGTCCAAGAAGCGGAGCCCCTCCTTACATCTATCAGGTATCCCAGAGCAGCCATGTCTCTGCTGCTATTACAGAAGAGAGGCCGAGGGTGAACAAAATAAAGGCGGAGCCGGTCGCGTGGTTAATATAAAAAATGAGCTGCGGCGTTGCCCATCCCCCACCCCTTTCCCTAACAGGTCACAGAGACTGGCAGGGGGCGAGCGGCGCCACAGCTCAATTTCTATTGTAGCCACCCGGCCAGCCTACTTCTTCTGGTCTTCTTGAAAATGGCGGCCGGCGGAGACACTGTCCTCTAGCGGCCGGCGGTGAAAATTGGGAAAAACCGAATTTCCCGGGACATTTCCCGGGAAACGATAAAATCAGGAAAAGGGTCTAAATCCCGGGAATGTCCCGGGAAATTCGTGAGAGTTGGCAAGTATAAAATAGCAGACGTAGTAACGCATGTGGTCAGAATAGCACCAGTTGCACAGCTCCAAATGTACACAGTACGATGTCTTTTGGCACACTGACTTATGAAGGTCAGTGCTCCCTGTCCCTGTGACTTGTGCTGCCATCTGTTGGCGTGTTACAAAACTAGTTTAGAAACGTTTTAATACCACCTTGTATGTTGTTGAGAAAACACTTAAAAAAAATACCCCCTAGCATTTCTGGCCGTGGCCATCTTGAGTTGAGTAAAGGCAGAAGATTCATGCAGCAATTACTTCCTGGAATCCATCTATCCTTGGCTCAGGCATGCAGACAGGGGGTGTGCTTAGCTCAGAAAGCCCCTCCTCCCCTCCTGCAAATGAAAGAAAAAGGAAGCAACAGAAGAAATGAAAATAAAGAGGTTAAAACAAGTACATATAATATACCTTCCTATCTATTTACTAAGGCTAGCAGCATAAGGATTAAAAATAGTTCATGTTGATTAAGAGAGTTTAGTTCCTCTTTAACAAAAAATAGTTTTAAAGCTTAAAAGTGTAAGTTCACCTTTACAGAAAAATCTCTAAGGTGAACTTACACAGGACCCCCTCCTCAATACCCCCTCCCTGGTCCCGCTGACCTGGACCGCAGCAATCTCCCGTTCTGAGCCCCGGTATATCCGCGTCAGGAGTCCAGGGCTTAGAAATTCCCTCACCTGAATGTCCAAAACATACCTCGTCAGGAGGGACATTTCGGAGCATTCTAATTGGTCAGCGCCGTCACATAGGCGGCACCGACCAATCAGAAGCCGCATAGCCCATCCTGTTAGCTGGGAAGGAAATGCATGGATGCTGACGGGAGATTGCCACGGTCCAGGTCATTGGGCCGGCGGGGGGGGGGGGGGGGGTTGAGGAGGGGGTCCCGTGTAAGTTCACCTTACAGATTTTTCTGTAAAGGTGAACTTACCCTTTAACTCTGGGCATCATAGGTTTCATGAAAATATATTCCTAATGCCGCGTACACACGGTCGGACTTTCCGGCATACTTGGTCCGGCGGACCAGAGTGTGCCGGACAATCCGCCCGTGTGTGGGCGGCGGCGGACTTTTCCGGCGGACTTCTTCCCAAAAGCCCGCCGGACCTAGATTTGAAACAAGCTTTAAATCTTTCCGTCGGACTCAGTTTCGGGCGGAAAGTCCGCTCGTGTGTGTGCTGGTCCGACGGAAAGCCCGCTCGTGTGTAGGCTGGTCCGACGGACCAGATACGACACGAGGGCAGGGTATTGCATCTCGCGCTCGCTGCAATAGGAAAAACAAATCTTCCTATTGCGGCGAGCGCGGGGCATACCAGGCCCTTAGGTCTGGTATGGATTATAAAGGGAACCCCGCTACGCCGAAAAAACGGCGTGGGGTCGCCCTAAAATCCATACCAGACCCCGATCCGAGCACGCAGCCTGGCCGGTCCGGACCTCTGCTGGCAAGAGAGCTACATGAACACAGCAGAGGAGCCGGCCGAAGAACTGGAACACCGGGAGAAGAGAGCGGAGAAGAACCAGCCGGACGCCGGGAGAAGATGAAGCGGAGGGACCCCCGAAGCCGGAAGAAGACCCCCGAAGCCGGAGGAAGATCCCCACCCCCCCGGAGCTGTTTAATAAAATATTTTAAAAACCTGTGTAGTGTGTTTTATTACTTACACTTTTTTCCTAGGTAAATGGGTAGGGGTACCATGTACCCCATACTCATTTACATAGGGTGGGGGGCCGGGATCTGGGGGCCCCCTTATTAAAGGGGGCTCCCAGATTCCGATAAGCCCCCCGCCCGCACACCCCGACAACCAACGGCCAGGGTTGTTGGGAAGAGGCCCTTGTCCTCATCAACATGGGGACAAGGTGCTTTGAGGTGGGGGGGGGGCACCGTAAGGCGCCCCCCTCCCCCAAAGCACCCACCCCCCATGTTGAGGGCATGCGGCCTGGTACGGTTCAGGAGGGGGGGGGGCGCTCGCTCGTCCCCACCCCCTTTCCTGACCGGCCAGGCTGCGTGCTCGGATCGGGGTCTGGTATGGATTTTAGGAGGGACCCCACGCCGTTTTTTCGGCGTAGGGGCTTCCCTTTATAATCCATACCAGACCTAAGGGCCTGGTATGCCCCGCAACGGGGCTCGCAAGGTGTCAATCTCGCCGATAAAAGCGGCAAGATTGACATCCTTTGCTAGTCCCGTCGCACCTGAGTCACGTTCAAAATGAACGGACTTGTCCGTGTGTGGGCAAGTCCGTTCATTCTGAAAGTCCGCCGGAACTCCGGCGAAAGTCCGTCGGAAAGACGGGCGGACTTAGCCCGCCGGAAAGTCCCGGCGTGTGTGGGCAAGTCCGTCCGTTTTAAAGTCCGGCGCACCTGGCGGACAAAGTCCGTCGGAAAGTGTGCCGGACCAAGTATGCCGGAAAGTCCGACCGTGTGTACGCGGCATAAATAGCCACAATAGATATAAAACCACTTTGTATGCACCAAATACCTTTGGAAACCCAGGTATTATCTTGTAAAGGTGGCAGTGACATCATCACAGCACTACACATAGGATATGCAGAAAGCAGGGTTGTGAGGAGTGGTGGCCCGTCCGTTAGGGGCACAGGGGAATCCATGCACCCGGCCCCAAAACTCCATGCGGGGCGCCGGACGCATGGATTTCTATGTTTTTTTGGTTTTTTTTGAAGCACGTGATTAGAGCTGGAGGCTTAAAAAAGGGTGGGCTCGGGGCGCAGAGCCCACCCACTTGTGTGACATTAGCGAATTAGTATTCGCTAATGTCTTCCTGCTTTTCCTCCCGAGCCAATCAGGAAGTGGCTCCTGAAACCCAATTGGCTGGGAGTCTGAGGACGGGTCTCAGCATCCGCCTCCTGTTTGGCCGGGAGGAGAAGCATCAGCCCTGGCAGCAGCCTACCCCGAATTCAGCTGTGCACCGCCACCTCATCTTCCTCCCCACACCTCTACTGCAGTATAAGGTAAGACCACTGATCACACGGGGTGGGGCTGCTTTACTGCAAGAGGCTTGCATGCGGTGATCGATCGATCGAGAGCCACGTGGGGGTGGGTGGCTTTAGTGCGAGAGGATTCCTGCTGTGCTAGTGTGAGGGCCGGGTCTGTTTGAAGACCCCCCCAAATTTTGACCACCAGCTGCCACGGGTTGTGAGTGTGGTGCAGCAGATCCACCTGTCTGCAGAAAACTACAGGGGGTGGATGCAAGATCAGTCATCTTACCATAGGTGTGCGCAGCCTACTGCATTCAGGTGTGCACCCCAAAGCTCAAACCCTCTCACTTTTGAGACAAACATAAGGACTGAGGACAGAGCTTCCCCAGTTCCTTTCTCTGCAGCCTCAGCTGCACTGGACAGTGAATGAATGGGATGTGCTCTGTGCTAAGCAGCTTCCTGTTCATTCACAAACTGAAGCATAGTAAACCCAGTTGTAAAAAAATGGCAAAGGTGCTAACTCTTTCTTGCTCTCTCAAAAACTAAAAATAGATTTGGTCGAAGTTGTGCTTTAATACGTCAAATGCAAAAAAAACATACAGTATGTGCATATGTTATCCGTAAAGCATATGCACCTCTATGTACCCTTTTTTTGAAGAGTCCTCTTCACTTATTGGCCACCTTGATGCCGGCACAACTCATCATATTCTACAGTACCATCCAGGTATGCGGGGGAGGGGGGTGGTGGTTGAAGGCTACATACATCATTAAATGTTGAAAATGAATTTTGATGATGTGCGTCTAAAGAAAGAGACAGCTTAGTATATGTTACCTTGTGACAGCAAATGAAATTGGAATTTATTGCCGGGGCCCTAATATTAAAATTCCTAATGTGACAGCAATTGAATTACTAGATCATTTTGCAGCATTTATGTCATCTGCCTCTTTACCAGTAAGAAGTATAAATGTTAATGATTGCTAGTCTCCCGTCCGGATGGAAGTAGACCATTACGGGGCCATTTAGACAGAGGCGGGCTAGATTTATGCCTGACTTGTTAGCAAAGGAAATTGAACCGTTTAAAGATTTAAAAAAAAAAATTCTGAAGTGTTTTCGCTTAAGTGCTTTTTGTCTTTTTGTCTGTTCGAGGTGGACAATAAAATGCATTACAAAATAGCTTACAAGTATTATTGTAGTTCCATATAAACAGGGAACAATAAATTAGCAGTACATACTAGATTGTAGAGTGCTATTGTAACATGGAATGCTGAGCGGATTGTAAGTGTCGGGTTAAAAATGTGAGTACAACCCTGGGTTCAGAAAGATTTTTTTAAGGATGTAATAGAAAAAAAGGTAAAGTCCAACTCGAGACTAATATTTTTTTTATTTGGACTCTAAACCTGTGAAAAAATCAGCAATGGCTGTAATACTTACCTTCAATCAGGAGCCACCCATGCAGTACCTCTTCTTCACCACAAGATGTCGTCTGCGCCACTTAGCCCAAAAACTATAAGTGTAGGGTGTGTCATGTTGCATGATGCTATCTGCATCACTGAGGACCACCTATCCTAGAGATGAGGTTAAAACTTAAAGGACCCTGCCATGCAGCATCACGTGACTGACCTGAAGACTTTGGAAAGGTCATGTATAAAAAAATAGCATGAAATATATGTAGCAATGACTCACGGTGGAGCTGCTGGTTTAAGCGGGTCTGTTACCTTCACTCTGCTTCCCTCTGTTTCACCGGCACCGGGTCTAGGGTTCCGTTGAGTTTACCTCTGGACGACACACGCACCAACACTGGAGTACTTTTCAATGCTTTATTAAACACTTGACTTAGGAAATAGCAGGAAAGAGGCGGAAAGGAAACTGCAGAAGAAACTCAAAAACATCTTCTTGTAGGGTTCTTTTGACAAATGTCCTGGCAGAATACAGATATTGTATGGAATGCACTCCCCTCGTGGGACACACTCCTTGCTCGTCTGGATAGGCCTCTCTCACTAGTAGGGATGAGCTTCGAGTTCGAGTCGAACTCATGTTCGACTCGAACATTGGCTGTTCGCAAGTTCGCCGAACAGCGAACAATTTGGGGTGTTCGCAGCAAATTCGAATGCCTCGGAACACCCTTTAAAAGTCTATGGGAGAAATCAAAAGTGCTAATTTTAAAGGCTAATATGCAAGTTATTGTCATAAAAAGTGTTTGGGGACCTGGGTCCTGCCCCAGGGGACATGGATCAATGCAAAAAAAGTTTTAAAAACGGCCGTTTTTTCAGGAGCAGTGATTTTAATAATGCTTAAAGTCAAACAATAAAAATGTAATATCCCTTTAAATTTCGTACCTGGGGGGTGTCTATAGTATGCCTGTAAAGGGGCGCATGTTTCCTGTGTTTAGAACAGGAAAAATTACATTTTGAAGGAAAAAACCCATTTAAAACTACCCGCGGCTATTGCATTGCCGACAATACACATAGAAGTTCATTGATAAAAACGGCATGGGAATTCCCCAAAGGGGAACCCCGAACCAAAATTTTAAAAAAAAAATGACGTGGGAGTCCCCCTAAATTCCATACCAGGCCCTTCAGGTCTGGTATGGATATTAAGGGGAACCCCGGCCAAAATTTAAAAAAAAAATGGCTTGGGGTTCCCCCTAAATTCCATACCAGACCCTTCAGGTCTGGTATGGATTTTAAGGGGAACCCCGCGCCAAAAAAAAAAAAAAAACCGGCGTGGGGTCCCCCCAAAAATCCACACCAGACCCTTATCCGAGCACGCAACCTGGCAGGCTGCAGGAAAAGATGGGGGGATGAGAGTGCGGCCCCCCCCTCCTGAACCGTACCAGGCCACATGCCCTCAACATTGGGAGGGTGCTTTGGGGTAGCCCCCCAAAACACCTTGTCCCCATGTTGATGAGGACAAGAGCCTCATCCCCACAACCCTGGCCGGTGGTTGTGGGGGTCTGCGGGCGGGGGGCTTATCGGAATCCGGAAGCCCCCTTTAACAAGGGGACCCCCAGATCCCGCCCCCCCGTGTGAAATGGTAAGGGGGTACTTACCCCTACCATTTCACTAAAAAACTGTCAAAAATGTTAAAAATGACAAGCCTGCTGACTTCCTGTTTGTAAGACCGCTGGCTTCTATCCCTCTCCTAAGCTCAGCCAGCGGTCTGAAATGCCCAGTTGTAGTTCAATCCACAGGGAGCAGGGAGTTCTATTTCCTGTAGTGGGCGGAGGGCATCTCACAGCCCCCGGTCTGTGCCGCCCATGGTGGTGGTCTCCTCCTCCTCTCTCCTTCCTCTTCCTCCTCTCTCCTCCCTCTTCCTCCTCTCTCCTCCCTCCTCCTCCTCTCTTCTCCCTCTTCCTCCTCTCTCCTCCCTCCTCCTCCTCTCTCCTTCCTCTTCCTCCTCTCTTCTCCCTCTTCCTCCTCTCTCCTCCCTCCTCCTCCTCTCTCCTCCATCCTCCTCCTCCTCTCTCCTCCCTCCTCCTCCTCTTATCTCCCTCCACTTCCTCTGCTCCTGCCAGTCAATGGAAAAAGACACACCCGCCGCTCCTGGTGGGACCAGGAAGCCTAATGATCCAGTAGGGGCTCGCCTCCGCACACAATTCATTTAGAAGAAATGGCCGCACACCACTGTAAATCAAAATCCTTCTTATTTGGACGTCCCAAAAACGACAGGAATCAGAATGCTGGGTAGACACATTTCACATACTTCACGTGTGCTTAGTCAATACCTAATGACTAAGTAATGACTAAGTGCACATGAAGTGTGCGAAACGCGTCTACCCAGCATTCTGATTGCTGTAGTTTTTGGGATGTCCAAATAAAAAGGATTTTGATTTTCTAAATTCGTGCTCCTGCCAGTCTCCGCCGCTCCACTCCGCCAAACCCTCCCCGCCGCCAGCCGCCCACCTGCTATCTCCATGCATAGCCTGATCATTATCAGATGACCGGATGACACAGCATGGGTGACAGGTATTGTATGCCAGAACACCGATCACTGTAATCTCCCGCCGGCATTGTGATTGACATTGAACTGTGGCGGGAGATCACAGTGATCAGTTTTCTCACATACAATACCTGTCACAGCCAGAGATCCATGCTGTGTCATCCGGTGATTTGTGCTAACGATCCCGCTATGCACTGGTAGGTCACCGATGAGCTACACTTGGGGGTCACTGATGAGCTGCACTGGGGGGCCACTGATGAGCTGCACTGGGGGGCCACTGATGAGCTGCACTGGCTGGCCACTGATGAGCTGCACTGGGGGGCCACTGATGAGCTGCACTGGGGGGCCACTGATGAGCTGCACTGGGGGGCACTGATGAGCTGCACTGGGGGGCCACTGATGAGCTGCACTGGGGGTCACTGATGAGCTGCACTGGGGGGGCCACTAATGAGCTGCACTGGGGGGCCACTAATGAGCTGCACTTTGGCCAATGATGAGCTGCACTGGGGGCCACTGATGAGCTAAACTGGGGCCACTGATGAGCTGAACTGGGGGGCCACTGACGAGCTGCACTGGGGGGCCACTAATGAGCTACACTGGGGGCCACTGATGAGCTACACTGGGGGCCACTGATTAGCTACACTGGGGGCCAGTGATGAGCTGCACTGGGGGCCACTGATGAGCTGCACTGGGGGCCACTGATGAGCTACACTGGGGGCCACTGATGAGCTACACTGGGGGCCACTGATGAGCTGCACTGGGGGGCCAATGATGAGCTGCACTGGGGGCCACTGATGAGCTGCACTGGGGGCTACTGATGAGCTGCACGGGGGGCCACTGATTGCTGTTAGAACGATCTTAAAGCTGCAGCAGGAGCAATATTTCTAATACTGAATTACAGTGTGTATAATATATAGTTATGGGATGTGTCTACAGTTCAGTAAGGATTACATAAAGTAAGTAAGGGCAATATGATTACCTCCTGTTGTGGCTGGAGTGGAGAGAACAGACATGCTTTTCATTTATAAGGGGCTGTAACCTATTATACCGTGTGTTATGTATGGCTTGCTGACTGCAGAATGAGGGGTATGATTTATGTTGAAGTGGGAGAGTTCATATTTACATGTACAAGCCTAGTGTACCTTCCAATCCCAAGGATTCATGGGAAATGTAGGCTGATCACAGTCAAAGAGAGAACAGAGGATATAATGAAATTCCTGTTCTTAGAGATCCTCCCTGCTAGAAAAGATGATGCATTTTTTGAATCACAGAGCTGACTTCCTGAAAATTCAATCAGTCATATCTCTTAAACTGTAAGAAATTTCACAAATGTAATAACTGTTTAGTGTTTTGTGTGTGGGGGGTGTACTAATGGGAGATTTTTTGTAAATCCCGGAGTTCTGCTTTAAAGGATAAGTATTCTTTACCACTGCCCTTGCCCATCCTAGATGTATACTTACCAGAAATCTCACAGCTGTGTCCTAGCACAATGTTCACAAATTGCCCAAATCCTTTATGCCAGAATTGTAGGTGAGTAGGAGGTCTATGGGGATTAATTATATTGCATGGTTTGTGGAAAACGATTCTGGCCATGGGATACGAGTGTCACTGTGGTATTCAGGTAAGTGGGACTTGTAAGTTTTACAAAACTCTTTAAAGCCCAACTGCAGCATCATATACAGTATATAACCCTCTCCAGGCTCAAATGTTGCCCCACGCGTCCTCCTCCATGGTCCATTGCTAGTCAACTGCCTGTAAGCCCCTGACATTAGGGACTCATTCTCTGAGGGCCAGTCTCCAAGCCACCCTGCAAGACAATACTGCGAAGAGTGTCAAAAAGGAGGAAAAGGATGGGATGTCACATGACAGAACCAAAGACCCCAGAGTCAACTTTCAAACACAATCCATAATTTATATTGTAATGGATTTCCCTTCCTAAAAAGCTGTTACATTAATGTAGAAGAAGAATCAGCTCGGTAAGACAGCAAAAAAATATATTACAAGGTGCAGAAGGCTAGTGAGACACATTAGACCATCTAGGAGAAATATACATCAAATAAATGTCATGTTGGTCTCCGGCAACTCAGAATTTCATTCTGATAAATGATGTGCTGGTTTTTGTATTGGGAAACATTGTCCTATGGAAATATAGACTTACCCAGAAAAATTGGCATTAACCTGTGCCACTTTGCCGACGTATATTGGCGTGAGCCGGTCGACAAAGTGGCACAGGTACACAAAACAACGTACCCGTACGTCGCTCGCGGCCGTGGGCCGGGGGTGCCGGTGGCGTTTGGATTCGTTGCAGAACCGATCAATCTTCAATATCTTTGATCTGATCAGATCTATACTAGCGTCCCCAGTAGTTTAGGGTTCATAAAAATGCAGCGTTAATGGGATACCTGCTAGCACCTGCGTTTAGCCCCTCCGCCCAGCCCAGCCCACCCAAGTGCAGTATCAATCGATTACTGTCACTTACAAAACACAAAACACATAACTACAGCGTTCGCAGAGACAGGCCTGATCCCTGGGAACGTTAACAGTTTTTTTGGTAGCCATTGAAGCAGTCGCTGACAATCAGGTGCTCTTTTTTCCTGTGAGTTTCACTAGTGTACCAGTAAATTTAGAGGCCATAATGTCCAATCAAAGATACACTAGTGAAGAGGCCTACACGTTTCTGAGCATGACAGATGAGAGTGAAGAGGAAGTCACCCATCTGTCAGATTAAGGCTCAGAATACGATCCAGTAGACAGCAGCGGCACCCTGACAGATAGCTCTGACGACGGAGTAGTGGTCCCTGCCAAGGTCAGGCATACCCGACCCCATTCTTATTCTGTTGTTGAGGTGCAAGAAATCGCAGGGTTCTCGTATGGAGCAGAGAGCCAGTACTAGTGATGCTCATCTTTCTGGTGAACTGGCAAGTACCAGCGGCTTAGTACAACCTGGTTGTACATCCAGCACTGCAGTATCAGGTGGTGACGTGGCGAGTCCCATAAGTGCAGTTCAAGCTGGTGTGGTGGCAAGCACAAGTAGTGTCCCGCAGCCACCAAGAAGACAAACACAGGCCCGTCAAGCCCTTCCTGCTGCATTTGCCAATCCTAATTGGGGGCCCACCACTTCTGCAGCACCCGTACTTCCCCCATTCCCTGGCCAACCTGGAATTCAGGTGGAAACAGTTGACTTTACATCACTTGATTTTTATTCACTGTTTTTCATGGAATATCTCTATAGATCTATTATGGACCAAAGCAATTTGTATGCTGTTCAATTCATCACCGCTAATCGCCAGTTGACCCTTGCCAGAGATTGGAGACCTATCACCGTCTCCGAATTTAAGTCCACTTACCCAATTTACCATATGCCCATGTTCTCTGCCTCCATGACCAGGGCACGATACGAGCAGATCTTGCGATTTATGCACTTCAACGACAATGAACTCTGTCGTCCTTGGGGTGACCCTGAATACGATCGGCTCCACAAAATTTGGCCCCTCGTAAACCACTTCAATCAACAGTTTGCAGCCTTGTTTACTCCCAAGTTATCTGTGTTGATGAGTCCCTGATTACGTTTTCTGGCCGCTTGTCATTCAAACAGTATCTTCCCAGCAAGCGTGCCAGATATGGGGTCAAGATGTATAAGCTCTGTGACAGGGCAACAGGCTCTACATATAGTTTTATGGTTTACAAGGGAAAAGATAGTCACGTGGAGCCAGAGATCTGCCCAAACTACATAGGGAGCGCTGGTAAGATTGTGTGAGACTTGGTGTCACCCTTATTCGGAAAGGGGTACCACTTGTATGTGGTCAATTATTACACAAGCCACTTTTTAGTCACTTGATTGATCATGGAATTGCCGCATGTGGCACCGTGCAATCTAATCGCCGGGGCTTACCCCAGCGGCTTGAAGATTCCCATCTTAGGCTGGGGGAGAGAGCCTGCATGAGAGGTAATAATTTGCTCGCAATGAAGTGGAGGGATTCACAAATTGTTTTCGTTCTGTCCTCCCTTCACGCAGATACGACAGTCCAAATTCCTGCGGCAACTGGTGTTGAGAAACCCCTCTGTGTCCACGAATACAACCTTAATATGGGAGGGGTGGACCTCAACGACCAGTTGATGGCGCCGTACTTAATTGCCTGTGTAGCGCTGGTAGATTTGCGATCTACCATATGTTAGGTAAATTTAGTACCTTGTTCGTTAGATAGGTTAGGTTTGCCTCTGTTCCAGCTTGGCTGACGTTGTGTGTGTTTCCATACTGACTGGTGGGTGTCGCTGTTATCACTGGTCAGTGTTGGAAAGGCAACGTGTTGAAGCGTATGGATGCTCTTCTGTCCCGGAGACAACTCGGTGGAGGTGGTCCTCCGAGATGCATTCTGGGCGAGGGTATTTATGGGGCAGACGCCATATTCAAGGGTCGTTTTGCAGCCACCTGCTGGCCCTCCTGGCCGACAGGTAAGCGTTAGAGAGCAATCTCGTGGTCCTCCGTTCCGATTTTACTAAGTACAGGGGGTCCCCTAGTTACAAACATCCGACTTACAAACAACTCCTACTTACAAACAGAGGGAGACAACAGGAAGTGAGAGGAAATCTACCCCTAGGAAGGGAAATTCACTCCTGTAAGAGCTATTATGGAGAAAAGGTACCTCCACTGATGCTTTATCACCAAGGCTTGTTTCCACAATAACCCAAAATTTTCAAAATCCAATTGTCATTGGGACAGAAAGTGAGGTGAAATCTTCTGAACAGGGGCACACACAGCAAAACAAATGTTACAGGGGTGTTAACCCTTCCCTATGCTATCCAAAAAGCTTAAACATCGTTTTATTGGCTGGAGCTACACTTAAAATATGTACCTGTTCCGACTTACAAACAGATTCAACTTAAGAACAAACCTACAGTCCCTAACTTGTTTGTAACCCGGGGACCCCCTGTATTTTCACCTTTTATAATGTTGATTATGTAGCGCACTACCTTAAGGGCCGCAGGTAAACTGGGATCCCCACCCTGCACAGCCAGGCACACCCAATCTTCACCAGCACCTTAGAGACAGAAAACAGTCTGTAGCTTTGTTTTTGTTATTTATTTGAGGGTTAATAACTTGGATAGGGATGGGAGGTTATGGAATGCCCACTCAACTTCAACAACTTTAGGGACATCTTCCGATACACAGTCTTTATATACAGTCTCTATATACAGTCTCCTCTTCCTCAGCCATCTGCACACACTTGGTTTCTGCTGGCTCACTCTTTTAGGAGAACTTACAAGGCAGCCCATCACAGGCAGGAACTTGCAGTCCCTTAACAGCAGTACACTGGAGTGACACAGCTTAGACTTTCTCCTTCACATCCATTCTGTGGTCACTGATCCCAGCACCACATTTTCAGGCAATGCCAACCCTCCTGGCTGCATCTGCCCCTTTACACCAGTCCACCCAACTGACTCCTCACCAGCCCACCCGGCTGACTCTACAGGAGATCTCCCAGGGAAGGGGTGTAGACTTGGCACAATGCGGTCCTCAGGGAGAACTTGCTACACATGTCTTCCCCCATATAAATCCTTAGTAGTGCTGCTTTATACTGTCCTCCCACTTGCTCCCATGCCTCCAGGAAGGGCATTCTCCATGTGTTGTGGCAGGATCCTTCCAGCATCTGAGCCCCGGCCCAAGGCCCCCCACCCCAGACAAGGAGGTACCATATCTCACCGGACTAGCCTGCTGGCATGGCTCATGCCTATTTATGAGGTAAGCCTTGCCCCCTTTGAGCCCTCTATTGGGGATTGGCTGAGGCCCTCATAAATATTCCAAACAGCTCCTCCTAACTTCCACCCACTAGCTCCAGAAGTTTCTACAACCTTCTAGAAACAGGGGGAGGCACCAGAGGAGCTGAACCCTGACCCAGATTCACAGCTCAGGCTTAGCCCTGAGCCAAACTAAATTTGCCTACACTAACAGACCTACACTACAAACCTACACTACCAACTAGCACAGGGTGCTACAACTATGCATGCTTTGTGATATTTTTTTTTCCACTAAACAACATTTAAAAATTGTTAAACTCAATCTCTGAAATGCTCTAACTAGAAATGAAGAAACTGTATTTCCGAAGAAGCTACCACAGTCTGTTACAACCCTGTGTGGACGTGTCAGCAAGTTTTACCGACATTTTTAAAGGTCAGAATTACAGCAGCAGTGGCTGTGAACCATGCGTGAACAGTGCATGGTTTTGCTATATTCCTGCCTGGGCATGTTAGAGAGCGGTAGAGTCTTTTTTAAAGATCAGAATCACAACAGTGCATGTTGTGAATAATGCATATTTGCGTTAAAACACATGGTGGCAGCTACCGCATTTTAAGAGGTATCTGCTCAGTTGACCTGCCCCAGTGAGGCCTACCTTTAATCTGCTGGTGCTAAATTTTGTCCAGTGTGCTAAAACATTTCTGTGGAGGGTGAGGCTGAGAATGTGTATGTTACATGAGGAATCAAGGAGTCTGTATCGCTGTAGAAGTGGATGAGCTGTAGAGTGTATCTTAGCAAAAATGAAAACTTGTTCAAGGGAATGCTTGAAACTCGACTTAACGCTTCGACTTAAACTCGACTTATGAATAAAAAAAAAAGAAAAGAAATAAACAAATAGAAACAATAAGCCAATCACACAATCAGGAAATTAGTTATATAGGAGTTTTCTGTATACTAGTGATGAAGTGATTGGCTCCAGGTTGCCACATTGCAGGGAAGCAACTTTTTAAAAAATTTGTAGTCACTGCAAAGTAAAATGGAAAATAAAATAAAATTAAAGTGTATATCTAGCCAAAATGTTGTTTTATTTATTTATTTATTTTTAATCAGATTCTTTTTACTTTCTTTTGCGATTTACAACAATACAAACACATTATACATAAAACATCACAATGCATCCCATAAAACATCACAAATACTACATTAAAAAAAATTTTTTTTTTAAATAAGTCACAGAGGTAAGACCCTTAGTTGTAGAACCTCAACTGAAGAAAATTGAACCCTTATGCCGCGTACATACGATCGGTTTTCTCGTCGGAAAAAGATATGACGGCTTTTCCGATGGGATACTGCTCAAGTTTGCCTTGCATACATACGGTCACGCAAAAATTCGCTGAAATTACAACCGTCAAGAACGCGGTGACGTACAACACTATGATGAGACGGGAAAATGAAGTTCAATGCTTCCAAACATGCGTCGAATTGTTTCCGAGCATGCGTAGGGATTTTGCGCGTTGGAATTGCCACAGACTATCGCATTTTCGTATAGCAACTTTTCCCAGCTGAAAAATTAAGAGCATGCTCTCAATCTTTTACTGGCTGGAATTGGGCCAGCAAAAGACTGATGGAGCATACACACGGTCGCATTTTCCGACGAGAAACTCTCATCGGTCTTTTGCGGGCTGAAATTCCGATCGTGTGTACGCGGCATTATGGTTTGGAGCAATTGAAGAAATTTAAAAAAACTATTAGACTGCAGAGAAAACTCTCCCCTCAACTCTTCGAAGGTTATGAGGAGACCATTCTCATACAGCTGAATTAGAGTAGTTACTCCAGATCTTTGCCATCTCTGAAAACCCTGAAGGGTCAAAAGTTTGGGAAGTCTATCGTTACCCTATATAGGGGTATATCTGGTAGGATAGGAGAACTCCATCATTTTCTTAACTGTATCCCACATTTTACACATTAACTTGATAGTAGGTATAGCGATAAGCAAAACACCCCCCAGTGCCCCCTCCAATACCTGTAGTGGTGGCCAACCATTAATTGCATGAGAGAAAAGACGCTGAGCAAATAAAGATAACTGCCCAGAGTCCCATCCCGGTTGGGAACTGCTAATCCCCCAGCATTTTTGGGGTGTTGTAGAACCTCCAATTTTATTTGTTTCACCATATTAAAAGAGAAGTATGGGTTTGGGGGTTATTGCAGTTTTATACTTACCTAGGTGGATGCAGCATCGGACCGATGCTGCATTTGTCCCCCGGCGCCTCTACACTAAGAACCAACCGATTGAACATCGCTGATGGCTCAGTTCTCTCAGCTCCCCGAGCAGAGAGCTGCTGTCTGTCAATCAGCAGCTCTCCTGCTCAGCTCCTCCACGCTCACTGAGAGGCTAAGATGGCTATCAGTCCAGGCACCTGGTGGATCCAGACACCCAGAGTTGGGATGACACGGTGCCTGGACTGATATTGGTGACACCGGGCAGAGAACGGACTTCAGCCCGCTCTCTGCTGAAAACGGGTCGCAGGATGCAAAACGGATTGCACTCCTGTGACCCATAGGAGAAGCTCAGCCAAACAAAGTCAGATTGTACTTCTCCTTTAAGTGCCTGAATATACTATTGATCTTAGTAAAAATCCATAGGGGTAGCCAAACAGGAGCATTATGTGAAAAATACAAAAGCTGAGGCATCCATATCATCTTAAGTAGATTAATATGGCCGACTAACGATAAGGGAAACTTATTCCAGATTTTACTTTGGGTTTGAAATCTAGAGAGTAGTGGAACTATGCTGTCTGAAATATACAAGTGCGGAAAATGAAAAATAGTTTTTATTATTATTATTCAGGATTTATATAGCGCCAACAGTTTACGCAGTGCTTTACAATATAAAAGGGAGACAATACAGTTATAATACAATAAAATACAAGAGGATTAAGAGGGCCTTGCTCAGAAGAGCTTACAATCTAATAGGGTGGGGCAGGTGGTACAAAAGGTTGTAACTGTGGGGAATGAGCTGGTGGAAGTGGTAGGAGATTAGTTGGAGACGTGATAGGCTTTCCTGAAGAGATGAGTTTTCAGGGATCGCCTGAAGGTAGCAAGAGTAGGGGATAGCCGGATAGATGGAGGTAGCGAGTTCCAGAGGATGGGAGAGGCTCTGGAAAAAACCTGGAGATGAGCATGGGAGGAGGAGATGAGAGAGCTTGAAAGCAGGAGGTCTTGAGAAGAGCGGAGAGGTCGATTTGGGTGATATTTGGAGACAAGATTGGTGTTGTAGCTCGGGGCAGAGTTGTGAATGGCTTTGCATGTTGTGGTTAGTATTTTGAATTGAATTCGCTGGGTGATTGGGAGCCAGTGTAGGGATTGGAGTAGAGGGTTGGCAGACACTGAGCGGTTGGTAAGGTGCATAAGTCTGGCAGCAACATTCATGATAGACTGAAGAGGGGATAGCCTATGGAGAGGTAAGCCAATGAGAAGGGAGTTGCAATAGTCAAGGCGAGAGATAACGAGGGAGTGAATGAGGAGCTTGGTGGTTTCATTTGTTAAAAAGGGGCAAATTTTAGAGATGTTATGGAGGTGAATTCTACAAATGTTTGACAACGATTGGACGTGGGGCTGAAATGACAAGTCAGAATCTAGGATTACACCTAGTGCAACATAGGTGGTGCAACATCCATGCTGATATGTCAGTTATTAAGTTAGTAATGCGAGAGGAGACTGAAGGAGTGAGGTGAGGAGTAGACAGATAGATTTGGGTGTCATCAGCGTATAAGTGGTATTGGAAGCCATGGGCAGTTATTAAGTGACCAAGGGAGGAGGTGTAGATAGAGAAGAGAAGGGGTCCAAGAACCGAGCCTTGGGGGACCCCCACAGAAAGGGGCAATGGAGAGGAGGAGACAGAGTTGTAGGTGACACTGAAGGAGCGCTGTGATAAATAGGCAGAGAACCAGGATAGAGCAGAATCTCGGAGGCCAAGGGAATGTAGTTTTTTGAGAAGGAGCGGGTGGTCAACAGTATCAAAGGCCGCAGAGAGGTCAAGTAGTAGGAGTATGGAGTACTGGCTGTTGGTTTTAGCAGTTAGTAAATCGTTAGTGAGTTTTAGTAAGGCAGTTTCCGTGGAGTGCTGCGAGCGAAAGCCAGGCTGTAAGGGGTCAAGAAGGTTATTTTCATTGAGGTAGGAGCTAAGACGGTTGTAGACTAAGCGTTCTAGAAGTTTAGAGGTGAATGGGAGCAATGAGATGGGTCTTAAGTTGTTCAGGTCGGTAGGGTCCAGTGAGGGCTTTTTAAGAATGGGAGTGATCTGCGCATGTTTTAGAGGGGAGGAGAAGATGCCACTAGAGATGCCACTAGATTGAAGATGTGGGTGAGGGAGCATAGGATAGAAGAGGGTGACCGTAGTAGTTGTGAGGGAACAGGATCCAAGGGACAATTGGTTAGGTGGGCATCCGAGAAAATTTTTTTAACCTCTTCCGTAGTAGCCAATTCAAAAGACGAGAGTGTTGAATGTGCTGCTAGGCAAGGTATGTTGGGTGGGGAAGACGTACGCACAGTGGAGATGTCCTCATGAATTGTATCGATCTTGTCTTTGAAGTGATTGGCAATCTTTTGGGCAGTGAGTGAGTTAGTGGGTAGAGGGGGTGGTGGACGAAGCAGAGTTAAAGGTTGAGAAGAGCCGACGGGGACTGGATGACAAGGAATTAATAAGAGAGACAAAGTAGGCTTGTTTGGTAGCATGGAGGCATGAATTGTATTTTAGAAGGGCAGATTTATATAGGGTGAAGTCTTGCAGGCATTTGGTTTTACGCCACAGTCGTTCAAGAGCACGGCAATGTCTATTGAGATTTCTAGTGTTGTCAGTTTGCCAGGGTTGTAACGGTCGGGGCCTGATTCTGCATGTGCTTAGAGGAGCAAGTGCATCTAGTGATGATGAGAGTGACTGTTGTAGACAGAGGTGGCCAGGTCAGGACAGGACAGGGGAGAGATTATGTCATATAGGAGGTCAGTAGCAGAATAGAGAAGAGAAGGGTTAAAGTGGCGAAGGTTTCTACAAGTAATTGTTTTCTGCTTGGAGGGATGGGTGGTTGGAGGCAAGGATACAGTGAAAGTAATGAGGTTGTGATCAGATAGAGGAAAGGGGATGTTGGTGAGGTTGCCAGGGTTGCAGAGATGGGAGAATACAACGTCAAGGGTATTACTATTGGAGTGAGTGGAAGTATGTGTCCATTGGGTTAGGTCAAAAGATGAGGTTAAGTCGAGAAGTTTAGCTGTAGTTGGGCTGTTAACATTGACAGCAATGTTAACGTCACCAAGAATAATGGTGGGTATTTCAGAGGAGAGAAAGTAGGGTAGCCAGGCAGCAAAGTCATCAAGAAAGCGCGATACCAGCTCCCAATAGGGGTGCTGTGACGGGAAAAAGGGCCCTATATGTATGTTTATATAACTAAAGTTCTATCTATTTCTATACCTATGCAACTTTATTTGAATTTAATCCAATGACAAACTGTTGGTTGTTAACGTATAGTTTCTTTTTGAATATCTTATGTTTTAAATGTAATCATAACGTCGTTGCACGACGTACAATACCTAAATTGTACCTTGTATTTTCTTGTGAAAAATCAATAAAATTATTTGAAAGAGAAAAAAAAAAAAAAAAAGAAAGCGCGATACCGGTCCTGGAGGCCTATAAATTGCTGCAATCCTCAGAGAAATGGGAGAAAACAGACGAATACAGTGCATCTCGAAAGAAAAGAGGGATAGAGAGGGAGGGACAGGAAGGACTTGGAAGGTGCTTTGTGGGGATAGAAGGAAGCCAACTCCACCTCCTTTCTGTCTGTTGGGTCTGGGGGAGTGAGTCCAATGGAGACCACCATGGGAGAGGGCAGCAGGAGAAGCTGATGGCGAGTATGTTCAAGCCATGAGAGATGAAGAGGTCATGTACAGATGTTAGCTTGTTACAGATGGAGCGGGCGTTCCAAAGAGAGATTGGTGGGGTGCTTTGAGAAAGCAGGGGGATAGAAATTAAACTGAGTGGATTGCGGTGGTTGCCAGAGGGGGAGGGGTATTGGATATGTGGCTTGCATTTGGAAAATGGAGGACCAGGATTAGGAGAAATGTCACCTGAGACTAGGAGAAGGAGGAGGGCAAGGAAGGCAAGGTGGGAGTGGGATGTGCATGATCGCACGTGTCTAGTTATACCCAGTTACTTTATGGAAGACACTACCCTAAGATGAGACACAGTAGATGGTAAAAAATCTGGCAGGGACTCCAGAGTTAATAGCATAGATTTCTCCCAGTTTATATCAAACCCAGAAAAACTGCCAAACTCTTCAACTTATTTCATTACTGCCAGCAGAGATGAACGAATATTGGTTAGGAACAAAAGAACATTGTCGGCATATAACAATATCTTTTCCTCCATACTACCTCTAATCTAAAAATGTTGTTTTATTTGTTTTAAATAGAGCAAGGAAGGAATAGAACTCTCGTGTGTGTGTGTTTTTTTTTTTTTTTGCTATCAAAGTATCTAGACACTTGGATACTATGGGGAGGATTTACTAAAACTGGAGCACTCAAAATCTGGTGAAGCTGTGCATGGTAGCCAATCAGCTTCTAACTTCAGCTTGTTCAATTAAAGGGGTGCTAGCGTTTAAAGGTATTTTACCTTCATACAATCTATGCATGAAGGTAAGAAAACATTCTGTGTGCAACGCCCCTAGCCCCCCCAATCCTTACCTGAGCTCCCTCTTTCCGGCAATGTTCACAATAGCCTCGGCTGTCCCGGGACTCTCCCTCCTCACTGGCTAAGATAGCAGTGGGAGCCCATTAGCTCCCACTGCTGCAAATCACAGCCAATGAGCCAATTAGGAGAGAGTGGGAAGCGGGGGGGGGCGAGCCGTGGCTCGATGTGTCTTATGGATGCATAGAGCAATGGATCGGGAGTGAGCACGCAGCTGTGCCCCAAGGCAAGCGTCCTTCTCTGGGAGCACTGCTCGAGGGGGAGGAGCCAGGAGCGCCAGCGGGGGGACCCGAAAAGAAGATTGGAGCTACTTTTTGTAGCAGGTAAGTGTAACACGTTTAAAAAAATAAAATAAATGAAGCTTTAATACCACTTTAAGCTTTGACAATAAAACCTGAAAGCTTATACTATGTAGAGCTGCACCAGAGTTTGCACGCTCAAGTTTTAGTAAATCAACCCCCTTATATTTGGTGGCAACAGGTTTCACCAAGCAGGAAATGAGGGTACATTTTCAACAGCAACAGTATAGTCGGGGAAGGCTAGACCACCTATCAGATTTATTTCTATCTATCTGTGTGCCGGTTTTAAGTTTAAATTACTCTATTTATTGGCGCATAACACGCACTTTTTCACCCTGAAAATCGGGTGCAAATAGTGTGTGCGAGTTATACGAAGATATTGCAACTTGAGATGCCTAGGAGGGAACGGGGAGGGGGGCAGGACAAGCGCAGTCAGATTACATACAGTGAGAATCTCCTGTTTACTCAGCGGCCTCTGTAATAGGAAGTCCCATCTCCTGGGCCGGCATTGGACCAGTGTTCTGTCTATCATAGAAGCCGGTCCAGGAGGCGGGACTTTGAAATTAGACATTTTTGCAATTTGTTTAGTAACGAATTGAAATTCGGACGAATTTTGCATCTTTCGGACATTCGGATGCATTATAAAAAAATAACGAATTTCAACTAATACGAAAGAAATCATAGCGGATATAACGAATGAATTCGACATGATTCGGTAATTCGTTAAAGACAGGGGCGGACTGACCAGTCGGTCCAATCGGACATGGACCGAGGGCCCGGCCGCTAAAGGGGGCCCGCCAGTGCCACCTGCTGGACCCTTTAGGGCTGGTGATTTCCAGTTAATTTATGCATAATAAAATCGAGAGATTTCAAAACCATACCCCCGCTGCTACTAAGAGGGGTTATAACATTTTCCTGGGCCCCATCATGTCTACAGAGGGGCCCAGGAGGTGAGCGCAGCAGTCGGACTATTTCTCCTTTTTCGGGCGCATGTAGAAAAAGCCGCACCGCACATTGCTCTGCTAGTTAATTAGTTCCGGCTGCCGCTGCCCACTACCTTCAATGGCGGAGTGATACGACGAGGCTCCGCCTCCCGTTTTCAGGTGCCGACTGCCAAGACTGAGGTGAGGCGACAGGCGGCTCAGTGGATGAGAGAGAGCAAGAACCTGGGGGACAGCGTGGCTGCACCTGCACTGCAGAGTGAGTGGAGAACAGAGGATAGAATCCTCACTGTCTCACTTGGGCTTACACACAGCATAGCAGCAGGTCATGATTATCAGCATTATGATACTCAGGCAGGCAGCACAGTCAGCATATGTTCTGTCACGGATCTGTCACAGTGTGTCATATTGTTGTTTGGTGCTGACTTTGTTATGCCTGTACTGGGTTAAAGTTTGTAATATACAGTACAGGCATAAATTAACAAAGTCAGCACCCAAAAGCCATGCAACACTGTGACAGATCCATGACAGAGCACATGCTGACTGTGCTGCCTGCGCAATTTTCATAATGCTGATAATCATAAGCAGTGTGATGTTACTTTACACTTGCGTTTGGGGGGGCAGTAAACATGTGCCCCCGAACCACCCCCCTTAACCACTTCCTGTCCAGCAACATACTGGTACATTGCTTGATTGGAAGGGTGATATCTTGATCATTGCTGCAGCAATGATCAAGATATCATTTTTTAGCCCCAACAAGTCTGCACAAAGTAAAAGTAATCCTAGTTGCTAAGAAACCCCTGGATTACTTTTACAGGCAGTGGAAGGGGGTTCCACCACCGTCCCGCCATCACCTTTTTACTGGGCTCTCCCGTGCCATCAGGGGTCCCATTAAGGATGTGAGCAGCAACATCCAGTTCCTGGGACACAGTATGCGTGCATATGTAAACATGGACAAATCTAAAGGGGTTGGATCAGGGGAGGAGCCTAGGATGGGGTCAAGGGCGAGGTTAAAAGGGGCCCTGTCAGGTAAGCTGTATGGGGCACCATGATTTCTAACAGTGGCCCTGTGCTTACCGCTGTCACCCGATGTCCCGCCTCTTTTGATAGATGTCTCACTGGTCCAATGCCAGGACATGTGATGTCTAACAAAGGAGGCGGGACATCCGATGACAGCGGTCACCAGGTTTCACAGCAGGAGTTACCCACTCTGTGTGATCCGGCGGCTATCCCCCATGCACTGATCAGGCTGCATGGAGGGGGCACTCTAGGTGAGGCTGCATGGAGGGGGCACTCTAGGTGAGGCTGCATGGAGGGGGCACTCTGGGTGAGGCTGCATGGAGGGGGCACTCTGGTGAGGCTGCATGGAGGGGGCACTCTGGTGAGGCTGCATGGAGGGGGCACTCTGGTGAGGCTGCATGGAGGGGGCACTCTGGTGAGGCTGCATGGAGGGGCACACTGGTAGAGCTGTATTGAGGGGCACTGGTGAGACTGCATTGAGGGGCACTGTTGAGGCTGCATTGAGAGGCACTGGTGAGGCTGCATTAAGGGGCACTGGTGAGGCTGCATTGATGGGCACTGATCAGGCTCCATTCATGGGCACTGGTGAAGCTGCATTCATGGGCACTGGTGAGGCTGCACTGATTGGCACTGCTGAGTCTGCGCTGATTGGAATTGGTGAGGCTGCATTGAGAGGCACTGGAGAGGCTGCAAACCTTCTAGATTTACCGTCCCGGATAGGGAAAAGATCACTACTTCCCTCCAAGCACCTCCCTCACCTCAGCAAACAGTGCCCAAAATAGTGGAAGAGGAGAGGACACACCAGCCAGGGTGCCAGCCAGCCACCCACCCACAGCAGCGCCAGGGTGCGTGCCACCCAACCACCCACGGTGACCCACCCACAGCAAGGCCAGGGTGCCAGTCACCCACTCACGGTGACCCACCCACAGCAGGGCCAGGATGCCAGCTAGCCACCCACGGTGACCCACCCAAACCAGGGAGCCAGCCAACCACAGAGGATGCGGGAACCAGCCACAGCTACAGTACCCATAGTTAAGGTAAGAGGAGCTCTACACAGTGCCAATTTTATTTCTACTTTGTGAGGGGTTGGGGCAGGGGTGAGAGTCATGGCGAAAGGAGGGGGTCCTGTGAGGACCAGAGTGAATGAGGGTGTTCACTGTACACTCTGGTAGAAAGAGGCTCCCCTCCAGGTCCCATTATACTCCTTTGTAGTCTGAAATAGGTCCTGGAGGGGGGTCTCTCTCTCTAACAGAGACTCTCTAATGGACACTGTTAGCGAGAGACCCCCCTCCAGGTCCCATTAAAAAAAAATGGCAGAAGTTGTACTTTGTGCAAAATGTAGGGGCGAGGTCAGGGGTGGGCCATGGGAGGGGTTAGGGGTGGGTCATGGGCGGGGCCTGACAGGGGGCCCTTGCTTTATTTGGTCCGGGGGCCCTGAGTGTTATCAGTCCGCCCCTGGTTAAAGATCTAATGAAACAAAAGGTCAACTCAAGGTAAATCTTATGCCGCGTACACACGGTCGTACTTTTCGTCTACAAAAGTCAGACAGCCTGTTCGACAGACTTCCGACAGACTTCCGGCAGACTTTCGACGGACTTGCGGCATACTTTCTAACGAACAGACTTGCCTACACACGATCACACAAAAGTCAGTCGAATTCTTACGTGATGACGTACACCGGACTAAAATAAGGAAGTTCATAGCCAGTAGCCAATAGCTGCCCTAGCGTGGGTTTTTGTCCGTCGGACTAGCATACAGACGAGCGGATTTTTCGACCAGACTCGAGTCCGTCGTAAAGTTTTAAAGCATGTTTCAAATCTAAAGTACGTCGGATTTGAGGCTAAAAAAGTACGTTGAAAGTCCGGAGAAGCCCACACACGATCGGATTACCAGCCAGCTTTAGTCCGTCAGCGTCCGTTGGACTTTTGTAGACGAAAAGTACGACCGTGTGTACGCGGCATTACAGTCCAATCAGCTGATTAATTTTGTGCTGGAGGTTGGATTACTGCATTCCTGAGAACTGAGTGAGAAGGGTGTTGTATTGTATTTGAGCAGAGGAGAAGAGATGTTGTCATTGTGTTAATAGATTCAATAAACGACTTTCCAAACTACAAATCATTATCACGAATCAATATACATACATAAATATCGAATTTCAACTAATACAAAAGAAATTATAGCGGATATAACAAATGAATTCGACATGATTCCAGATTCAGTATAATGAATATCCACACTCTTCAAAAATAACGAATATTCCCGAAAATGAAATAATGTAACATAATGAATATAACAGAACGAAATTATGTATTTTACGAATTAAAACGAAACGAAACTAAATGAAATTTTCCGCTGTGCACAAGTCTATTTGTAATACAGAGGCTGCCGAGTAAACAGGAGATTCTCGCTGTATGTAATCTGATGGCGCTGGTCCCGTCCCCTCCCTGTCCCCTCCGAAGCAGCAGTAATCTGAGGTGAGGCTGCAGATGGGCACTGATCAGGCTGCATTCATGGCAATGGTGAGGCTGCAGATGGGCATTGATCAAACTGCATTGATGGGCAATTGTAAGGATGCAGATGGCATTGATCAGGCTGCAGATGGACAATGGTGAGGCTGCAGATGGGCAATGATGAGGCTGCATTGATGGGCACTGACCCTTATTTTGCTTCAAAGTTCTTTATTTAATTGTATTTTTTTTCCCCTGAAACTCCCCTCCTAAACTGAAGGTGCGTGTTATACGTCTGTGCGTGTTATATGCCGATAAATATGGTACTTCCTGTCTGGTAAGATTTTCACTAGGTTAGAAAGAAAAATCAGAAGGAACATTTCTCGAGTATATCAGTAAAAACCCAACAGAGGCTTTAATCCTTTCCCACCCTCTGCAACATTTAAAAAAAAAAAAAAAATGGCTGGGCTTTCAATTCCAATTACAGAATGGCTTGTGTTGGAACTATCCATGATTTTTTTTTTTTCCAAATGTACAGTTTTCCTTTAATTAAAATGGAAAACAGAATTAGGTCAACATGCTTTGTTTACAGGTGTATAGTAGGGATGAGCCGAACACCCCCCGGTTCGGTTCGCACCAGAACCCGCGAACGGACCGCAAGTTCGCACGAACGTTAGAACCCCATTGACGTCTATGGGACTCGAACGTTCGAAATCAAAAGTGCTCATTTTAAAGGCTAATTTGCATGGTATTGTCCTAAAAAGGGTTTGGGGACCCGGGTCCTACCCCAGGGGACATGTATCAATGCAAAAAAAACTTTTAAAAACGGCCGTTTTTTCGGGAGCAGTGATTTTAATGATGCTTAAAGTAAAAAAAAAAAAGTGAAATATTCCTTTAAATATCGTACCTGGGGGGTGTCTATAGTATGCCTGTAAAGTGACGCGTGTTTCCCATGTTTAGAACAGTCCCTGCACCAAATGTCATTTTTAAAGGAAAAAATCTCATTTAAAACTGCTTGCGGGTTTAATGTCATGTCGGGTCCTGGCAATATGGATGAAAATCAGTGAGACAAACGGCATGGGTACCCCCCAGTCCATTACCAGGCCCTTTGGGTCTTGTATGGATATTAAGGGGAACCCCGCACCCAAATTAAAATAAGGAAAGGTCCCTATATACTCTGAACAGCAGTATACAGGCGGTGCAAACAAGACAGGGACTGTAGGTTTGTTGTTAAGTAGAATCTGTTTGTAATTTTGAACATTTTTAATGTGTTTAGCTCCAGCCAAAAAATCTTTTCTAAGCTTTTTGGAAAACATAGGGAAGGGTTATCACCCCTGTGACATTTGTTTTGCGTCTTTCCTCCTCTTCAGAAGATTTCACCTCACTTTTTTGTCCCAATGAAAAATGTTTTTTGAAAATTTGGGTTTTTTTGTGGAACAAGGATTGGAAAGCATCAGTGGAAAGGAGAAATTGTTTTCCCATATTAACTCTTACATGAGAGAATTTCCCTTCCTATGGGTAGATTTCATCTCACTTCCTGTTGTCTCCTTCCGTTTGCAAGTAGGAGTCGTTTGTAAGTTAGATGTTTGAAAGTAGGGTCCTGCCCTATATACTCAGCAGAAATTTGGGCCTTAGGTGTTGCTGTGGCCAAAACACTGTAAGCCCTCACAGGGCCCTGCTGTGAAATATTAGATCAAGAATTGTAATTACATGCCCCTGTTGAACAGGAGCTGAAAAATTAGGCCTTAGGCACTGGTGCTGGTGCCACAACACTGCAACCCCTCACAGACACTCTAGTTGGAACGCAGGAACGAGCCCTGCTGCAAAGTATTGCATCAAAAATTGTAATTACACGCCCCTGTTAGACAGGGGCAGAAAAATTGGGCCTTAGGCACTGGTGCTGGTGCCACAACACTGCAACCCCTCACAGACACTCTAGTTGGAACGCAGGAACGAGCACTGCTGCAAAGTATTGCATCAAAAATTGTAATTACACGCCCCTGTTAGACAGGGGCAGAAAAATTGGGCCTTAGGCACTGGTGCTGGTGCCACAACACTGCAACCCCTCACAGACACTCTAGTTGGAATGCAGGAACGAGCCCTGCTGCAAAGTATTGCATCAAAAATTGTAATTTCACGCCCCTGTTAGACAGGGGCAGAAAAATTGGGCCTTAGGCACTGGTGCTGGTGCCACAACACTGCAACCCCTCACAGACACTCTAGTTGGAATGCAGGAACGAGCCGTGCTGCAAAGTATTACATCAAAAATTGTAATAAAAAGGCCCCTGTTATACAGGGGCTGAAAAATTGTGCCTTAGGCACTGGTGGTGGCGCCCAGAACCAAAAATGTTCTTACAAGCTATCAGCGTGATGATTGAGGAGGAAGAGGATAATTACTCAGGGATAATCACTCAGCATCAGCATAGGCAGTCTTTGAAGGGATCTGAAAAAAATTATTCAGTTACATCAGCATCAGGTGCTTGGTAGCTGGTGGTGATCCAAGACTGATTCATTTTTATGAAGGTCAGCCGATCGACCGAGTCAGTGGACAGACGCACCCTGTGATCGGTTACCACGCCTCCAGCAGCACTGAATGTACGTTCCGAAAGAACGCTGGATGCAGGACAGGCCAGTAGCTCAATTGCATACTGTGCAAGCTCTGGCCAGTGATCCATCCTCAAGACCCAGTAACCCAGAGGATTTTCGGTGGGAAAGGTGTCCAAGTCTGATCTTGCCCCTAGGTATTCCTGCACCATGTAAAACAGACGCTGGCGATGGTTGCTGGAACCGATCATACCTTGGGGCTGCGGACCAAAAAATTGTCTGAACGCATCGGTCAGACGGCCACCTTCTCCACCGCTCCTTCTTTGACTGACCGAAGCCTCAGCAACACGTTGTCCAGAAACAGGAGTTTGTAACCTCCCAGTCTCTGGGAACGCGTTGCACAGACCTTTCTGCAAGGCCTCCCGAAGATGTTTCATCCTCTGCTCCCTCTGCGATGGCAAGATAAGGTCCGCAACCTTACCCTTGTAACGTGGATCAAGGAGGGTTGCCAGCCAGTATTGGTCCTTCTCCTTGATACCACGAATACGAGGATCCTTACGCAGGCTTTGCAGGATCAGGGAGGCCGTGCAGCGTAGGTTTGCTGAGGCATTCGGTCCGGAGTCCTCTGGGTCACTAAGGACAACAACGTCCGCAGCCACCTCCTCCCAGCCACGTACAAGTCCATGTGTTCCTTGGGACTGATCCCTTAAAGACTGCTGATGCTGAGTGCCAGGCTCCACCTCCATACTGACACAATCTTCCTCCTCCTCCTCCTCCTCCTCGTCCTCTTCCTGTGTGATCGGCGGGCACGCAGGAACACTGTCTGGATAAAGGGGGCCTTGAGAGCTAAGGAAGTCCTCCTCTTCCTGCCTCTGTTCTGCCTCAAGTGCCCTGTCCATTATTCCACGCAGCGTGTGCTCCAACAGGTGGACAAGGGGGACAGTGTCACTGATGCATGCACTGTCAGTGCTCACCATCCTCGTGGCCTCCTCGAATGGTGACAGGACAGTGCATGCATCCCTGATCATGGCCCACTGGCGTGGGGAAAAAAAACCAAGCTCCCCTGACCCTGTCCTGGTGCCATAGTCGCACAGGTACTCATTGATGGCCCTCTGCTGCGTGTGCAGCCGCTGCAGCATGGCCAACGTCGAGTTCCACCTGGTGGGCATGTCACAGATTAGGCGGTTCTTGGGCAGGTTAAACTCCTTTTGGAGGTCCGTCAGCCGAGCACTGGCATTATATGACCGGCGGAAATGCACAGAGACTTTCCTGGCCTGCCTCAGGACATCCTGTAAGCCCGGGTACCTGCCCAAGAACCGCTGCACCACCAAGTTAAGGACGTGAGCCAAACAGGGCACATGGGTCAGTTGTCCCTGTCGGAGGGCAGAGAGGAGGTTGGTGCCATTGTCGCAAACCACCATTCCTGCCTTAAGTTGGCGTGGCGTCAACCACCTCTGAACCTGCCCCTGCAGAGCTGACAAAACCTCTGCCCCAGTGTGGCTCCTGTCCCCCAAGCACACCAGCTCAAGCACCGCATGGCATCTTTTGGCCTGCGTACTTGCGTAGCCCCTTGAACGCCTACGGAGCACCGCTGGTTCCGAGGAAGAGGCCATGGAGGAAGAAGAAGAGGAGGGGGTGGAGGAGAGAGGTGTGTCACAATCAGCATTTTGGAGGCGTGGTGGCGGAACAACCTCCAACACTACTGCACCTTGTCCTGCATCCTTCCCAGCTGCCAGCAGAGTCACCCAATGCGCCGTGAAACTTAAGTAACGTCCCTGTCCATGCCTGCTGGACCATGAGTCAGCGGTAATATGCACCTTACCGCTGACCGCCCTGTCCAGCGAGGCATGGACATTGCCTTCCACATGCCGGTAGAGAGCCGGAATCGCCTTCCGTGAGAAAAAGTGGCGTTTGGGTACCTGCCACTGAGGAACCGCACATTCCACAAACTCACGGAAGGGGGCAGAGTCTACCAACTGAAAAGGCAGCAGTTGAAGTGCTAGCAATTTTGCCAAGCTAGAATTCAACCGCTGGGCATGTGGATGGCTGGGAGCAAACTTCTTTCGGCGGTGCAGCAGCTGGGGCAGGGAAATTTGCCTGGTACAATCTGACGTCGGTGTACCCAAAGCAGATTGCCCACAAGTACTTGGCTGTGACACACCTAATTCTACACCTTCATTCCTCTCACTGCAGGTCTCAGAGAGGACTGAAGGTCTAGTGGGGTTGGAAATCTCAGCTGATGAGGAGCAAGGAGAGATCCTCTTTGTTCTTTGGTGTGGGTCTTTCAGATACGCTTGCCAACGAACTGCATGGCAGGTCAACATATGTCTGGTCAAGCATGTGGTACCCAAGCGGGAGATGTTTTGGCCACGCGAGATACGCTTGAGACATATGTTGCAAATAGCAGCGGTGCGATCTGATGCACTCGTCTCAAAAAAGGCCCACACCAAAGAACTTTTTGAATAACGCGCAGAGACTGCAGCGCCCTGCACATGTGGAGCTTTGGGGTGTGATGCAGTCAATGTGCTGCCCTTAGGCTGGCCCCTGGAGGGCATCCTGCCTAGTTGGTGATGTGCCACCTCCTCCTCCTCCTCCTCCTCCTCTCTCCTATCAGGCACCCACGTTGAGTCAGTGACCTCATCATCCCCTCCCTCCTCATCACTGGAGCAAACCTGGCAGTATGCTGCAGCAGGGGGAGCATGACTGCCAGATTGCTGTCCTTCTTGGGCACCCCCTCTGTCCGTGCTCATGTTACTGCCTTCATTGAGCTCAGTATCATCATCAGAGCCTTCCAAACGCTGGGCATCCTCCTGGAGCATGTACCCAACACTGTGGTCAAACAGTTCGAGGGAATCCTCATGAGGACATGGTGGAGCTAGGGAAGGAGTCACTGATGACATTGAGCTGAGGGAAGAGGCCGCTGCTTTGCCAGACAAAGCACCCTGGGCATGGGTGAGAGAGGATGAGGAGGATGAGGACGGCTTGGTCATCCACTCGACCAAGTCTTCCGCATGTTGCGGCTCAACACGGCCAGCTGCCGAAAAAAAGGCCAAGCGTGTCCCATGGCCACGTGCTGATGAGGATGCACCGTCTCCACGACCAGCACTAGACACAGAGCCTGCTTGCCCTCTCTTATTGGCTTGTGACTGTCTGCCTCTCCTTCTTGGCCTTCCAGACATACTAATGGCCAGTAGCTGCACTAAGCTGGGATAGATACTGTAACCAGACAAGCCTGCCTGTCAGTAGGAAGATAACAGGAACGGATCTAGCTGAACACTGTGAGCAGGACGCACTGCACTGAATGTAAATACCAGGAACGGATCTAGCTGAACACTGTGAGCAGGACGCACTGCACTGAATGTAAATACCAGGAACGGATCTAGCTGAACACTGTGAGCAGGACGCACTGCACTGAATGTAAATAGCAGGAACGGATCTAGCTGAACACTGTGAGCAGGACACACTGCACTGAATGTAAATAGCAGGAACGGATCTAGCTGAACACTGTGAGCAGGACGCACTGCACTGAATGTAAATAGCAGGAACGGATCTAGCTGAACACTGTGAGCAGGACGTACTGCACTAAATGTATATAGCAGGAACGGATCTAGCTGAACACTGTGAGCAGGACGCACTGCACTGAATGTAAATAGCAGGAACGGATCTAGCTGAACACTGTGAGCAGGACGCACTGCACTAAATGTAAATACCAGGAACGGATCTAGCTGAACACTGTGAGCAGGACGCACTGCACTGAATGTAAATAGCAGGAACGGATCTAGCTGAACACTGTGAGCAGGACGCACTGCACTGAATGTAAATAGCAGGAACGGATCTAGCTGAACACTGTGAGCAGGACGCACTGCACTGAATGTAAATAGCAGGAACGGATCTAGCTGAACACTGTGAGCAGGACGCACTGCACTGAATGTAAATAGCAGGAACGGATCTAGCTGAACACTGTGAGCAGGACGCACTGCACTGAATGTAAATAGCAGGAACGGATCTAGCTGAACACTGTGAGCAGGACGTACTGCACTGAATGTATATAGCAGGAACGGATCTAGCTGAACACTGTGAGCAGGACGCACTGCACTGAATGTAAATAGCAGGAACGGATCTAGCTGAACACTGTGAGCAGGACGCACTGCACTGAATGTAAATACCAGGAACGGATCTAGCTGAACACTGTGAGCAGGACGCACTGCACTGAATGTAAATAGCAGGAACGGATCTAGCTGAACACTGTGAGCAGGACGCACTGCACTGAATGTAAATAGCAGGAACGGATCTAGCTGAACACTGTGAGCAGGACGCACTGCACTGAATGTAAATAGCAGGAACGGATCTAGCTGAACACTGTGAGCAGGACGCACTGCACTGAATGTAAATAGCAGGAACGGATCTAGCTGAACACTGTGAGCAGGACGCACTGCACTGAATGTAAATAGCAGGAACGGATCTAGCTGAACACTGTGAGCAGGACGCACTGCACTGAATGTAAATAGCAGGAACGGATCTAGCTGAACACTGTGAGCAGGACGCACTGCACTGAATGTAAATAGCAGGAACGGATCTAGCTGAACACTGTGAGCAGGACGCACTGCACTGAATGTAAATAGCAGGAACGGATCTAGCTGAACACTGTGAGCAGGACGCACTGCACTGAATGTAAATAGCAGGAACGGATCTAGCTGAACACTGTGAGCAGGACGCACTGCACTGAATGTAAATAGCAGGAACGGATCTAGCTGAACACTGTGAGCAGGACGCACTGCACTGAATGTAAATAGCAGGAACGGATCTAGCTGAACACTGTGAGCAGGACGCACTGCACTGAATGTAAATAGCAGGAACGGATCTAGCTGAACACTGTGAGCAGGACACACTGCACTAAATAGTCTAGATAGAAGATAACAGGAACGGATCTAGCTAAACTGAATACAGTGTATATATATATATGCAACACCTGGGATGCATATATATACACAATACACTGTAAGTGCAGCTAACTGACTGACTGTTCTGCCTAATCTATCTAACTCAAATCAAATGACACTGTCTCTCTCTCTCTCTATCTCTCAGCACACCGGAACACACACTACACAGGGCCGCCGTGCAGGCGGCCTTATATAGTGTGGGGTGTGTACTAAATCCCCTGAGCCATAATTGGCCAAAGCCACCCTGGCTTTGGCCAATTACAGCTCTCTCTACTGACGGCGCTGTGATTGGCCAAGCATGCGGGTCATAGTGCATGCTTGGCCAATCATCAGCCAGCAATGCACTGCGATGCCGCAGTGAATTATGGGCCGTGACGCGCCACACGAATTTGGCGCGAACGGCCCATATCGTTCGCAATTCGACGGACGGTCGAACAGCCGATGTTCGAGTCGAACATGGGTTCGACTCGAACACGAAGCTCATCCCTAGTGTATAGTCACTACACGCCACCAGAAAATTCAGCAATACAAGAAATTAATCTTTTTTTCCCCTGCTGAAAAATGAATTTGAAAGAAGGAGTTGAATGAAGGCCAATGTTTTCAAAGAGTGAGAAATTATCACAAGTCATAAATAGCTGACAGGATCCAAGCTCTCGTGGGGGCCTTTTACGTGTTTTATTTTCATGAACAATTAAATTGCGGAGGATTACAGTAAGTGCAGACATTCCATGCAGCTGTAAATGATTAATGAAGTGCTCTTATCACAAAGATTATTCATTCTGGAGAGCAGGATGAACCTCGTTATAAGGTCATCCTGGCTGCCAGCTGTATTTTCGGGTCGATCGCATGACCCGCCACGCTGAGGTGTTTTCCCGGTTTTAAGCCAGTGTATCTTTACTGGAACACTATTCCCAACTCAAGATTTCTTCTTGAAATATTTATTGGACTAAGAAAGTCACAGTTACACTTCAGATGAACCGAAATAATTATCCGTTGATTGCTTGTAGTGTAATACCATAAAATTAAAACCATGCTAGTACCGCAGTGTAGAGTTGATGCTGCTTTAAAAGTGTGAGAAGCTGGTTGAGGGTTTGGGCCACCTTGTATGGATGCCTACACAGAGGATCCCAGGAAAGATGTTTTAGGTTTCACCAATTGGTTAGGACAGCCTTTTTGAATGAGGGTGCCTTGAGGTTTCTTCAGGGGTGCCTTAGCAAAATGCCCCAAAATTTCCCCAAAATTATATACAAGCCAGTGGGTGGATAAAACCTGTCTTTTAGTTACACAAAGCCACAGGTTTTGATTGTACACCATTACAACCTTCTAGCTGCCAATCTCCTTATGACCAATTACATCATCAGTTGATAGGGAGGATTTCAGTTGCCTGCATATCATCCTTGTTTGACCCTCCCTCACCTCTCTCCATCAGCTTTGTTGCTCATTAGCTAGGTGATGGAGAAAAACCGAGGGAGAAGAGAAACATTGGAATACTAGTCAGTACAAGTTTGCAAAAATGTATAAAGGTGAATAAAGGTGAATAAGTCACCTTTAATGTTGGGTGTCCTACGTGTATTGATGTTGCTGCATTATTAGAATGGGGCGCCTCAAGACTGTCCAAGATTTTGGAGGGTGTCTCGAGATTGTCCATAATTTTAAAGAGTGCCTTGACTGAAAAAAGGTTGAGAAACACTAGGTTAGAAGACCCTAGGACACATCTAAAAGGCAATGAAAGAAATGTCTGATTCAAAAAAAATGAAGATCAATACCAGTGGTGGAGCTATCGGGGACACAAAGGTTGCACTTGCGACCGGGAGCTGCTGTTCCGCCACCATGGGAGGTCCCCAAGATGGTAAAAAGGGGGCCCGCTGCAGAACATGTGAAAGGGTCCCGCTATGTGACCAAAATAAAGGGCCCCGTGATGGGAGTAAAGGGCCCTGGGATCAGTGGGAAGGGACCTGGGACCAGTGGCAAGTAGGTTACACTGCTTCCCTACTCAGGTCCCTGTGCATACCACCATTGTTAATTCCAACATTGTCCTTAAAGCTGACCATGTCCTAACCCGAAAACTACTTCTGTTCGCAATCACAGTAAGTTGAAATCAGAAACAGGAATGTGTTACTGTTTTATATATTGAAAAAAAAAGTTTTAAAATCATGCTTTTTTTAAAGGAGGGTCAGGGGGGATCCTTCATGTTTTTGTGCACCAGGGCTCTGAAGGTATTAGTTACCTCTCTGATCAATACAAAAATAAATGTTTTATTACAAACCAAATTATCTATCAGGCTAGGTTCACACAAAACAGGAGCGATGGTGTGTGCGCTCGTTCCTGCACGGCGCATATATGGCAGCCTATTCATTTCAATGGGCTGCTCTATTCACGTCAAACATGGAAAAAGAAGTCCCTGGCCCTTTTCCAAATTTGCATGACACAGAACCACATGGTGCTGCAGCAGCATGCAGTGTGGCAAGCACAAAAACGCACGCATTAGCAGCTGCATGGGGGTCCCATTAACAATTTGGATCACCAAATCTAGACAACTGAAGTCTGAAAAAACCTTGCTGGGTCTGACCAATCCTGAGGGCTCTTGAGACATGAAGATAGTAAGGTCAAAATGATGACACAATGCACACTAAAATAGTATAGCTTATCAACTGTATTGAAAAATTATAAAATCAGTTATCCCCAACACTTCCTCCCCTCTTTCTTCCATTAGGTGTGAGTCCATTATTTGGTTTTATAACTCTAGAATGAATTTGATATGCTACACTATGATAGTGCATCTTTTGTTATTCTTTTGTTTTATAGCTCATGAGCATCCCTGCTCTCACATTTGGAAGCATGGACTAGGACCGTGCAGAAGTCAAGTTATAATGAATGCTGGACTACCTTTACCAATGCTTCTACACAGGGCTCAGAAAATAGGTGCAGGTACTCCCCTTTTTGAGACACCCCTTGTTTCCACTCCCCACCCACCCCCGAGCACAGGGCCGGCCCTACCATGGGACCTGATGGGACCATTAGTCCCTGGCGGCATGTTCTGAGGGGCGGTACATTGACTCCCAAGAAGACAGTGGTCCTGCCTGTTCGGGCTCCTCTCCGCCCACCCGCTCCGCTCCTTTCCTTATCTCACAATGTGGATGGCCCGGCGCCACTGCTATTGCAGCTAATGGCAGAGCATTTGCTGCCATACCCGCACAGCTGGCCGCCTGCCCATCCTCTCTGCGGCTCCCTCCCTTTGCTGCTGACAAGAGAAAGTCAGCTAAAAGGCTGACGGCCAACAGCGTAAAGGGGGAGGAGCTTTATGCTGAGCAGAGACCCCATGATGAAAGAGGGATCGCTATAGGCGCAGTGCCAGCGCCACTAATCCCATCTCCACCACCCCTGCCTGTGTCTAACCCCCCCCACCATCCCTGCCTGTGTCTAATCCCCCTAACACCCCTGCCTGTGTCTAACCCCCCCTACCACCCCTGCTTGTGTATAACCCCCCCACCACCCCTGTCCTTGTCTAACCCCCCCACCACCCATGTCTGTGTCTAACCCCCCCATCACCCCTGCTTGTGTCTAACCCTCTCCCTACCACCCCAGCCTGTGTCCAAGCCCCTCCCTACCAACCCTGCCTGTGTCTTACCCCCCCTACCACCCCTGCCTGTGTCTAAAAAAAAACCCCTACCACCCCTGTCTAAAACCCCCCCTCCCCTCTCCACCACCACCGCCGCCTCTGTCTGAACCCCACCTCCACTGTTGCATGTAAAACTGACTTCCTAATAAATGTAATTTTGGTTTTAATTGACATGATTAAAATAATGAATGTGGGGGCCTCATGGTGGGCATGATTTTTTTTTTTTGGGGGGGGGGGCGACGGTGGGGAGGAGGGGGGTCAGCATTTCATTCCTGGGCCCAGGCAGCACAATGTCTTGGACCAGCCCTGCCCGAGCACCATCCCTTGATTCCACCCTCTACCCACCTCCCAGTACGGCCCCTTTTAGAGAATACAGAACCAAGTATAACTTTGTAATGCTAAGCAATTTGTGCAATTTGCATGGAACTTAATGGTAACAGGAAAAGCAGTAAAATCACCTGCAGCCAGCAACAATAGAACCCCTAGCAACAATAGACCCCCCCCCTAACAACCATAGCCCCCCCCCCCAACAACAATAGACCTCCCACAACAAACAACACCCAGCAGCAATAGGCCTTTGCCAGCTTCAGTAGACCATCCAGCAGCCAACAACAACAACAACATTTTGGGCTAACAACATGCTCACCATGTACAGGAAATAATAAAAAATTAGTGCCCTTGACACTTCCTGTGAACTGGAAAGAAAAGCATAAAACAATTAGACATGTGCACTGTCTAATTTGTTCGTTTTCATTTCATTCATTTTTTTTAAATCTTTTTTTGGGTCATTCGTTATGATTGCAATTCGTAAATTCGTAAATCCATAAAATCGAAGATTCGTAAATTAGAAAATTTGAAAATCCAAAACTAATAGTAACTAACTATTAAATTATAGGTATTGGAATTTCCTTTCAAATTTGGCTGTTAGTGAAGGTAACAAATCTAAATTCGTCCGAAGTTACAAATTATCCGAAAAACTAATGCCACATTTAAACAAATGGAATGGAATGAATTAATAATACATAATAATAATAATGATAAAATGTTTTTTATTATTATTGTTATGTATTATTATAAAGTTGTTACGTTCCATTTGTTTAGATATGGCATTCGTTATTTTTGATAATTCGTAACTTCCGATAAATTTGTTACATTCACTAACAGCCAAATTTGAAAGGAAATTCCAATACCTACAATTTAATAGTTAGTAATAGTTAAGTTATTATTAGTTAGTTATTATTTCATATTTTCGAATTTTCGAGTTTTCGGATTCTTTAATTTTCAAATTTATGAATTTACGAATATTCAAATTTACGAATATTTAGAAAAAATCGTTAAACGGGTTTTCGTTAATTCGGATATTTCCTAATTAACGAACTTTTCGAAATTCGTTAAAAAACTGTTTCGGACCAAAACGAATCGCACATGTCTAAAAACAATCTTTTCGTTCTTCTGTACCCTACTAATTCCCCACTCCCCATGTTATGGAGATGAAAAAAGGCAGACATATTTAAATTAGAGCCTGTGTGACAATCATTTATTTCCTCCATAAATAGAGTGGAATGAATGAGCATAGCCACAAAAGGGACAGGATTTGAATTATTTACAGGAATACCAGCTGAAAAAAAGGGAAAAGGGCATGAAACAAGGAAACAAATGCAGCCATCTCATTTGAGGATTGGTAATCTGCAATATATCATTTTTGGGGGGGTTAGATATGCTTTAACCTTTTTGTACAAGGACTGTATTGAAAGTAATGCAAAAGTGGGCACAACCCTTAATACATGGCATATATTCTTTTGTATTTGGTCTTAATATTTAGGAATTTTTTTACTATTACCCCTCGCTATAACTACTTTACAGTAAATTGACATTCAATAGTTCAAGTATTTTAGCATATTTACACATCATGAATCCACAGTTCAAATCTTCTTGCATCAGCACTCCAGGATGGAGGTGTTATAATGGTACAAGGAATATATTTTTAACATCTTCAGCAATTCACTATTAATTGAGCATCATTTGGAATGCTGTAGCATACCTGACTATTGATGATGACCATATCCACCATACACTAATCTAGATAGCTGTGCCTTTTTTTCTGTGTGTAGTGGATAACTAGGCAGTGGAATGCAAACCTTGCAAGATGACTCCTAACAAGCCGGGCCTGGATGATTTAGCTGATTGGACAACTGCAAATAATACTATAAATGTAAAGTTATGGCTTCAGGGCCTTAAAAACATGCATGCATCATACAATCTAGGGCGAGTAACTAGGTCAGTCTGTGATGAAGACGAATCGGAGAGCCCTAGTAGATCACAGACGTAATAACAACATGCAAAGCCATTCTGCAGCTTCTAGAACCAGCAAGATATGTTTATGTATTTAAAGAGGCATGGACTCCAGAAAGACAGATGTAATCTTCATCCAGGACAAGGCATTAGTGACCTCATCTTCATTATGCAGTGCAGTTTTGGGCACCAGTACACAAAGAGAATGTTGTGGAACGGAAAAGTGTGCAATTAAATTAATTATGGGTATGGAGGAGCTCAGCTATGATGGAATATTAAAGTAGTAATGAAGCCTAGGCATAAAAACCTGAATATGTTCGGGTGTTTTTAACTAGCCCTGCAGGAAATGTCATTCTTGTATGTGTGCGCTGTAAAATATTTTGTACTGTTTGTAGGTCTTATAGCAGCACCATCTTGAATTTGAATGCATTGTATGGTGTGCCCCCCAAATATTTTTTTGTGCTTGCTGTGATTGGTCACAGTGATCACATGGAACAGACAGTGGCCAATCACAGCTAATCACAATAGTAAACACGGAATGAATGGATTTCATTCATAAGGAATGGTTTTATTATAACAGTGAAATTCACTGTTATAAGAAACCATAGTGCATAAAAAAATCTTGATCACCTCCCCAGAGTAGTACAGTGTTTCTTTGGTAACACCGTATTGCTCTAGTCACAGTATGTAAAAAAAATTGGTAAAAAAGAAAAAAAAAAAGGTAATAAAAATATATAATAAAAAAGAAAACAAAGGTATTCAATTTTATTTTTACATACTGTCACCAGTCAGTGTCCCTGATCACCGCCACACTGATTATATGATGACGCCGTACTGCACTGGTGACCGTATGTAAAAGATAACAAATTGTGAAAAAAATTTTTTTTTTTTTATTTCTTTAATTTTCCAAAAAATTGTTACAAAAAAATTACAACTTCAAAAAACTCGCTATGCCTCTTACTAAATACCTTGGACTGTCTACTTTCCAAAAAGGGGCCATTTGGCCTCAAGAAAATAGGTAGGCTGTCAGTACATCAGGATTGATCGATTTTCAGATATATTCCATAGTTTGTGGACTACAAACTAAATAATATAGATTCATTTGGGCTATGTAGCAGCATACATTTTGGCCTAAATTTGTGAAGAATTATAATTTTTTTGCAAAATTTGATAACAGAAAAAAAGAAAAAAGTTTTTTTTTTAAAATGCACGGTCTGTATTCGTTTATTTTGTAAAAAATTTAAAAACCCAGTGGTTATTAAATATAAAAAAGAAAGCTCTAATTGTGTAAAAAAAAAAAAGTATAAAAATGTCATTTGGGTACAGTGTTGACCGTGCAATTGTCATTCAAAGTGTGACAGCACTGAAAGCTGAAAATTGGCCTGGGCAGAAAGGGGGTGAAAGTGTCCAGTATTGAAGTGGTTAAGGACATAGAATACGATCATCATGTGTAAATACATAAATGGCTTATATAGTAAGTTCATTAAAAACTTGTTTTCTTGAAGGTCATGGCAAAAGTCAAGGAGGCAGTTTTTGTGGTTGGAGGAAAAGAAGTTTCACCTCGACATACAGAAAGGGTTTTTTACTCAAAAGCTGTAAAAATATGGAACACTTCCTCAGGAGTGATGAGCCAAGGTTCAGGCCATACCAATGTCATATGATGGCAGGCCACCAACAAAGGGACAGAGATGCTGGTGGCATCATTGACCATATATGGTCACATGGCCATATTTGGACAATGTTATTGACCAAATATGACCTTGTGACTATATTAGGTCAATAATATCATCAGCATCTCCACCCCCTTAGTTACGTGTGGCTGCAGAGTGAAGAATTACCCAGCCACAGCTGATTGGACCAGCAAGTGACAGCTTCCCACGGGTTCAGCCCGGACCTTAGCTCATCACTATTCCTCAGGTGCTAGATCTAGTCATCTCAGTAGATTGCTTAAAAAATGGCCGGATGTGTTCCTAAACGCACAAAAAATAAACAGCCATTGATATTTATTAGAATGACTTTGTAGAATATTGATCCAGCGAGTTATCTGATTTAGACTGTGTTTTATAGAGATCTTTGCCTTCCTCTGGATCAATTGCAGGTTTTATGATTCTGAGGACGCCTCAATGGAAGCGTGTCTCTATTCAAGCAAAGTACCTGTGTAGTAAAGTGGCTTTGAGTGTCTACTGTGTTGCTGCAAAGTTTTTTTTTTTTTTTTTAATCAAATAATTTTTTTTTTATTATTATTAAACACACATACAGATGTCACATTAATCCATGAAGTATCAAAAATAGGAAAACACATAAAACAAATAAACCTTGCACCTCTCGGACTAAAGTAGCTTAACATAGAGTACACAAAATGTTATAGAGACATAAATACATTTTACACAACAGGTTGTTCACCGCTAAATTTCAAACATTTAACCACTTGAGCCCCGGACCATTATGCTGCCTAAGGACCAGAGGTCTTTTTCCAATTTGGCACTGCGTCACTTTAACTGCTAATTGCGCGGTCATGCAATGCTGTACGCAAACAAAGTTTGCGTCCTTTTCTTCCCACAAATAGAGCTTTCTTTTGATGGTATTTGATCACCTCTGCGGTTTTTATTTTTTGCGCTATAAACGGAAAAAGACCGAAAATTTTGAAAAAAAATGATATTTTCTACTTTTTGTTATAAAAAAAATCCAATAAACTCAATTTTAGTCATACATTTAGGCCAAAATGTATTCGGCCACATGTCTTTGGTAAAAAAAATGTCAATAAGCGTATATTTATTGGTTTGCGCAAAAGTTATAGCGTCTACAAACTAGGGTACATTTTCTGTAATTTACACAGCTTTTAGTTTATGACTGCCTATGTCATTTCTTGAGGTGCTAAAATGGCAGGGCAGTACAAAACCCCCCCAAATGACCCCATTTTGGAAAGTAGACACCCCAAGGAAATTGCTGAGAGGCATGTTGAACCCATTGAATATTTTTTTTTTGTCCCAAGTGATTGAATAATGACAAAAAAAAAAAAAAATATTTACAAAAAGTTGTCACTAAATGATATATTGCTCACACAGGCCATGGGCCTATGTGGAATTGCACCCCAAAATACATTCTGCTGCTTCTCCTGAGTATGGGGATACCACATGTGTGGGACTTTTTGGGAGCCTAGCCGCGTACGGGGCCCCGAAAACCAATCACCGCCTTCAGGATTTCTAAGGGTGTAAATTTATGATTTCACTCTTCACTGCCTATCACAGTTTCGGAGGCCATGGAATGCCCAGGTGGCACAAAACCACCCCAAATGACCCCATTTTGGAAAGTAGACACCCCAAGCTATTTGCTGAGAGGCATATTGAGTCCATGGAATATTTTATATTTTGACACAAGTTGCGGGAAAGTGACACTTTTTTTTTTTTTTGCACAAAGTTGTCACTAAATGATATATTGCTCACACAGGCCATGGGCATATGTGGAATTGCACCCCAAAATACATTTAGCTACTTCTCCTGAGTACGGGGATACCACATGTGTGGGACTTTTTGGGAGCCTAGCCGTGCACGGGACCCCGAAAACCAATCACAACCTTCGGGATTTCTAAGGGTGAAAATTTTTGATTTCACTCTACACTGCCTATCACAGTTTCGGAGGCCATGGAATGTCCAGGTGGCACAAAACCACCCCAAATGACCCCATTTTGGAAAGTAGACACCCCAAGCTATTTGCTGAGAGGCATGGTGAGTATTTTGCAGCTCTCATTTGTTTTTGAAAATGAAGAAAGACAAGAAAAAACTTTTTTTTTTTCTTTTTTTAATTTTCAAAACTTTGTGACAAAAAGTGAGGTCTGCAAAATACTCACTATACCTCTCAGCAAATAGCTTTGGGTGTCTACTTTCCAAAATTGGGTCATTTAGGGGGGTTTTGTGCCACCTGGGCATTCCATGGCCTCCGAAACTGTGATAGGCAGTCAAGAGAGAAATCAAAATTTCACGCCCTTAGAAAGCCTGAAGGCGGTGCTTGGTTTTCGGGGTTCCGTACGCGGCTAGGCTCCCAAAAAGTCTCACACATGTGGTATCCCCGTACTCAGGAGAAGCAGCAGAATGTATTTTGGGGTGTAATTTCACATATTCCCATGGCATGTTTGAGCAATATATCATTTAGTGACAATTTTGTGCAAAAAAAAAAAAATGTGTCTCTTTCCCGCAACTTGTGTCGCAATATAAAATATTCCATGGACTCGACATGCCTCTCAGCAAATAGCTTGGGGTGTCTACTTTCCAAAATGGGGTCATTTGGGGGGGTTTTGAACTGTCCTGGCATTTTATGCACAACATTTAGAAGCTTATGTCACACATCACCCACTCTTCTAACCACTTGAAGACAAAGCCCTTTCTGACACTTATTGTTTACATGAAAATGTTATTTTTTTTTTGCAAAATTACTTTGAACCCCCAAACATTATATATTTTTTTAAAGCAAATGCCCTACAGATTAAAATGGTGGGTGTTTCATTTTTTTTTTTTCACACAGTATTTGCGCAGCGATTTTTCAAACGCATTTTTTGGGGAAAAAACACACTTTTTTTAAATTTTAATGCACTAAAACACACTATATTGCCCAAATGTTTGATGAAATAAAAAAGATGATCTTAGGCCGAGTACATGGATACCAAACATGACATGCTTTACAATTGCGCACAAACGTGCAGTGGCAACAAAATAAATACATTTTTAAAAGCCTTTAAAAGCCTTTACAGGTTACCACTTTAGATTTACAGAGGAGGTCTACTGCAAAAATTACTGCCCTCGATCTAACCTTCGTGGTGATACCTCACATGCATGGTGCAATTGCTGTTTACGTTTGACGACAGACCGCCGCTTGCGTTCGCCTTAGCGCGAGAGCAGGGGGCGACAGGGGTGCTTTTTTTTTTTTTTTTTTTTTTTTTTTTTGCTTTTTTATCTTATTTTTAAACTGTTCCTTTCATTTTTTATTTTTTTTTAACATTTTTATTGTTATCTCGGGGAATGTAAATATCCCCTATGATAGCAATAGGTAGTGACAGGTACTCTTTTTTGAAAAAATTGGGGTCTATTAGACCCTAGATCTCTCCTCTGCCCTCAAAGCATCTGACCACACCAAGATCGGTGTGATAAAATGCTTCCCCAATTTCCCAATGGCGCTATTTACATCCGGCGAAATCTAAGTCATAAAATGCTCGTAGCTTTCGGTTTCTTAGGCCATAGAGATGTTTGGAGCCACTCTGGTCTCTGATCAGCTCTATGGTCAGCTGGCTGAATCACCGGCTGCATTTTCAGGTTCCCTGTTGAGACAGAAGAGCCAGAGAAAAACACGGAAGACGGTGGGGGGGGGGCATTCCCTCCCACGGCTTGTAAAAGCAGTCTAGAGGCTAATTAGCTGCTAGGATTGCTTTTACATGAAAGCCGACCGCTGGCTGAAAAGAATGATACCAAGATGATACCTAAACCTGCAGGCATCATTCTGGTATAACCACTCAAAGTTGTGAATGGCGTACCTGAAGACAAAAAAATGGTTAACAATAAAGCACAGTAAACGGTAAAGTATAAAAAATTGCATACCTGAAAAGCAAACATGATAAAACATAATAACAATAAAACATTGCAGAATAGAATACAGTAAAAAAGAGCAGAACAATAGAGAGAATAGAGAGAGAGAGAACAATAAAACGACAACTATTTTTTTTTATTTTATATATTATTATTTTTTTTTTTTACACTTTTTTTGTAACTAACTTTTATAACTGTAACCGGTTCCAGGTTCGGGTCTCTCAAAATGCGATGGCATCTTGGGAGATCCTGTGAAAGTGTGCCTAGTCTGTGCAATGCTGTACCCTACGCTAATACTCAACTAGTGCATAGTAGCGTTCAAAACATTCACCAATGCAAAGACCAGGATTGTCAGGACAGGAGGGACAATAATAGCGGGTGTCACGCCTATATCCGCGCTTGCTGCAGACACAACATCTTTTTTGGGGGGGTTCGCTGGGTAGGGGTACTCGGGAGGACATAAAGAAAATGCCTCTCATGCAGCCGACTGCATTTGGTTGGGGATGTGAATGGGGGAAGTACGGGCGCTGCAGAAGCGGTGGGTTCCCAATTAGGATTGGCGAATGCAGCAGGAAGGGCATTATGGGCACGACGGGCCTGTGTTTGTCTTTCTGGTGGCAGCGGGACACTACTTGTGCTTGCCACCTCACCAGCTTGAACTGCACTTATGGGACTCGCCACGTCACCAAGTGTTACTGCAGTGCTGGTTTGACTACGACCGGGGTGTACTAGGCCGCTGGTGCTTGCCAGTTCACCAAAACGCTACCAAAAAAACTGTTAGCGATCGCAGGGATCAGGCCTGACTCTGCGAACGCTGCAGTTATGCATTTAGTCTTTTGTAAGTGACAGTGATCGATCGATACTGCACTTGGGTGGGCTGGGCTGGGCCGGGCGGAGGGGCAAAACGCAGGTGCTAGCAGGTATCTGGGCTGATCCCACTAACACTGCGTTTTTTGGAACCCTAAACTGCTGGGGACGCTAGTATAGATCTGATCGGATCAGATATTGATGTGATCAGATACTATACCACTAAGGGAGGTGTATGCTGCGTGCGTGGGTGTTAGCGGTACTGGCGCTAACCTGACGCTGCCAGGGGCTGGTGCTTGCCAGTTCACCAAAATACTACCAAAAAAACTGTTAGCGATCGCAGGGATCAGGCCTGACTCTGCGAACGCTGCAGTTATGCATTTAGTGTTTTGTAAGTGTCAGTGATCGATCGATACTGCACTTGGGTGGGCTGGGCTGGGCCGGGCGGAGGGGCAAAACGCAGGTGCTAGCAGGTATCTGGGCTGATTCCGCTAACACTGCGTTTTTGGGAACCCTAAACTGCTGGGGACGCTAGTATAGATCTGATCGGATCAGATATTGATGCATGTTCACATCAATGCTTTTTTGTTTCTTTGCGTTTTTGGAAAGGGTCGGGGACTTTTTTTCATGCAAAATGCAGCGTTTTGCATGTAATGGTTTTCAATGGACAAGCATCAAAAACGCAAGTGCACCGTTTTTGCAGCGTTTTTGATGCGTTTTTGGTACGTTTTTGCCGTTTTTTTTTTTTTTTTTTAATTTTTTTTACATTTTTTTTAGACTGTAAAAAAAACTAAAAAAAACTGTAAAAAAAAAAAAAAAAAAAACGCAAAACGCAAATCGCGGCAAAAACGCGGCAAAAACGCGGCAAAACGCGGCTCAAAAACGTGGCAAGCATGAAAAAAAACCCTCCAAAAACGCTCAAAAGCAACATGCATAGGTGTGAATCGAGCCTTACACAGTAATCAATGCATTTTTAATTGCACTGATCGCTGTATAAATGTGAATGGTCCCAAAATCGCGCCAAAAGTGTCCGATCTGTCCGCTATAATGTCAAAGTCAAAATCGCTGATTGCCGCCATTACTAGTAAAAAAAAAATTATTAATAAAAATGCCATAAAACTATCCCCTATTTTGTAGACGCTATAACTTTTGCGCAAACCAATCAATAAACGCTGATTGCGATTTTTTTTACCAAAAATATGTAGAAGAATACGTATCGGCCTAAACTGAGGGAAAAATGTTTTTTTTTAAATATTTTTTAGGGGATATTTATTATAGCAAAAAGTAAAAAATAATGCATTTTTTTCAAAATTGTCGCTATTTTTTTGTTTATAGCGCAAAAAATAAAAACTGCAGAGATGATCAAATACCACCAAAAGAAAGCTCTATTTGTGGGGAAGAAATGACGTAAATTTTGTTTCGGAGCCACGTCACACGACCGCGCAATTGTCAGTTAAATCGACGCAGTGCCGAATCGCAAAAAGTGCTCTGGTCTTTGGGCAGCCAGATGGTCCAGGGCTTAAGTGGTTAAGAGGTCGTCCTTCCTAATATATTCTTCTTCTGTCCATCCTCCAGGAAGCATGTTGTAGTGTCCACTAGGGGCAGCAAATAGTCCATGAATCACTGATTCTGAGCCGGGTCATCTTTCTTTCTTGGCTTTTGATGTTCTGTAACAGGACATTTGAATTCGCACCCCTCCAGGAGGTGTTATTCTACCCCCTAACGTCACATCAGGAGGCCCACGAGAACATCCTGTCGGAGATGAATTCCCATTTAAGACTCTGTTATCACCACCCTGCTGGGTGAACTTGCTCTGCTGGCATTCCAGTCCAGGTGTAATCAGGTTTCAATTTTCCGACAACAAAATCCGATCGCGTCAATTCCGTGTGTGGCCTGTTCCGACGCACAAAGTGCCACGCATGCTCAGAAGAAATTCCGACACGGGACAGCTCGTTCTGGTAAACTTAGCGTTTGCAATGGATACAGCACTTTCGTCACGCTGCAATGTTAAAAATGGTTTAATACAGCGCACTCTCTTCTTCTTTATAATGTGACAAGAATGAAGTAGTTTTGATGCTCATATTCACACAGACTTCTCACAAACTTCTTTCGTTACTATTTATCGGGATTCCCTCAATATATTTAGATTTCTCACATCTGACAACATATTTGTTTTTTTGTTTTTTTTTACTTTAATGTAGATTTTTTTTGTGTTTCTCTTTTTTAATTTTTTTTTTTGGTGATTTTGATTTGTACTCCCGAAAATGTTTGTGTGTTTTTTGTGACAAGTTCCCACAACACCATTATATGTTGTTGTATTTAATCTGTAGGAGATTGTTTGGTGTTGTTGTCCCTTGTTAATTTCACATTGTACTTTAGAAATGTACCTGAATCGTTACCAACAAACTGTCCTTTTTGGATGAAAACACACACAGGAGAGTAGAATTTCCCGAATTTTTTTTTATTAAGGGGTCACAACTATAAAAAAAACAAAGAGGGAGGCAACGCTGGAGAAACTGCAGAAGTGGGCGAAGCCTTGGACCCCCAGGGCAGACATCAATTATTTAAAAGCAAAATTGGTGGCCTGAGGAGTCCATATCTTAGGGAGGGCAGTCTGGTCCAGAAGTCCCAGAGATCCGGAAAGCAGCAGATGACATCTGTGTCCCCAGGCTGTGGTCATATGAGAGACTGCATCTTCTGTCAGACCAGACTGAACCCAGGGCCATCACTCTTTGGTCTTCCTTCCACGCTTCCTTCCAGGCTTTGGCTGTGGTGGTGGAGTTGTGGCAGCAGGAGGAGGAGGAGGAGGAGGAGGATCGTCCATCTCCATGACATCCGTCTTGGGTGTCAGTTCCCCACTCTCCCCCTTACGAAGCACTTTATAAAGCAGGTCCTCACAGAGCCTGCGTTGGCCCTCCTGCATGCCCTGCAATTTTGTGGCAGCCATGCAGGCAAAGGCCTCTTCAGGACTGGGGAAGGCTCGGAGGGACGCCGAAGCCTCCTGGATCAGCCTGTATGCTGAATCCTGCACAGGACTGGGAGCCATCTTCCTGGCCCTTTTATGTGGCAGGCGGAGGGGAGGAACCTGAGACTCAGTCAGGCTGCGACTGGTCCCAGGCTTCTCTTGGCTGACACTTAGCCCCACCGTCTCCTGGCTGCCACTAATCCCCGCCTCCTCCTGACTGCCACATTCCACAGCCTCCTCCTGGCTGAGGTCTTCCTGTGTATGAAAAAGGGACATAGTTTTAGTATTTTATTCATCAATCACACACAATTTTCACCTCCTCACTGCTGCAAATTGAATGTTAACAAATATAACAGACTATCATTCTGAGCCCAGTGTCAGAAAAGAGCCTGTCAACATCGGAAAGTTCCTGTGCGTTTGCGCGGCGGAGCCGCGCTTCGGCGCATGCGCGTTAGCCAAGTAGCGGCACACACGGGTTCACTACACGGCGTGACGGCGTAACGGCGTAATGGCGTACGAACGTTCGCTCGTCAGCATCACGCCCCCTTTTCTGGCCTATATAAGGACTGACTTGTGCCCTGTTTAATTGCTGGTTTGTCTTTCAGCTTCCAGTGTTCCGTTCCTGTTTCCTGCTTCCTGTGTTTACCTGTTTGACCCGGATTTGCCTGACCTACCTTGTCTCTCTCCAGCACTTTGACCTCGGCTTGTTTAAAGGACTTCCCCACGATCTGCTTCCAGTGTTTGACCCTCTGCCTGTCTCCGGATTCTCCTGCCTTCTTGTGTATGACCCCGGCTTGTCTAAACGGACTTCTCTGCAGTCCCTTCCTCCTCTACCTTGGAGAGCGAGCCAATGCAACTGGGACTGATCCGGGCTCCACTTACACCTGATGAGAAACAACGCCGGCGGGAGGCCAATCTCTGCCTATACTGTGGAGGGTCAGGCCACTTTTTGCGCAACTGTCCTATAAGACCCAGTAAGTCCCAATTACAAACAGCTATGAACTTTCAAGTCAATGGTTCAAGTTCAACTCATCTTGTCCTTCCTGTCTCCCTACAGGTGGCAGGCGAGGAGATCCGGCTACCAGCCATTATTGATTCTGGCGCCTGCAGCTGCTTCCTAGATACATCCCTAGCTCGAAGTTTACGTATCCCTCTGCAAAACAAAAGACAAAGGCTCCAAATCCACCTGGCCGATGGATCATCCCCCTGTTCCGGGCCTGTTACCCAAGAAACTAAACCCACTCTCACCATCACAGATTCAGGACATCGAGAATTTCTGTGCTTTGACATCATCTGCTCCCCCATGTTCCCTATCATCCTGGGACTTCCATGGCTACAAGCTCACGACCCCCATATCAATTGGAGTGAGAAGAAGATCTCCTTCTCTTCGGCTTACTGCTCCCAGCACTGCTTCACCTCTGGTCCTGTCTGCACAGCTTCCTGTCTAACTGTCCAACCAGTGCCTGATCACCTTCAGCACGTCCCTGCAGCCTACCGTGAATTCATGGACATTTTTGACAAAAGGAGAGCTGACAGTTTGCCTCCTCACCGACCATACGACTGTCCCATTGATCTCTTACCTGGCTCCGAGATTCCTTTTGGTCGTATATTCCCCCTATCAGAAAAGGAGTTGGAGGCTCTGCGGTCATACATCAACGAAAACCTGGAAAAGGGATTCATTCGTCCTTCCTCTTCTCCGGCTGGAGCGGGGATTTTCTTCGTTGAAAAAAAAGATGGTACATTAAGGCCTTGTGTGGACTACAGGGAAATCAACAAGATCACCATCAAGAACCGTTATCCGCTTCCCCTCATTCCAGAACTATTCCAACGGTTTCGAACCGCACGAGTTTTTTCTAAACTTGACCTAAGGGGCGCCTACAACTTGGTGCGGATACGCCCAGGGGATGAGTGGAAAACGGCTTTTAGGTCTAGATTCGGACATTTTGAATATCTAGTGATGCCTTTCGGTCTGTGCAATGCCCCAGCTACATTCCAACACCTAGTAAATGATATTTTTCGTGAATACCTAGATGACTTTGTGATTGTTTACCTTGACGATATTCTGATTTTCTCTACAACCATTGAGCAGCACCAAGTCCATGTGAAGAAGGTACTCACGATCCTCAGGAAGCACGGACTTTACCTAAAGGGAGAGAAATGCGAATTTGAAAAAACAGTGGTCCAATTCCTAGGGTTCATTATCTCCACTGAAGGGGTCTCAATGGACCCTCAGAAAGTGAAGTCTATCCAAGAATGGCCAGCCCCTACAGACAAAAAGGGGGTCCAACGATTTGTGGGTTTTGCCAACTTTTATCGCAGGTTCATAAAAGGATTTTCATCGATTATTTCTCCCATAACCCAACTGACTCGCCAGCAAAGCCGATTCCAGTGGTCCTCAGAAACTCAGGAAGCATTTGATAAACTGAAGAGTCTATTTACTTCTGCCCCGGTACTACTGCATCCAGACCCCGCTCTTCCTTATGTGTTGGAAGTAGACGCCTCAGAAACCGCTTTAGGAGCAATTCTATCCCAAAGACGAGGCCAGAAGGCCCTTCTTCATCCTGTGGCATTTGCCTCCCGGAAACTGTCCCCGCCAGAAAGGAACTATGACGTGGGGGAGCGTGAACTACTGGCCATCAAATTTGCTCTTGAGGAGTGGAGATATCTTTTGGAAGGTGCTTCTCACCCCATTATGATCTTCACAGATCACAAGAACCTGGAGTACCTTAGAACAGCAAAACGCCTCAGACCCCGGCAAGCCCGCTGGGCTTTGTTCTTCTCCAGGTTCAACTTTCACATTTCCTATCGGCCTGGTTCCAAGAATGGGAAAGCGGACGCCCTATCTCGGATGTTCCCAGAAACCTCTCAAACAGCAGAACCTGGTACTATTCTATCCTCACAGAATTTTCTTTGTTCAATCCAGCCAGATCTAAGAACTGCCATTGAACAGGCCTCCAGCCAATGCTTAAAACCTGAAGTACCCACACTGAGGAAACAGGATGGTTTACTATGGGCCCAAAACAAAATATTTGTTCCAGCGCAAGTAAGACCCTTGGTACTAAAAACATTTCATGATAACAAATTTGCAGGACATTTCGGGGTACAAAAGACCTCGGAACTAATACATCGTTCATTCTGGTGGCCAGGGTGGAGTCAGGACTGTAAAAACTACGTAAATTCTTGTATTATTTGCCAACGCAACAAGGGATCCAATGCAAAAGCCTGGGGTCTATTGAGACCATTACCCATTCCGGAGCAACCCTGGAAAGAAGTGGCCATGGACTTTATCGTTGACCTACCACCTGCTGAGGGATTCTCCACCATTCTGGTAGTAGTCGACCGCCTTTCAAAAATGGCCCATTTCTTACCCATGAAGGGCACACCCTCTGCCTCAGATACCGCGGATATATTCATCAAGGAGGTGGTTAGGCTACATGGAGTACCCGTTAGCATTGTGTCTGACAGAGGGGTCCAGTTCACCTCAAAATTTTGGAGAGATCTTTGTAAATCCTTGGAAATCAAGGTATGCCTATCCTCAGCATATCATCCTCAAAGTAATGGCCAAACAGAAAGGACGAACCAAACGCTGGAACAGTATCTGCGCTGTTTCTGCTCATGCTCTCAGGACAACTGGGTTTCACTCCTCCCCTGTGCAGAATTTGCCTACAATAATTCCATACATACAGCAACCAATCAAACTCCTTTCTGGGCTAATTATGGATTTCACCCCTCTTTTTTGCCTAATGCTTTTTCAGAAGTATCA